>RJWM01000472.1:0-144537 GCA_004363535.1 Dasyprocta punctata | reverse complement strand
ATGCAAATACAACTCCAAAGATGATTAGTCACCTTATCATGTTCACTGGAAGAAAGATAGCCTCTTTAAGAAATGGTGCTGGAAAAATTGGCTTTCCACATGCCAAAGACTAAAACTAAAACCATGTCTATCACCATACACTAAACTAAAGTCAAAATGGAACAAAGATCCAAATATTAAAATAGAAACACCAAATCTACTGGAAGACAAGGTAGGTAGAAATCTAGAAGACACTGGGGTAGGCAAACAGTTCATGAACAAAATGCAAACTGCACAGGAAGTACTTCAAAGAATAAACAACTGAGATCTCATCTTATTAAAAGTTTTTGCACTTCAAAAGAAATCACCAACGTAGTGAAAAGAAAACCCACAGAATGGGAAAGAATTTTAGCCAACTATCCCTCAGACAAAGGACTTGTATCTCAAACATATAAAGAATTGAAAAACATCAGGTCCCCCAAATTCAAAGACCCAATCCAAAAATGGGCATCTGAGATGAACACACACTTCTCAGATGAAGAAATACAAATGGCAAATAAATACATGAAGAAATGCTCAACATCACTGGTCATTCAAGAAATGCAAATTAAAATAACACTGAGATTCCATCTCACCCAGAAAGAATGGCTGCCATCAAGAAATCAACTGATAAGAAATGTTGGTGGGGCTGTGGGTAGAAAGGAATAATTTTCTGCTGTTGGTGGGAGTGTAGACTGGTGTTACCACTGTGGAAATCATTATGGAGATTCCTCAAAAAACTAGGATTGGGAGTCTCATTCAATCCAGCTACTCCCTTTCTGTGTATTTTCCCAGAAAAATTGAAAATGTCATGCCACAGCTATATATGGGCACCCATGTTTATAGCAGAACAATCTGTAATAGCAAAATCTCAGAACCAATCAAAATGCCCATCAACCACAGAATGGATGAAAAAGAGGTGGTATTTTATACAATGAACTATTACTCAGCTAGATCATATGCCGGTGGGGCACTTTGGCTAACCCTGAACTCCGGCTAACCCCACACTCTGGCTAAACCCACACTCCAAAGGCTCTGAACTCCTCGCAGCCAGATGCAAGGTCCCATTGCTGCCACACTCTGGTGTGTGCTCTGCCTAACTGCCTGGGTCCTAGAGATTCTGAACTCCACCCAGCCAGGCAGAAGGTCCCAGCACCACACTCCAGGAGTGTCATCTCTAGCTGCACAGAAGATCTGAGCTCTGCCCAGGCCAGCATGCCAGTGCAATCCACCAGGGGAATGCCCAGCTAGCCTCACAGGACACAAAGGTAGAGAACACAGCCCAGCTCAGAGCCCCAGAGCCACTCATCAGGGGGTGGCCAGCATACCTACAGGGTGTTGGAGAATTTGAACTCTGCCGATCAGAGTACAAGGCCACAGCTCCATAGTTCAGGCGTGCAGCCATGCATCAGGTCCTGGAGGTTGCGAACTCTGCCCAACCAGGAGCAAGGGCACAGCACCATATGCCAGGGGTGTGCTCTGGCTAGCCCCATTGTCCAGAAGCTCTGAACTCCTTGCAGCCAGACATAAGGTCCCGGTGGTGCCAAACTCCAGGGTGCACACTGCCTAGCCACCTGGGTCCAGAGATTCTGAACTCCACGCAGTCAGGCAAAAGGCCCCAGTGCCACACACTGGGGGTGCATCACTGTTAGCCACCTCCATTGCTGAGGTTCTGAACTCTACATAAATCTACGAATCTATTCATTTGAAAATATAAACAGCTTTCAAGGGGAGACTACCTCTCAGTGCCAGGCACTAATCAGTTTCATACTGTGTGCATAATGATCTATGTGCTTTATCAAACACTGCACAAAGATGAAGAAACTGAGGCACTGAAGGATCAAACAACTTGCCCAGGGTCTCACACTGCAACTTGGCAGGGTGAGGGCTTGGACCTAAGCTTGAGTGCCTACGCTCTCACCCCATGGACTGTGCAGTCTCTGACAATGAGAGAGGCATACACCAACAGATGTGGTGGCAGTCGTGGGACAGGGGGCAAAGGAGTGGAGGTGGGAGAGCATGAAGAGAGAGAGAGCACAAAAATATACTAACATGTAACGCCTGCCAAGATTGAGGACTCATGAGCAAGACCATAGAGGGTGACTGCCTTCAATCTATGAATCTGATTTTTTTTGAGGTGCTGACATTAACCGGAGAAGCCTGATTACTCTCCAATCTTTGAGAACCACATATTTTAGATACACTGCTTTTCACTAATCAGCAATTTCAAGGCCAGAAATCACTAGCCCGGCAGATTCACAAGCATGCCTGAATACCTGAAGAACTCAAATGGACTGTTGAACCACACCACACATTCCAGCTCTGTAGTAGGATACATTGATTAGGATTTCTCCAGTGCATGGAAGTCAATACCATCGAGCTTCTGTCCTCTGCCTAGTGAATGCGTGAGCCGGTGACCATGATGTCTACTTCCCACACTGTCTTTCCTCAGTTGTGACATGACATATGACACACACTTTGCCTTGTGTGAATCTACATTACCATGCATGAATTCTTTCAACAGAGTCCTCGTTACTTCATACCATGCACTGTGCTAGGCAACAAGGACACGAGGATAATCAGACATGAACTTGGACAAGAAAAAGCTCACAGCTCATTAGGAAAGATAAGCAAATAAAAAAATGACTGCAGCAGAATGGAACTGGTATTAAATAAAATAATGTATGTAAATAATTTGAGGTGTCTGTGAACTACATTACTGTGGTCAGTCCTCAGTAGCCACACCAACCCATGCCACACCTCTCAAAAGAAGGCAGCAACCTAACTCCAGGCTACTCAGCAAAATCGGGTGCTATGCAAGGGGCTTGGGCAGGGTCTGGCTGGAGCCAAAAGCAGCTATGCTCCTGTTTCCAGAGCACTGAAACAGCTCTCGTGTACCAGTGGTACATTCCCATGTCCCTGGGGAGGAGAGAGGCCATGTGTATGTTGGATGACCTTACCCTGCAGCCACGAGACCCCAACATGGTTGCGGTGTAGCATAGTGAAGATTAATGTCCATTCACCTCTGTACAGCATCCAGAGACTGGGTCCTCTACCTGGGGACCCCACCTCATCCGGGGGCCTCCTCACTGGAGAGGAAGCAAGAGGGTGCGGAAAGCCTGGCCGCTTCTCCCCACCGAGGCCCAGAGGTGACGAAGCCACCATCACGAGTCCACCTCCATGCAAGATGGCGCTCAGTGGCCCCAGCTCAGGCAGCTCCCTTCCAGTGACAGCTCCATGTCACATACTTGTCCTTTGCCGCTTCCTTGATGCCTTTTGGGGACTTCGGAATCCTCTCCTCGTGAACCCCTCCTCACTCACTCCTTTTTCCTGTGGCCCCAGGGTTGTGGTTGCATACCTGCTGCTGCTCATATTAGTGCAAGTGACAGCCCTGAGAGGCAAGCACTTAGGGCCGGAGGGATCGAAAGGAAAAAGGGATACTGGGACTTTTCCACGCCATTTTCTCCCACTTGCCTGCTCATTCTCAGACTTCACTGTCTCCTAGCCCATCTCTGCAGAGGAAAAGATGTCCTGCTCTTGAATCTCAGTAAACCAACTTAATCTTCTTCACCCTGTCTTTTTAAAGTGAAATATGCATATTCACATTATAAAAAGTCATGAGTTCTTGAAACTTTGAGAACAAGTAGAAAGTGATTTGAGGCCAACATGTGGAAAAGAGGCCATGTACCCTCTATATTGATGTGCTTGGGCCACCCCTAGGCTTAGGGTCTGCCCTTACAGCCTCATTTACCCATATCTACCTGTTTAGAAGACTTTCCTCCTGATACAGTTACATTGGGCGTGAGGCTTTCAGCTTGTGAATTGGAAGGGACACAAATTCACCCACACCCTCCTTGAAGGCACGATCTCTTTATTCCCTGAAAGTGTCATGGAATGAGGTCAAAACCATACAATGCATAATGTTGAAGATGCTTCACTTGTCCCATCTCCTCCTGCTGAATATGAAAGGCCTGGAGTTTTCTGGGTTTATTCTTCAATTTACCTTTGCATAAAACAGAAGCTGAAATAGTATCTCTACGGCAAGAGCATGTTGAAGTTTAACCTGAGTGTGGCATCTGAGTCTGATTCTTGTCAGTTGTGTGACCTTGAGCCAAGTGGAAAAAAACAGTATATACTTTAGGGCTCACTGAAATGTCAGAGAAAAAAGTACATAAATCATACAGTTCAGAATTTTCCTATTGCCACTGTTACCATAAGCTCAGTGGCTTGAACTAATAATGCACATCCATTCTCTCGTGGCTGAAGAAGTCAAACACTGAGATGGCTCTTACTGGACTAAAATCAAGAACTGGCATGTGTCTTAGTTACTTTTCTTGTTGCTGAGGCAGAATTTCCAGCACCCACAAGTTAAAGGAAGAAAGGTTTATTTTGGCTCGCATTTTGTAGAGGTTTCAGTCCATAGTAACTGGCTCCAAGGCGGGGTGGATGGCAGAGGGGCGTCACAGAGCAAAAGTGGTCCATGACGTGGCAGGCAGAAGGCAGGCAACAGCAGCAACATCAAGCTGCTTTCTTTCTGTCTCTTATATTCCATCCAGGCTACAAGCCTATGCATTGGTGCCACCCATACCCAGAGCGAGGCTTCCATTATCCACACCTCTAATCCCAGTATCACATCCTCAATCCTCATTCGCACATCCTAATCCAGTCACCTTTGAAAAGCCCCACTGATGTCCATATGGGCTTTAGGGGGACATCAACATACAGGCCATGACAGCAGAACTTCTTCCTCTTGGAGGCTCCAGGAAATACATCACCCTTGCCACAGCTTCCAATAAATGCCTACATTTCTCAGCTAAGGCCCCTTCTTCTATTGCCAAAGTCCTCAGAGCAGCATCTTTTTTTTTTTTTTTTTTGCGGCACCAGGGATCGAACTCACAACCTCGCACCTGCCAGGGCAGGTGCTTAAGCTACTGAGCCAAACTCCCGACCCTGGTTTTTTGAGGCAGGGTCGCACTATGTAGCTCAGGCCAGCCTTGTGCTCGCGTTGTAGCCCAAGCCGGCCTCGAACTCACAATGCTTCTCCTACCTCAGCCTCCCCAGCGCTGGGATTAAAGGCGTGCGCCACCGAGCAGCATCTTTTCTACTCTCTGACTTCCAGCATCTGTCACACACAGGCCCTCGGGATTACACTGTATCCACCTGGATAATTTGGGTGATATCTGAATTCAGAGTCTTACGCACATCTGCAGTGTCCCTTCTGCCATGTAAGGTGACATACTCACAGGTTCTGGAGTTTAAGACATGGTCACTTTTATATTCAACATTCAGTGCCCCACACAGCTGCTGTAGATCAGAGTGGGCATCTGCTGATTTACCTCTTTATGCTGTAAATGGAAATGTAGATTTGACTATGGTTCCCAATTCCTCCTTCCCTCCTCTATTAGACTCTATGCCTCTGTACCTGTCTAAAGTAGAAGGAGGAGATTCCCTGACCTGCTGATATTGCCTTGGTTGTGTGCTGTGCTTTGAGAAGAGGCTCTAAGTGGGCTTTCTGAGCCTTCATGACAGAGGAGAGGATGTCCTGGGTGACCCCTTGTTTCAGAGTAGGAGACATGTGGGACCAGCTCATCCCCAACCTGTATTCAGAATCAGAGGTGTCCTAGACAACTTGTGGAAACTAAAATATTCTCTGGGTAAGGACCTGCTATTTAATGTTGCCCTTTGTGCTGAGCAATTGCAGCAATAGTCAACTGAATAAAACACTCAACTTTTCTTGGAGAAAGCACTTAAGTCAGGGTCCCCAGAAGCAGACTCCTAGGTCCCCAGAAGCAAGGACTCCTAGGAAAGTGACTTTTGAGACTATACCCAGACAAATCCATAATGGCCGTCTGTGTGGGACAAGGACAGGATCCTAGCCTCAATGGATGGCTGTAGCTCAACTCCTGAGAAGAGCTCTGGAGACGGACCAGACCTCGGAGCGATTCTCCGTCAGAAGGGAGCTGGAATACTTAGCACCCACTCCTGCCCTTCATTGTGCGAGGGCTGCCTGCAGGGAAACAGGCTACCGAGTTCTCCAGGGGAACAGGCAGAAAGGTTCTGCCACCCAATGCAGCTCTCTACGTAAACAGAAGTTGCAGGGCTCCTAGGAAACAAGGCAAGACGCTGAGAGCTCTCCACCTTGAGGTCCACTCCAGTCGACTCCACTTCTGAATCCAGGATGACCAGTCAGAGTAGTCTACCCCCTGGATTAAGCTCTCAGTCCAGGGAGAGCACCAGGTTCAATGAAGGCCAATCAGAGAATGTACAGGACATGCTCTGCATTACCTCGAGAAGAGGCGAGCTACCTGGCGAGATGAGGACAACCAGAAGCAAGCAGAGCAGAGAAGCCACAGAAGTGAGAGTCCAGTCACCTGATGTGAGCCTCTGAGCTCAGTGATTGCTAATCCTGCACTCAACCTGCAACCAAAAGTGTCCAGTGTTCATCCATAGTTATGCAATTCACTCCTATTATCCTCTGAAATCTTGATAAGAAGAGTTTGCTTTGGTCTGTCACACTAAGATTAATTGATTTCATAACCCTTTCCTCCTGAGGTTCCTAGAGGAACTGTCAAGTGAGAGTTAGGTGTTGATGCCCCTCACCATATGGCTGTAAACCAGGACTCAGAGGATAAATCCAAGAATTCCTCATGTGCAAGTGCAGAGCTGAGGTTTGAATCCAGATCCGTTTCCCTTCTACTGTACTATTTTGATGGTTTTACTTGAGATAACTGGATCGATTCACTCCAAGATTATTGTATGTAGAATTCTTGCACATTCATTTCTGCTTGTGGAAATTGTACTCATCCTTCAAGTCACTGCTCCAATTATTTTACATGTCACAGTCTTGGTTTCTTCAATGATCTGCCTACTAAGGAGATGGAAAACAACTAAATAGCATAATATATGAAAATGTTCCCAGGAAACTTAATAAACATGCTAAAATTCATTTGAAGGTTATTAAGACCAAACTTACAAGCATAGCTGTAAATTAATCTTTACAGCTAGTTCCCAGGTTATTCTAGTAAATGGTATTCTTCTGTGTCGGTAGTCTTATTTGGTTTTGGTTTGTTTATTTCTTTATTTTCCTTGTATATGTAGGCAAGAGAGGACAATCAGTGTCATTCTTTGAAACCAGTGCCCAGGGATGACGAAGAACTTACTGCTAACAGAGACATGGAGGTCCCTTTACTGAGTACCAACTACGTGCCAAATAATGCTCAGCTTTACACAGAGATGGATCAATTTAGTCACCAAACTACATCACGAGGGAATAGTATTACTCTTGCTTATCAGATGAGAAAGCCAAGACTCAGAAACAATATATCAGGTATCCAAAATCACTCAAGAAAAGGGAAAGTATGTTACTGTAGGAAGTATATGATCTTTGTAATTAAGAGAACTAAAATCCTATGAACTACTACTCATAGGAGGTTGGGCCAGTAACTTCACGGCTTTGTATCTGTGAAAGCCTGGTACTGAACAGTGCTCCCACCTTGTCCTGAGCAGCAGAGGGGCTGTGACTTGGCTCCACTTCTGTTTGGCTCAGAAACACACACTTTGCCTTCGCCAGACTCTCTGCCATAGAAAGCTGCCTGGATCAGATTTGGGGCATGAGTTTTTGTGCAGTTCAGAGTTAGAAATAGAATATTTATTGATTGATCGAGTTTTGTTTCAAATGAGTTTAAAAAAAAAACTCTTGTCTCCTAAAGAGTCAATTGGAATTATTAGCCTATAGGCATTTATGGAGCCATAACATATGGGACTCTAATAAAAGAGATTAACCCCTCTCGTCCACATTTTACACTGCACCAGGCCCTGAAAACGAAGTCTGAGTAATAGATCTCTTTTGTGGTTTTAATCATAACAATTGTACCAAATGACTTCTTTTTGTGCATGTGATAACATCATAATGGAGAACTAAATCGATAGCATATTTCTCAATCTAATTATATGCCTTGCTTTTCTAAACCAGTTTTAATGAAATACAATAAGTGGTAGTGGGGAATTAGAAAAGGAAAAATAAGTACTTGCACATAATACTGTCAGGGACGGAAATAGAAGTCTGAACTATGCCTTTCTCTATTGTTGCTGTGCAATAAAAAGCATTAAAAAAGAAGAAGAAGAAGAAGAAGAAGAAGAAGAAGAAGAAGAAGAAGAAGAAGAAGAAGAAGGCTAATCCAAACAAATCATCATTTTAAGAAACACACATTTTCACAGAACAAGCCAAGGTAAATCAAAAATCAAAAAAGGACCACCGAAGGCTCCATTTTATGGAAACCTCACCTTCCTAACCACTTCAGCCACAATCTTACAAACAAGCTAAGACCATTGCACGATTTTAAATAGCCTCTCTCTTTATTTTGAAGAGTAATTCATGGTCATTATAGAAAATTTGGAAAATGTTTAAAGATTACAAAACAACAAAAATATAACAACCCCAAATCCCACACCCAGAGGTGATTGATGTTTTCTTGGTTTTCCACCAGGTTTTTTCTTAGGCACATCTCACATGTTTAAAATGATACAATAATTTGATTGAAAGTCTAGATAGTTCAAAGCAATAAATAGCCCACAGATGAACACTACTAAAAATGTTATTTTTAAAATGCTAAATCAGTTCTCAAGGACTACCCTAACAAAGCACCATAGGCCAGGCGGCTTAAACAGCGAAATCAATTGTCTCCCACTTCTTGAAGCTAGACGTCTAACAGCAAGCTGTCAGCAGGTGGCTGCCTTCTTAGGTACCTTGGTGTAGTCTTTCTTCTGCACGTGTCTGTGTCCAAACTTCATCTTCTCCCCAGGAGATGTGCTCCATTGGCTTCTGACCAGCCTAACGGTATCAACAGGGGCATATGGTTGAGTGAAGACACCCCTGCCATAATTTAGCATAATGTAGCCACCTATGCATCTCAGCAGCTGTACTAGGGGAATACAGGAAGCAGCCTTACATTCACCCACTTGGTACTACAAACGGTTAAATATATGCACATGTGTCAAAGTGTCAGCAGCCGTGTTTTACCCACAGTTTCATGTTATAATTTTGTGTATTTTTAATTTGTTTTGCTAAGTGTTTTCTTTTGATTTTTCTTGTGAACTTAGCTCAGCTCAGTACAATGTCTCATGACAACCTGCTCTTACAGCTTTGAGAAGAGGTCGAAAGTGAGTCACCAGGTGATTCAGCTACCAGTGATGACTTAGATCACGTAAGCCAAAGGAGTTGTGACAGTGAGATGGAGCACGGTATCACAGACAGAGAAGACCCCTATTCAGATGAAGAAGAAAGCAGCAGTGGAAATAAATATTTGACTAGTCAAAATACTACAAAATGGTCATGTGTACCTGAATGATCCAATGTTAGAAAGAGGTCAGAAAATGTTATTAGGATCTTGCCAGGGGTGAAACTTACTCAACAGGATGCCAACACAGGGATGCGGTGGTGGAAACTGTAACAGATGAAATGTTATGAGATGTTTAAAGCACACTAATGATGAAATATAAGTAAAACATTCTATGTACATTGATAGAAATACTCAAAAATATATTTGTCATGATACTTCACCATTTGAAATAAAAGCCTTCATAGCAGGACTCTATCACTATAATCATCAGAATCTAAAGGATTTATGAAGGAAGGACAGGTGTGGTGTTGAGATTTTTAGAACAATGACACTCAGGAAATTTGGTTTCCTTCAAAATTGCCTGCATTTTAGGTTGACAAAAAGACCTGCCAAAAAAGAAAAAACAAAGTCCAACAATTTGGCTGCTAATGACTCATTTTTTTGAAAACTTTGTTTCAAACTGTCAAGCAATTTACATGCCATCAAAATACACAACAAATGGTGAACAACTTGCATCATTTCATGATTGTTGAAGCTTTCAGCAACATAATCCAAATAAACCTTTCAAGTTTGGCATTAAAATATATGCCCTGGTAAATACTAAAACACTCTGCACCTTGAATCTAGAAATTTATCCTGGAACTTAGCTACCAGGTCTTTATTCCTGTAATAATAAACCCTACAACACTGAAAATAGACTCACTGCACCTATTTCAAAAAGTAACCCAAATGCCACCTTCAGCAATTGGCTTGCTAGTTACCATTGACGTGACATTTGCTAAAAGAACACCAGTCGACCAGAACAGGAACTATTCACAAAAAACAAAGCCCAGATTCCTGAAAAAATGTTGCAAGTTCACAATGGAGAGATGTACACTACAATCTTTGGATTTCAAAAAGACATTAACATTGGCCTCATATATAGCAAAGGAAAACAAAATAGTATACTGTCAACATTACACCATAATGATAAGATTGATAGTGAAACAAGGTGTAGTGTTGCATGCCTGTAAACCCTGCACTCAGAAGGCTGAGGCAGGAGGATCCTGTGAATTCAATGCCAGCCTGTTCTACACAGTGAGTTCAAGGCTGGCCTAGACTACGTAGCAAAACCCTGTCTCAAACAACAACAACAACAATAACAACAAAAAGATTGATTGTGAATCCTCAACTCAAATGAAGCCAGAGATGGTCACATTTTACAACAACAAAAAAAGTGGAGCAGATGTTGTTGATGAGTTATGTAGCAACTGTGATGTCACTGGAAACACAAAGCATTGCCCAATGGTTGTGTTTTATTCAATCTTAAATATGTTAAGCGTGAGCAGTTTCAGTGTTTACAAAGAAATTAACAGCACAAAAAATCATGGAGAAAGTTACTTACAGTTTCAGACTGGAACTGATAAATGATCAATTATAGCAGAGAAAGAACAGTACATAGCTTCCCAAAGAACTCTGCAAAAGAATTCTGGAGCAGAACAGACAGGTGAAGCATCAGAAGAACCTCCTAGAAGACAGGAGGCCCAGCAAAATGTCACGTACGTCCTACCAAAGAATACAGAAAACAAAAGGCATGGACTGTCAGTGTAAGTGACGCTCGTGAAGGGAACATGCCGTTTTCATGTGTGAACACTGCCTTAGGTGTGATAACTGAAGTAAAGATTGTTTTTCTGGTAGTTCTGTGTTTTCATTGTAATTCACATAGGAACTTATTCCTGCTTTTATATTTTATAAGCAAGTGAACAGTTGATGTTGAAAATGACGTTTATTTTAAACACTCATTACATATTTGATATTCTATTTTATTGATATTTTATTTTCCTATAAGTACACGTTGTGTAATATAATAAAAGCCCCCAGAGGGAAGCAAGAAGTCAAGAGCGGTGACAAGCATGGCCTGCTGAACAGGAAAGGCAATCTAAGCGCATGTCCTGCAGTGTAAGCAAGGCTTGTGCGTGGAACATGCTGCTGTCATGCGTGAAGACTTCCCGAACTGTGATAACTGAAGCAAAGATTTCTGTGCTAGAGATCTCTGTGGTAGAGTTTTGTCTGTGTTTTCACTGTCATTCACATGGGAGTTTATTTGAGCTATTATTTCTTAGATATTGTAAGCAGGTAAATGGGTGATGTCAAAAATATGATGTGTAATCTAAACACTTACTATGTATTAAAAATTTAATATTTTATTTTATGGATATTCAATTTTCCTGTTAAGTACATATTGCTTAATAAATAAAATTCATAAAATTAAAATTAGCAATGCACCCATAGAAATACTCCTAAAAATATGAGCATAATACACCCCCATAACATACCTTTCAAAAAATTTGCCGTGATGTTCCTAGCAATTTACTAAATTTCAACACCTGTTTGAATACCATAATTCCCACTGCAGTCAGAATCCGAAATCCTGTGAGTTAGGACTTCAAAATATAAATTTGAATGAGAGGGTATAATTCAGATTGTAAGGGCCATGTGTGGCAACACAGATACACCCTATACCAAATAACATAACTGTGTCATATTTCAGCAGGTACCCAAAAATATTTGTAGACTTTTCATCAGGCAATAGAGAGATAAAGATGGCTAAACTAAAGCTATTGTTCTGGAAAAGCATGAATCAGTAGGGACAGAGGACTATTTAATATGTGGAATTAAAAAAGGTATTTTTATTGTGGGAAAAAAGTATACTAAGGCTCACCTTATATAGTATATCAAAATAAGTTCAAGCGTTGAAATAATAAATGTAAAGAAGGGGAAGAGAAAGATGAGTAGATTAGAGAGCAAAAAATAAAGTGGAAACGAGTTTTATCAACCTTCGCTGTGAATGGGCTAGGCATTTTGTCTCCAACCCATTCATTCGTTCTGTTAATAAGTACGAGCTGACCAGCGCTCACAGGCCAGGGGTCCACCGGCACCGGGTAAGCTGGGCTCTTCTGCTGCACAGTGGAAGGAGTTCTGAGACTGTGACCACGCAAAACAAGCTCACATCTTTCTTCTGGCCTGGTCTGCATGGCCCTTCCATGCGCACCACCATTGCAGGCTGCATGCCCAAATACGTTCCTGCGTAAGCTATTTTCAAAGTAGCTCTGAATATCAGATCCTATTAGAAATGCACAGAGCAGGCCGGCCATTAACAGAGCTCTGAGGGAAGCTGGGGCAGGAGCATCTTCTGCAGTGAGAAGAAGCGGCCGTGTCCCTGGCACTGTGCCTGCCTGTCTCCCTGTGCCCTGACGACAGGCTACACTGAGCCCATCCTCCTGTGGATGGCAAAGCCTGGAGGGTGGCCACCACACCTGTCTCCTTCAATGGCCACGTCACAGTGAAGCGTCCACCAGGGCCCCAGCCATGCATGCTGGTGATGGGAAGAAAGACAGAGAGCAGGCAGCACATGGGCTGCCCATTTGCCTTCACGTAGGCTAGGTCCCGGGTCACACGTGTGGTCCCGTTCGTGCTCCCAGCATTGAGAGAAGAATTGATTGGAAGATGACTGTAGAGAGGAGAGTGCTGGAGACTTCCAGGGGCCCTGGAAACTGCGTCTGGACAGTGTCGGCATCAGTGCTCAGCTCCTCGAGGATGACAAGCCTCTTTGGTCCAGGTAGGACAGAGGCTCCCTGAACTCACCAGTGCAGACCAACTCCTGACAGCAGCTCAGCACCCAGAACCAGTTACAAGGGATGGGGAAAGTCCTGCTGCTGTCTTGGGGTGGGAAAAGGTGTTATTGCTTGACTCAGCTCTGCCTCTTCTAGGGTGTCTTCCCAAAAGAGCTAAAGGCATCGCATTACGGTGTTATATATACCCCCATGTTTACAGAAGCACAACTCATAACAGCTAAACCTTGGAAGCAGCCTATATGTCTATCAATACACGAACAGGTAAAGAAATTGTGCATTTATACACAGTGGGTACTACTCTGCATCAAGAAGGAAAATGGGTGCACCATGAGGCCATAACACTAAGTGAAATAAATCAGAAACACAAGCTTGAATATCACGTGGTTTCTCATGTATATGAGAACCTCAAAATGTAAACAAAGCACAAAATAAAAGACAGATAATAGAAAGTAGGGAGATCTTTTTCCAATGCAAATGGGATTAAAACATGGAGGAAGAGAGGGGCAGAGGAGGAAAAGGGGACAAAAAAAGACTTGGGATGCGTTGTGTACATGTGCCAACTCCACACAAGGAATGTGGTCATTATGTACCGCAAACATGCACTAACACAAAAAAAGTATACCAAAAAAGGTTGCTTTTTTAGCAAATGGTTTTATAATACTATTGCCATTAAATGAAGGTATAATTTCTAGTTGACAATTGCTGATTTCAATCAACGTGCAGTGACCCTAAAATTGTCAACTCAATGTTCATAAATAGAAACATTGCTCTAGAATTATGCAAACGTGGTCTATGCCCACCTGGCCCGGGCCCAGCAAGTGACTATGTCTTCTGAGAACCCAAATGGCCTATGGTCTGGAGGTATCAGTGACTGTGGCTCCTCACCCGTCTCCCGCAGGTGAGCTTGCTCAGCAGCAGCCTACTGTCTGTGACGTGTTTGATATTCCGTGATCTGCTGCTTGCTCGCTGCTGAGGACAGTTGTAGTCAGACATCAGAGCTCCTTGCTTGGAAAGATAAAAGGCCCAGTTGGGTTAGCACTGGAAGCAGCAGTTCAAAGGCAGAGTCAAGGCCGGAATAACCGCGATGTTCCAAGAGTAAGGAGAGACACAGGATCAGAAACAGAGGATGGCTAGGAACCCCAGGAGTGGCAGAAGAACACAGAGGTATAGGAGCTTGTAAGAGACTGAAAAAGTGAGGCCACCTTGTGCCTAACATCCTCAGTCTCCAGCCACCAACCCTCTGCCCATTGCCTGGCGACCGAGATCCCTGTGGGTTCCCCCAGCCCTTTCATGGTCTCCTGCTCAGCTCCCCCGGCTGCACCTCAGTCTCTTCCAAGCCCAGAGTGGCTTGACTGTGGAAAATCCTCCCTCTGCCTAGATGCCTGTTCTGGGTCTGACCCAACCTCTATAGATATTTAATCTCTGCAGATGAGGGATGGATTTCTATTTGTATTCATTGCCGGCACAAATACGAGCAAGATAAAGCTTCTGATCCCTGCTTCAGAGGGAACCACAGGAGGAAACCTTGGTTTACTTTGCCTTCCCAGTGAAGGCAAAGTGTTTTGTGCAGCCGCCACACAGACCAGCGGTGGCCTCCGTGAGTCAGGAGGGAGAGTTTGGGCGCCAGCAGCTTCACTGAACCTCTGCACTTACTCTTGGACTCTGTCCCTGCAACACCTCCGCAGCTGTGAACAGCTTCGCTTGGCAGAGGGAGCATGTGTGGACTCAGTTCTCAGGGTGCAGGCTCACGTGCACACTCTGAAAGAGGAGGCGCCCCGTGGCTGTGCCCTGGCTGAGCTAAACAGCCTCACAAACGCTGGAACTCACCGAGGGTGAGGGAGATGCAATGCCGAAGCCACTACTGGGCACAATCCCCGTGTCGGGCCCTTGCAGTTTGGTCCTCCAGCTCCATCACGTTGCTCACACACATGCAGTACACATTTGGAAAATGCCAAAGCCAGGCCGGGGGGCTGGCAGCAAGGTGCAGGGTTTGTGGGATCTCAGAGGCTCTCACCAAGCAGGTCTCCTCCGCCAGCAGAAGTCCTGTCAGCACAGGGGCAGGTCCTGCTTCAGGCTCAGTGCTCCCAGGATAGAGCAGGCTATTCTCTGGATAATGCAATGCAGAAATTCCCCAGAGACTCCTAGGGCATGAATTTGGCAGCTTTTTCCTTTATTAATAAGAGGGACCAGGTACTTAGATTTTTGGATAGGTAAAGGAAGAAATTCAGGAGAAAGGCAGATAATCAATCTATTAATAAGTGTGTTATAGAAAACTCAGTCTATATGTGCTGAGCTATATATTATTTATATTATTTTAATAACTTGAGGAAAATGAGATGAAGTGTATTATACTTTTCTCAACACATCTAGTTCCTAATGACTGCTATACTGTGACTGTAGAGAGTGCACCCCAAAGGCCCATGGATATAGACAGGGGCCCAAGGGAGTGGGTGTTGGGGTACAGTGATTTTTCAAGAGGAGCGGCCCATAGAGAGGTCTGAGGCCAAGGGTGGGAAGTCCTTTCCCATCTCTCAATCAGGCTGTCATCACTCCTACCTCCATGCATCTCACCATAATGTTCTGTCCTCTCTTCCAGAGGCCCAAACCTATTAGATGGCACAGTCTTGGACTTGAAAGTCTGGAACATGGGTCAAGCCAAGCTCTCTTTTCTGCTCAAGTAGCCTGTGTGAGGCATAGCACTTCACTGCAGAGATGGAACACTGACTATATTCACGTGTCCGTCGTGCAAGTCAATTATCCCAGCACTTTCTATACTGGCTCTCATGGGGTTGGGGGCCCTGTCCCTGCGGCAGCTGTGATGGGGCCGGGGATCCTGTCCCTACAGAGGCTCTGATGGGCTTTGGGAGTTTTGTCTGTGTCTTTTGCTGTCAATGCTCCTGCTTTCTTTTGGCTCTCTGGCACCAGCAAGATCTGGAGTGATATTTCAGCTTATCACAGGAGAGGGACAGCCACCGCCTTTTAATGGTTATGAGATGGTGATTGATGGCCTGCCAACCTTGTCATCCTGTGCCTTGAACAGGCCCACAGGCAGCATCCTGTCGTGGTCCTGTGTCAGGGCTGCCGCCTCCTGGCTCCACATGGTACCACGTGCTGCTGGCTCTGTGCCGGACCTTCTGGGAATACATGTGCTCTCGCTGCGGGACAGGGCAGGACAGACACGAATGGCACAGCGGGAGAACCAGGTGAAGGCACCCTGGAGCCACCACCCAGCTCCCACCCACCCACTTCCCTGCCTAGCGGGGATCCCGCAGCCGGGCCAGAGAAGAGCAGCCTTGGGTCCACTGCGGCTCGGAGCTCCCCTCTCCTCCCACGGGCCTCTCGCAAGCTCTTCCCACTGCTTCTGTCCTCGGGCCCCAGTGTTTCCTGCGTCTCCACTCCGTGCCAGGCCATTTGCCAGGTGCCAGGAACACAAACCTGAGTCCTCACTCCCTGTCCCTGCAGAGGCCCCAGCTCTGTGGGTGGACAAGACCCCGGGAATGGAACAGCAACGCTGCAAATTCAAGGCGGGAGGAGCACAAGAATAGCTGGCCACGGAGCACGGGGGCATGGGGACTGGGCCCCAGGGGAGCCCCAGCTTCACCACTTCTCCCTGCTGGGTGGGGCTGGCTTAGTTATTTCATTAATTAAAATACAAATTCTCATAGGCAAATAGTAAGAGAGTAGTAATAGTTACTACATTATCTTCAAAGTAGTTACTCAGTACAAGACAAACCAAAATTATTCTTACAAGAAAGATACAGATAATAACAAATTTTCTTTTCAACAAACTAAGACAAATTAGTATCAATGAAACAAATTAGCATATATATTGAAATATTTTTAAAACAATGGAAATTTAGGGAAATATTTAAACTTCTCACTACTTCCTATTTATCTCTTTTCCATGTGATATTTGAGCTTATGTGCCTGACTTATCTCACTTAGCATTATGTTCTCAAGTTGGATCCATTTGCCTATGAATGCCTCAACTTTTTCTTTAGGGCAGCATGGTATTCCATTATATGTAAGTACCTCATTTCCCATATCCACCCATCTGTTGATGGACGTACACACTGCTTCCAAGACCTAGCTTGTACAAATTGTTGCTCCAAACATGAGTATACATGTATTCCTGTAATATGATTATTTAAACTCTTTTGGGAAGATAGCTAAGAGGGGGATAGTTGAGTCAACCGGAATTTCCACATTTTGTTTTTTGAGAAATCTCCACAGTGATTTCCATAGTGGCTGTACTACTTTACACCCCCACCAGGATGTAGTGGAGTTCCTTTTTCCCCCACAGCCTTACCACCATTTTTTATTAGATTTTTTGATGACAGCCATTCTTCCTGGGGTAAGAAACTACCTCAGTGTAGCTTTTACTATTTCTCTCATAGCCAGTAATGATAAGCATTTTTCACATACTTATTGATCATTTTCACTTCTTCCAAAAGAATGTACCCATTTCAGCTGCCCATTTTTTGACTGGGTCTTTTGTTTTGGGTGGTCTCGTTATCTTTATCTCGTTATGTATTCTCGGTGCTGGTCCCCTGTCCATGGGGCAGCCCGCGAAAACGTACTCCCGCTCTGTTCTCCCAGTGTCTTCACTCTGCTGGTTGTTTCCTTGCTGCATAGAAGCTTTTTAATTTGATGTAATTCAAATTTTTTTATTTCTGATATTATTTCTTGTGCCATTGGAGTTCTATTCAGAAAGTGCTTGCCTACACCTATGTCCTCAAGAGTTTTATCTATTTTATCTTCCAGGACATTAAGTGTTTCTGTTTTAACATTGAGATCTTTGATCCATTTTGATTTTAGTTTAGTACATGGTGAGATGTATGGGTCAACCCTCAATCTTCTTCCCATGGATATCCGATTTTCCTCACACCATTTATTAAAGAGGCTATCCTCCTCCAGTGTATGATTTTGGCTCCTTGGCCAAAGGTCAGTTAGCTGTATTTTGTTTCTTCTCTTCCATTCAATCGATCCACAGGCCTGTTTTTCCTAGTACCATGCTACTATAATCACTATATCTGTGTAGTGCAATTTCAAGTCTAGGGCGGTGACGCTCCCTGCTTTGCTTTTGTTGTTATTCTAGGTCTCATCTGATTGCATATAATTTTTAGTATTTTAGTATTTGAAGTAAAGATTATTTCAATGGTAGAATTTTATTTGCTCTTTAATTGTAGTTCACATAAGAATTTATTTTTGTTTTTATTTTTTAGATTTTGTAACCAAACAGTTGATGTAGAAAATGTTGATGTGCATTCTAAACACTCATTACCTATACAATATTTATTTCATTGGTAATTCGTTTTCCTGCCAAGTGCACATTGTATGATAGGAAGCTCCTGACAAAACAGAAAGCCAAGAGAAAGATAAGTATGACCTACCCAAAAAGATAGAAACGCAAAACACACGTGTGGTCAGTGTAAGCAATACATGTGTATGGTGCATGCTGTTTGCGTGTGTGAAAACTGCCTTAGGTGTGATAATTGAAGTAAAGATTATTCTGCAGTGGAATTTCATTTTTATGCCCTTTGTGGTTCACATAGGAATTTATTCCTGCTGTTATTTTTTAGATTTTGTAAGCAAGTAAACAGTTGATATTAAAAAAGTTGATGTTTATTCTAAACATTCAGTATATTCGATATTTTATTTTACTAATATTTGATTGTCTTACTACATGCATATTTTGTAATATAATGGAAAGCTCCTAACAAAAGAGGAAGGCAAATGACCTGACAAGTATGGTCTGCCACACAAAAAAAGAAATCTAAGTACACATGCTGTCAGACTTGTGTATGGAACATGCAATGGTCATGTGTAAAGACTTCCCTAGGTATGATAATTGAAGCAAATATTATTTCTGTGGTAGAGATTTATTTCTGTTTTCATTGTGGTTCACAGAGGAATTTATTTCTGCCGTTATTTCTTAGATTTTGTAAGCAGGTAAATGGTTGTCGACAATGTTGTGTTTATTCTAAACACTAATTACATATTAAAATATAATATTTTATTAATAGTTTTCCTGTTAAGTATACATTGTTTAATAAGTAAAACTCATAAAATTAAAATTAATAATTCACCAACAGACATAGTCCAAAAAAATAAACATGGCATTATTATACTCCCTCCAAAATGTACCTTTCGAAAAACTTTACCATGATGCCCCTGGCAATTGAGGATTGGCATTAGATCTTCCCTGAAGTTTTTATAGAATTTGGCTGTAAATTCATCAGGTACAATGTTTTTCTTACTTGGCATATTTTTTATTATTACTTTAGTTTCATCACCTGTTATTGGATTGTTCAATTATTTTAAGTCTTCTTGGTTCAGTTTTGGAAATTCATATGTACCTAGGAATCTCTCCATTTCTTCTGAGTTCCCTAATTATTTGGCATACATGTTTCAGCAGTTTCTGTGTGATTTCATTTCTTTCATTTCTAATTGCCTTAATTTGTGTCTTTTCCTTTGTTCTTTTTATAAGATTGGCTAAAGCTTTATTTTATTTATTTTTTCAGAAAACCAACTCTTCAATTCATTTATTTTTGTATTGATTTATTAGTCTCTCATTAATTTCTGCTCTGATCTTTATAATTTCCTTCCTTGTACAACCTCTGGGTTTAGATTGTTCTTATTTTTCTAAGACCTTGAGATGCATCATTAGGTTACTTATTTGGGCTCATTCTATTTTTCTGACATAGCATCCACCACTACAAATTTCCATCATAGGTCAGATTACACTGTGTCCCATAAGCTCTGGTATATTATACTGGTATTATTTAATTCTAGAAACTGTCTTATTTCTTTTCACTTTCCTCTGTGACCCATGATTATTCAAGAGTGTGCTGTTCAATTTTCACATTTGCATAGCTTCTGTGTTTTCTTTTGCCATTGATTCCATTGCACTGTGATCTGATAATATGCATAATAAAATTTTTATTTTTTGCATTTTCTTAGGCATGCTTTATTCACTCATATGTGACCTACTTTGGAGAAAGTACCATGCGCAACTGAAAAGACTGTATATTCTGTTGTTGTTAGATGGATCACTCTGTAGATATTTCTTAAACTGATTCATTCAAAATTTCAGTTGAACTTTCTTTGTTGGTTTTCATTTAGTTGTTCTATTTGTGATAGTGGGGTATTGAGATCCTCCACAATAGTTGGATTGATGTTTACTGAATCTTTTATGTTCATTAGAGATTGTTTTACAAAATTGGGTGCACTGTGGTTTGGTGCATATACGTCTGTAATTGTTATTTCTTCCTGTTAAATAGTTCTGTTAACCAATGTACAATGTTTGTCTTGATCTCTTTGGCTTGAAATTCACTTTGAAAATAAGATAGCTATTCTGGATTATTTTGGGGTTTCCATTGTGTGGAATATTGTTTTCCATCCTGGGACTAATTTTTTTAATGTCTTCAAGTCCCAGTGACCCACTAGGAAAGTATCATGAGAGATGGATATGACACACAGCAAATACTGAGTCAATGTAGACCAGCAGCACTTGGGGCAACTCACGTTTCAATGCCGCCTCCAGACTTGAGAATACCCAACTGCTATACCCAGGCAGGGGATCTGGGAGCCTAGACAAGATAGAGGAGTAGAGTCTGGTAGGGGACTTTTGGACTTGGAACCAAAGAATGCACTATACATCTGGACCAAGAACTAGGCTGGACCACAAGTCCTCATAAATTCTCTACCTGGACTGCCAGCCAGAAAAGACCAATTGGAGCAAAGGGACAGAATCCAGGGCAAGAGCCTAGAAACTGGCAATGTCAAGCAAAACCCACCCAGGAAGGAAAGTGCCACGCAGAGGGGAAAATCTAGAGCAACAGCACTCTGAAAAGACTAAAAGTCACTCAGAGAAGGTGGGTCTTGAGGAGGGAAAGTTATGAGGGTGAGCCTTGAAGGGGACCAGTCTGAGGTCTGAGGGAGGGACTGGAACATGCAGTGAGGCATGGTGACACGTGGAGAGAGCAGACAAGGCAGCCTTGCTGGGGTGGGGTGGGTAATGTGGTGAGGCTGGAGGGTGGGAGCCGAGGTGTGGGAGCATGCATGCAGCCAGTGACTCAACCTTGCTCCATTGCCAGTGTGGCCACTCGGCAGAGCCACCAACCAGGCTCCACTCAGGCAGTACAAGGGCCACACCACCAGGTCTGGGAAGAGCCTGGTGTTATGGTTTGTGTTTAAATGTTCCCCCAAAGCCTCATGCAGTCATGGATGTGGCTGAATCTAGCATTTGTGACTGGCTCATTGTCTAGCGCTGGGATCGGCAGTGTGAGTGCTGCACCTGCCCAGCATACAATATAAGGGAGGAAAGGAGGCATGCTTTTCCCTTTTGCCTTTTTCACTCTTGTTGTTTGCAGCCATGAACAGCTAACCACACCACCCAACCTTAACCACACCACCCTGCCTTGGAGCCAACTGAGTATGGACTGAAACCTCAAAAAACTGTAACCTAAATAAACTTTTCCTTCCTTAATTTTGGGCATCAGGTATTTTGTCCCAGTAACAAGAGAAAAGTCACCAAAACACCTGGTATGGGTGGTGTTTAAGTCTCCCTTTGTGGTTCTAATGTGTAGCCAGGGCTGTGAGTCAGACTCCTGGGTCTCTCCTTCTGCACTCAGGGCACTGTGAGGCTAAGAAAAGACATTCCTTTAACCTCAGCAAGCATCACAGACACTGATGGTACCCAGCCTGTGCCAGGGCCCTGCAAACATGCAAATGAGCAACACAGATTCCACTGCTCTCTGCCCCTCTTAGACCTGATGGATTCGATCTGTTCGTGTTTAGCCTTCACTCCAGCTCTCACCACCTTGGTCCTTGGTCCTGCCCTGATGTTGGTGCTGGGCTGCAGTGAAGAAAATGCATTGAGCAATCTTCCATGGAACAAAATAAATAGCATTAAATCAGGTGGAGAGGGGCAAAGCAAGGGAGAGAAAACAGTCGAGCAAGGCAGAGAAGAAATAAGTGTCCTGGAAGGAGGGAGGAAAGGGACTAAGAGGAGCAGGTCAAGGACTAAGCACTGGCTCCTGAGGGAGTTTGGACAAAATTCTGTCCCACTTGTCTTAAGCAACCTCTTCCTGTGCAGGATCCTGAATGTAAGGAAAACAAAAGTGTCTGGGGTCAAACTAATGCTTGCAAGTTCTTGTTACAGTGCTAGGCATTTTTTATATGCAAATACAATGTAATCCTCACGTATAGTAATAGTAATTTTACAGATGAAGAAACAGAAATTCCAAAGATTTTAGGCACCAATCTCATGGAACCATTCATCTCCATTTAGAAATTCCAGAGGGAGTCACTTTGAATGTGTTGACATCCTGAAGTAATGCTCCCATCCTGGACCCAGGTGCAATGCTCACACAGGGTTCAGAGTGCTATGGGACCCCACAGATCTTCAGAGTAGGAGAGGGATTCTTGACCCGCTGCTCCAGACAAAACCTCAGCCAATACCAAAAGTCAAACACTCAGGTTCAGGGAAGAGGGTGGGACAGGAAGGAGAAGCCCACTGTGCAACCACGAAGAGACTTCTGTGAAACCCTCAGGCACTGAATCCTCCCGGGGTCACTTGGGGGACTGCAGCTGTCCTTGCTGACTGGGGTGGCTGCAGAGTGTGGACATGTACACCGCACCCTGGCAGGCACGGAGTCAAGTCCATTCTGCCCCCTGGGTGGTGACTGTGTGATGAGGTCTTGATAGCTTCAGACTCCTGCGTGACTCGGGCCAGGCAGGCAGAAGGGAAGGGCGATGCATGGCCTAGTGCTCTGTCCCCCAAGCACTCAGGGATGGCGACAGGGTCCAGGGCAGAGCTGTCCTGAGAATGGCTCTAGAGAGCTGCTGTGCCCATCCCCCACGTGAGGACACAGACATCAGGCCGCACAGGAAGTGAGTCCGCACCAGCTACTGAATTTGCTGGCTCCCTAGTCCTGGGCTTCGCAGGCTTGAGAATGGTGATGTAAGTTTCTGCTGACCGTGAGAACCTCAGGAGCATGTGGCTAGCACAGGGGGCCAGGCAGTAAAAATGGCCGTGAGCCACAAAGCCTGGTCCTTCTCTCTTCCACCTTTCTCTGGTTTTACACCACTGATCTCCCTGACTATCACTGCACAGCGGTGTCTGCTGCAAAGTGGAAAACACAGCAACAGACCTCTCCTGGGCCTCAGACAGACTGCATAGACCGTGCTCCCAAAGGACATTCCTGTCCTGGTCACTGCAGGAAAGTTGCCCGAGAAGGTGTCTGTGAAGCATTTGGCCAGTTTCGCCTGGGGTGGCACCTGTGCCTGCAGTCAGCTGTGTCGAGGGAGCAAGCTCTGCTCACGGAATGGACTGGTGATCTCATGTGAGAGAAACAGCAGTGGTTTATTCAGGGTTTTGCATCCATATGAGTGGGGGAGGGGAGGTTTTACCAAAGAAAGCAGAAAATTAGGATCTGTGCCCAATGTCAGTAAGGGGAGAAGTCCCTTCGATGCCAGCAGAGTGAGGTCAGGTGGAGTGAAGGTGCACAGTGTACTCTTTAATGCAAAAACACTATCCAGTACAAAGAGATGAGAGGCCCGGCCCTCATCTCAAAGTGCTCATATAGCAAGGAGGTGGTGGCCCCTCTTCTTACTGGGCACAGGGAACCCACCCCCCAGCCCACTGTGGTTGGAAACAGCTGTATGGCTAATTATGAGCAATGAGGTGAAATGGGAATCTCTTCCAGACCTGCTCCTTCAAAACCATCCTCAACCTCCCTGCCCTCACTTCTCAAAGAAGTCAGTAGAACTGACCTGGGGAGCTGGGAAGTCCAGTGTTGAAATCTGCAGAGCCTGGACCCCGAAACCAAAACCTGCTGACCATGGGCAGGCACACTGGGCTCTTAGGTTAGCAAGTAAAACACTTTGAAAATTGAGAGCTAGAGATTCATTTACAATAGCTGCTATTTCTGCCCTCATTAATATAGTTCATAAATGTTGCATTAGCTGGAATCAACTACTTGGAGTTCCAACTCTGAATCAAACTTCCTGGTGGCCCTAGGGAAAATGATTTGACTTCTCTGAGTCTCCACATCAATCTTCTCTACACCACTGATAAGCCTCATTGATAAGCAGAGATGATCCGCACGAGCAGATCTGAGTGCTATGTTACCTCCTAACCACAGGACAGAAGATTAGACACTTGTCTCTGTCCATCCTGCCATGTCTCAAGTATGCCAAGATATAATTTTAGTGGCTTAGAAAGCTTTCAGGTTTCTCAGTGAAATTCCCCTATTTAATAATGGAGACAATATAAGTTATAAGCTTACAATTTCTCCCCTAGAATCCAGCAGTTATTTGCACTTTGAATTTTCTTCAAGAAATGGCACTTAAACATGTTTTATTTCCTACATTAGCATTACGAGAAAATAGCTTGCTCGCCGCTGATATTACGAAGTTTCATTAACATCTTCAAGAAATCTAGGCTAATGCAGAGGAAATTTTATAGCTCTGCCTTAAGTCTTTGACCCGGAACTTCTGACTCCAAGGCGCTGCCCCATCCCCGATCTGCTGCAGCCTCTCTGCCAGGACACCCACAACCACACAGGGGTGGATCCTCCTGTCACCCTCCCCAGAAGTCGCTGACCCAGACTCTTGCACCCTCACAGCAGCAGCTTCCAAACTATTACCAGCTCCACAGGGGCCATTTGCGCTGGGGTTTCAGGGAATCAGCTCCACTCTGCTTGGCCAGAGCAGCACTGACTTTGTTTTTACATGCTGAGCTTCCGGAGAAGAGTTCCTTCGAACAAAGTGCCCCCGATTCTTAAACACAGGAAGTTGGAAGCCAGTAAATCGGGTAACTTTGGGGTCATAGTCAGATGGCAAAGGAGACAGTGAGGCGTTTCCTAGCGCCAAATGTGACCCCCTGAACCATTTGCGTCCAGGCCCCAGGTCTCATCTGCACAGTGAGTCTAACAGGAGAGAGCTCAGCCAGCCCAGCCACTGGCAGCTCCTTCAGCACTGGAGCAGGAGCAGGGGAGGCTGGAGGACTGTGCATAGAGAAGGAGTGGAGCCCCAAGAAAGAGGTCTTACATTCACTTAAAATGCTCAGGCAGCTACAGCTGTGGGCGCAGAACCGAGCACCTCACTGGGCATGGGACACCCAGGCTAGAAGAGGGCTGCTTCCGGTGCCAGACCTGCTGTGAGAGTCCATCACAGAGGACAAGGCTGCAGGGAGAAAGGCCACACCAGGCGAAGAGCAGAACGTTCTTGGTGTCTGTGGACAATCACAGACTTTTTCCCAGACTCAGATTCCCTCTGCGCTGGCTCAGCCAATTCTTCCACCAGGTGTTGGAGGCTGGGAAGAGCCAGGTCTTCCCTTCAGTCACACACTTAGTCGCCTCGCGAACACTTCCCGAGCACCTCCTGCACCCGCCCAGCAGCCAGCACTGGGGTCCAGAGATGGTGAAGTCTGGCCCCCACCCTCAGGAAGCCTCTGGCCCCTGGGGACGACGGGGAAGCTCTAGCAGCACAGTGTGCCAAGACAGCAGTGGGCAACACGGGGTGAAGGTGAGGTGAAGGGGCCCCAACCCACCCTCAGCAGACCCAGGTCCGGTACCCCAGGCCCCATCTGTCACCTCACCTGTGTCTCCTGGATGCACCTTTTGTGCTGAATCAACAAGATCGGCTAGGACTCTGCGGGGAGGAAATAATGAGGGCACCAGAAGGTCACTGCAGATCGGAGGCAGTTATGCTGCCTGGTGATTTAGAGCACGAAACGGTACATTTATTTCCATTAACTGCAATGAGCTGCTGCTCACGTGGGTGACAACAGCACCACTTTGGCCTATTGGTTACAGAACCTTCTGTGTTGCCTGAGGATTGAAAGTTCCTGAAACATGGAGAAATACAGGCAATTCTGTACTTTCTCTTCCTCGCTCCCCTCTACTGATCTTTTTTAGTTATAGACGAAGTCCTCATTTTTCAATCTTTCCATTAAGAAATACTTACTGGGCTCTGGTGCGTGCAAGTCACAGTGCTTTTGACAGATATGGAAGTGCAAAAGCAACAGCCCTGCTCGGAAAGGCCCGGCACTTGTGGGTGATTAATTCTGTGCCTTTGGTGCTGCAGTGGAAGCAAAGCCTGGGGAGTGGCTGGAGCTGGAGGGGTGCCTGCAGAGGAGCCATGCCCTCCTGAAGATGCCACCCTAGCCGATGCCAAAGTGACCCTCTAGCAGCAACCCAGAGCCTGGCAGGTCCTGAGGACATGGGCGTCAGAGGAGTCTGCGTCCTCACCTACCGAGAGGCGCGGTTGTGTAGCTGAAATGAAAAGGGAAAGCAGAGTGCGTGTCCTGCATTGCTGACAACCTGTGACTCCAGATGTGTCTGCCAAGGAGCTCCCTGGGCACACATGGGTCACGTGGTGGTGTCTGCACGTGTGCACAGAGGAGTCTCGGTTCGGTGTGCCTGCAGGGCTGACGGCAGCTGCACCGTAACCGAGTGCCTGTCGCCGATTGCTCCACCAGATCTATCCCCAGCCTCTTGACCCCATCTCTGTGCTCTTGGAGCTTTCCTGAGACCTCCTCTGGGCTCCCACAACTTCCAGAGCTCACCTTGCTCCTCTGTGGCCATCTCAGCTGCTGCACTGGCCTGAGGTCCCAGCTCCAGCCTGAATGCCCCTCGTGCCGCTCCTGCTCTCTGAATCCCTTTGCCTGCTCCCTTGTGCTTGCCCACAGAGAAGGAGAACTGTGGTCAGGCTTCACCATAGCCTGTCCATGCCTTTTAAGTAAGTCTGTGTTTAATCTAATCACCAGGTTGGGTGTCCATGTATCTCGACAGATACATATTCACGAGATCTGCAAAGAAAGACACATAGTACGTAGACATGAGAGCAGATAAGGGGTTTGGATGTGGCCCTGCGAAGCAGGCACTCACTGCTGGTGACAGACTGAGCAGCCCCAGGGTCCTGACGACAGGAGGGCTGGCTCTCTTTGCTGTCTCTCCTCTCTTCCCACCAAGCTGAGCAAATTGAGAACAGGTTTTGCTCGTCTTTCATTGTGCACGCCAACATCAAGCTCAGAAACTAAAGCACAGAATGTGCAGGTGCTCAACATTTGCATCCGTGTTTCCCAGAGCAGAAGAGGGGAGGCACCTGTGAAGGGGCTGAGGGGCCAGAGGAGTGGAAAAAGGGAGGAAGAAGGCTAAAAGCCAAGTCTGTGTCTGCTCCTCTGCCCGCCCCACATGCACACACACTCACGCCATCGTCAGGACAGTTAACACGTCAAGAACCCTTCTCGCAGTCATTCTAGGGCTAATTTACCTCTGGAGCCCACAGAAAACAATGCCTCCTCAGTTTGTAGGATCCAGACCCAAATCTTCCATCCTGGATGGGAGCTCAACCCTGTGTGGGATGGAGGCTGGGGGACCGAGGCTGGCGGGCCCACTGCAGGGTGCAAGCCACTCTGTGGGAGACCCCTCTGTGACTGTCCGGGTCTGACAGAGGACAGGCCTCCTGGAGCCTGTGCAGCCTCTGCCTCCCGCAGCACACTCTCTCTCACACGCTCTCTCTCTCTCTCTCTCTCTCTCTCAGAAGTGCAAATGCTTCTCCTCAGGTATTGCAGGATCTCCCAGGACCCGTGTGAACACTCCCTGCCAACACCCTGCCCTCGAGTGTTGGGAAAGCAGAGCAGCCTAGGAGGTGACACTGACAGGACAAGGGGACCCTGGCCTGAGAGGCCCTCTGGGGGCCTGGCCTAGTCTCCAGCCGCTCAGTGGCCCTCAGCTGTCATCACAGCTACCAGGGAGCACACACTCCGGGGCCTGGGACAGGAGCAGGAGGAACAGGAGGGTGGGTTCCTTCCTGGACTCCCACAGGGAGAAGAGCCCGGCCGTGACTGATGGAAAGTCTCTGCTCAGGAAACTGCAAGGGTCCAGGGTGGGAGCAGTGGGGAGAGATGGAGGCCGGAAGGAGGCAGGGCCAAGCTCCCCCTGCCAGCCACGACCTTGGGCAAGTCACTTCCCCACTGTGGAGTAACAGCACACAAGGCTGAGGCCTCCTCTTCCATCAATCACCAACTCTGCACCCATCTCACATCTCTGCAGCTCTTCACAGCTCATAAAGTACCTCACCTCATTTCATCCTGCAGCTCAGAAGGCGAGACTCGGCAGGATTCAGCGCTGACCTTACTCTCCCGAGGACTTTCCCACTGAAATGCCAAACTCAGGGCACTGCATCAAGTTGCTTCTGAACCACCATCTCCAGAAACTGCACTCCTCATACACACAGATGCATACAGACACACACACACACACACACACACATGCACACACACATACACATACATGCACAGACATGGAAATCACACAGAAACAGACATGCACACAGACACACAAGCGCACACACAGACACACACACAGTTTCTTAAGGACAGTATATTTTTAAAAAGAATTCCCACACTGTATTTTGAAAAGTGTGCACGCCTCTGCCCCACTTCAAGCTTGATGAAAATGCTCCACAGTGAAGGTTCCTTCTAGGGCTGGAGGCCAGCAGGGCGAATGCTGCCCCCGGAAGCCTGAGGTTGGAAATTTACCCAACCCACCAACCATGAGTCTAGACCCACACTACCAAGAAAGGAGTTTCAGTCAAGGGACAGTGGTGTCAGGAACGTGTAGCTGCCTCACTGTAGAACTTGGAAGTCTACAGCTCACCCTGAAGGGTCCTAAGAACCCAGGCGCACAGTTGCAGGAGGTGCTGTGAGTCCTGTTAGTCTCGATTCTATTGCTGCTGGCTGGGTAACCTAAAGCAAGGTAACTACATCTCTGCACCTGTTTTCTCATCTACAGAGTTAAGAGTTGCATTAAATGATCACTAAAATGCCTTTCAGTTTGTCATTTCTTCCTTCTCTTAATGCACAATGATTAAGCCTCTACCTTTCATCAGATACTGTGTGAAGGCAATGGGATAGAATGAAAATGTTAATTAAAAATTAAGTGTGTGTGTGTCTGTGTGTCTGCATGCATGCACGTGTGTGTGTGTGCAGTGCCCTCAGAGTTCACAGTTTGCAGTAAGGAATAATTTTGTGCAATAATCATCTATACAGGGTGAGTGTGAGCTGAAGGGTCAAGGACTCTTCAGCGAGAGACAGAGACAGAAAGCAGATGCTGAAGGGGCTCTGGGCGAAGCATGCTGCAGAAACCGAGTGGCCTGAGTGGACACAGTGTGGCGGAAGGCAAGGGATGGCAGGGTCACCAGTGTACACGGAGCAGAGCTCGCTTGGCTGATGTGGCGAGCCGTCACTGATGCTGAGATCTGGGAGTGACAGGGTGGGGTCTCGATCCTGCACACACCACTTGCTGTCTTTGGAAGTAGACTGGAGGGAGGCAGAACCAGAGGCAGGGCCCCACTAAGACAACGCAAATCCCTGCTCCACTCCAGAGCAGAGCCAGTGCGAACTGACGTAGGTAGCATCTGTGGAGAGCAGGAGGAAAGTGTGAACTTGTAGCTTTTCTGAACCACGGGTGTGACTCATTTAGCAAATATTTACATAGTTTTTGCTATGTGCCAGGCTCTGTCTAAGCACTTAGAAATATTAACTCAATTACTACACTGAGCCTATGAACCTGGGACGGGTGAGATACAGGTGACCCCAAAGGAGTCCAAGTCACAGACCCATGCTCCTGAGCTAGTGAGTCTTTGCCAGTGGTGATGAACCTTTTAGAGACAAGTGCCCAAAACCCACTTATCTATTGCAAAGTGCCAACACTGCAATCAAGCCTGAATGCTGACCGGCCATGGGGAAGTGCCTACAAGTCATGGCTAGCGAGTTGCAGCTCATGACATCATTGCTTGGCACCACTACTCCTTTCTGAGAACATCCATGGCCCCTGTACTGTTATTCAATGCTTAGCTGCTGGAGCGATGCAGGGCTGACTTGGCTCACGAGCTGACAGAGAGGGCTCTGCGTACCCACTGCAGCAGGCATGCCACAGAGTCACGACCATACCACTGGTCTATGACCTTAACCACTATGGCTATCCAAGTGTGATTCCAAGCCTCTGCTTTAGTTTACTTTTGGGTGGACAGCCATGACAATTTTTTGCTGATGGGGAAGAGAACAGATGTTGAGGAGAGAATCAAGTTTGCTTGGGAACTTATTAATCAAGGGCCCAAGATATCAGGGTGTAAACAGCTCCCAGGGGTTGCCAAAGTGGGTGTGGAAATTAGAACAGTTCTAGGTTGGATATCCAGCCTTGGAAGCCTTCTGTGTACACATGCCCACACTCACTGAGGAGTGGCAGGGTGCCTACCGTCACTGGTCTGGCCCATGTGAAATGGCAAGGTGGAGGTCTTCACATTGCACATCTGGTTTTGATTACAGGCTAAGAGCTATTCTTCATTTCCTATGGAATGTTTGTTATTCTGCTAGTTGTGAACTAGCTCTTGTCAAAGAACATGGTTGTTTTCACTGGAGGGCCATGTTTGAAGTATTCCAAGATACACAAAAAGAATAAGCAATTGAGTTACTGAGAGGAAGTAAGAGTTTAAAAGAGAATCTATAATAAAAAATCAAGGCAGATGAAACCACTTGTAAGCCTTGATTTCACAAGATCCTGTTTAGCAATCCTGCTCTTTAAAATTTTAGAACCTAAATGTAATAATTGGTAGAAGATATTGGACCTGTAATTTGGTCATGGTGGTTATATATTCACCTTTCTTTTATTAGAAATTCAGTAGAACAGAATAATTGAATAGAAAACAGAGCTTAAAATTTTTTGCAACTACAGTTAAAGGTTGAAAGCTGATCTACTGGATTATGGCTATGTCCACTTTAAAATTATGAGTGTTCATCTTTATTCTTAGAACTCCAACACTTCTGACACAGTTTGTGGAAAGAAACATAGGAGCACTGGCCCTGAGCAAGCTGCTTCTGTCTCACACAGCCCAGTTCATGGTTTGGTCATCAGCACTGGTGTCATCAGGTTTTACTCCAGCAGAGCTTCCCCAGCGAGGGGAAGATGGTGGCCTCCATTCAGTAGGGCTGACACTGTGGTGCAGAGCGGGGCACTTGCTCTGCCAGGTCCTTGCAGGGATAAATGGTGGGACTGAGCGCTCCCCACTGCAGCTCCCCACTGGGCTCGGGCAGGAAGTGGCTCCCAGACCCCAGGTTTCTCCCTTCCTCCAGGCCAGCACTGTTCCTCCTACTATCCAGAATTCAGCCAAGTACCCGTCGAGGATGTAGGCAGCGCCCTCTTTCGAGATGTCTCAGGTCACAGCTTGAGGAAAACTCAGTCTTTGTTTGCTCTTGTTTAACTGCATCACCTGCACGGTCACATGGGGCCGTGGGCGTCTCGTGAGTCGGGGCAACCTGCCATGCTGTACTGCAAAGCCTTCGCAGCCTGGACTCACAAACCCTGGCAGAGTGGACCTCACTCAGGCCGCACAGCAGGAGTGCCGTGGGGAGAATGGCGAAGAGGTGCATGGTAAATAGCACCTCCCTTGACCTTTGGAGTCACAAACCGGGAAATAAGCAAAAGGGTGGCAGGTTAAAGTCAAAAGATCAGTTCAGAGCTGCTCACGGAAGTTTCCTGTAGTCTCCTTGATTGTTTAAGTAATTTGGTGCCATCCCAGCCTCTGCCACCTCAGTCGCTGTTCTAGTGACTTATCCTGCAAACCATGCCTTCCCACAGTAAACCAAGAGCTTAGACACTACTTCTCTACTCTAAAAGACAAACATGCTACTTTCTGACCATAATATCAGTTTTTCCAATTTTTTCCCTCAGTTCTTCCTCCCAAACACAAACCTTTCCATCACTAGTCTGTCTTCATGCCTTTCCCAGTCTAGTGAGAGTTTCTAGACACTTACTTCAACCCTCTCCCATGTCTGGTCATACCCCATTTCCTTCTGCCTCACCAACCAGCATGCCACGATTATTCTGTTTGCTTATTGCATTATCTTCCCTGAAAAACTACAGCTTATGAGGAGGCACAGATTTCTTTTTTTATTCATTTATGTTTGATTGACACATGATAACAATGTGTGCTGATGGGGCACACTGTGTTCATTTAGTGTGTGCACAGTGTGTGTTGATCAAAACAGGGTAAGGGGTATGCTCATCTCCTTAAACACTTATCATTTGTGTTTGGAGCCTTCAGACTCCTCTCTCCTAGTTCCTCATAAATTACACAATGGATTGCCTACTACGGTAACACGACTATGCTGCATAACACCAAGACTCATGTGGAAACAATTTTAAGAAAATATTGATTTTAGTACTTGTATTGATAGATTGTAGGATGTATACTAACACGAGAGCCAAAATGGTTTTCTTAGCACCAAAACCAAGAGCCAGCATCTTGGGCTCAAGGAGGGCAAGAAGATGTGCAGGGGCCCCAGCAGAGTGTCGCACACAAGAGAAAGTAGCTGCAGGAGAGGGGTGCTTCTTCCCAAAAGGAAAAAGAAAAGAGCACCCCGTATTATCCTCACCTGATATTCTCATAGAGTCTTGTCACCTCCTCCAGGGCAGCATAAATCCACAAGAGAGAGCTCAAGAGCATACGGAAGATAAACCATTACTGTGAAAGGCGTTTCCACCTAAGGTGGTAAATAACTCACCAAACCACAGCCCACTGAGCCCAGCTCACTGAGGAATGGAGCATCCTTAAAGGATCATCATAACCTCATAGTCATAGCAAGAGCATGTGGGGTACTTGCTCTACCCTAGGAAGCCTGCCATGGCTTCAACTCATGATTGCCAGGTGTTGGCCACAATCAGTGCTCCCACTATCAGGTGAGAATAAGCACAAACGAAACACCCAAAGTCACACAGGAATTGAAACTCTAATTTTTCTAACTCTGTAAGTGCTCAGTGATGACAGCCTAAGCAGCTACTCCCATATTGCCTTCAGGATAAACAATTCCAAGTCATATCACCTATACATACAAAACTCACATTTACAGCACATTGGCTTTCCTGAATCTGCCTCTCCGAAGCTGTTAACATTTCCTTCTGAACTTTTACACCACAATGACCTGTGTCAACAGCAAACATGCCAGCAGACTAGACGCAGTGATCACATGATACCCCCTGCAATGTCCTTAGCGGCCCACAGCCCAGGCCTGAGAGCCTGCATAAGCACTAACCATAGCAGGCCACTTTGAAGAAGCTACTTGATATTCCAGAGCTGTCTTTTTAAAGGGATAATAAAGCTTGCCTCATGTCATTTCACAAGGACTTGGATGTTCTATTTAAAGTGCTTAGCACAAATTCTAGCACATAGTAAGTACACAAGAAATTGCTACTAAGAAGAAGATGAAGGACAAGTGGGGATGGAAGAGAAGAGGAGAACTCAGCCACTCTCCCATGCCAGTGTTGCTGCTAGCCCAGGAGAGAGGGAAGAAGAAGAGTAAAGCAAAGGAGGGTGGAGGAGGCAGAGACTACAGCTGGAGATGTGAGTGCAAACTCTTCCTGGGACCCGGAGAGTGTTGTGACAGCAGGACCACGTGTGAACGCTAGATGTCCCGTGTCTAGAGGACACCTCTCAGAGGAGAACTCTGTGAAGCCATGTGAGACAAGGCTGGTCTAGACAGTCTTCCTAAAATGTGGGTGTTTATCAGAAAGCTCCTCCACCCAAGACCCTCTTGACTCTCACTGCACATGACACATTTCCTCACCCACGATGTCACAGAAGAGCAAAGCCACCTCCCCGACTGCTGCCTACATCAGCAGTGCCCTCCGTGCAAATCTGCCCATGATCCAAGATTCAGTCCTGGTCCTCAGCGTCCTCCACTGTAAAGTAGCCACCCTCAAAGGCTGTGACAGGAACATGAATAATAATCACCACATTTAAACCTTATTTGTGGATTCAAGGGCTTCAGCATGCACACGCTGGCCCTGGAAGTGGGGGTGAAAGCTTGTACCCAGGCAAGCACTCACTGCTGCACTCTGCCGGTTCCTATCCTTTCTTCTTTACCATAATCTATTCTTTGGACTTTAGGTTAATGCACAATATCTTTTCTTACCTGACATTAATAGAGGTGTTTAAGCACACAATCTAATTTCGAGGTGTTCCACACCCAAATGCATATGGAGCTCTGAGGCGATGCCATCGCCACCACCTTTGATTCACTTAACCTCTCGGCAGTCATGGTGTAGAACAGCACTGAATAACTACCAAAGCCAGAGCGGGACAATGCAGCTGTGGAGGGCTCAGCTTCCCGTGACAGCGCGGGGAACTGCCTGAGTCCTGTGCCTGCGGACAGAAGGGCATCTGTGGTGTCTTCGAGATGAGCTGCTCTGCTTCTCTGCTTCCGGAACACTCGCTCCCTATCCTGGGCTCTGCAGCTGGGCCTAGGGTCTGCAGGGCCAGGTAAGGAAACCCAACGCCCATCTTAGTGCCCCTCTCTCTCACGTCTTCTCCACCCCATGCTGCCAAGCTGGCTGCTCTCCTGTATGTGCCACAAATGATAAATGTCCTTAAAGTGAGTTGCTCCAGAATTCATTAGGGCAGGTGGTGTCTGTGCCTGGGTCAGAGCAAATTAGTTTCACATCTATACTGCTTTGTCTCTTCAGACCTATTACCTGGTCGATTTACATTAAGCCCAAGACTAGTTAAAGCTCTTAACCACTGACTCTCAAAATTCAGTGTACGTCACAAATACCTGGAGCTTTAGGACCCCATTTAAGATTCTAATTCAGTTGACCTGTGGTGGGGCTGGGCACTGTATTTTTAACATCCCCTTCTTCCCCAGTAATCCTAGTGTTGGTGATGTTTGGCATGCACTTTGAAAGTTCTACATCCAGTCTGTATCACCGATACTTTAACCTCGTCTCCTACTGGCGTTCTTCATGAAGTTGGCTTTGAAGGTCCAAGTTCGTAACACTGCACTGATCCTTCTGGAGTTCACCAGTGAAGATGTATTATGAGGAAAAAGAAGAAGTGTGGACTTTGGAAAGGCCTGTGTCCAAAACCTGGCTCTACAAATACTGGCTTAGGCAAGAGAGACAACTCCGTGAGTTTCCACTCCCTCATCTGTAAGCTGGAGCACTTTCCTGCCTGGGGCAGGATTCCATGTGTTCCACAACAGTGCAGTGTCAGGCTCACAGGAAGTGCTGGGTCATCTGAGGTCCCCTCAGCTGGGGCCTCCCTGGATCCTAGCATACGACATTTTCAGACAGCCTGCTCTTATCTCCCAACAAACCAAATCTTCATTCCAGCCTCATATCACTGGGAAATTTTATTGACATCTTACCACTGTCTCACTGTCAACCAGTGATATGTAAGCAGATACACAGTTCTCTCCTGAAGTTAGCACTATATTAACATCTTAGAAATACAGCTACTTAAAGTTTGTGTAGGATCCTTGGAATAAAACTCTCCAGAGCTCTAGACTAAGGAACTACAGTGATACCTTGGATATGGAACCCAATTTGTTCTAAATGCATGTTTGAACAATGAAAAGTTCAACATCAGAGCATATTTTCCCATAAGAAATAATAAAAAACAAATAATTGGTTATGAAGCTCAAAAATTACACTAAATTCATTTTTTCAGAACTTCAATAAATTTTTCAATAATTTCTTTCTTTAACTCTATTGTGGCTCTTACAGTTTTGCTCTCAGTTTTACTTTCTTTGGAGCCATGATTATGATATTTCACACAACTAAAGAACACAAAAAAACACAATGACGAATGTTTAAACACACTGACACTCAGCACATCGTCTGGGCGAGAGTAGTGCTTAGACTGAAGTGTCACCCTTTGAGCATGTGGTGAGACATGATTTTCAGTTCAAATATCAAGCAAAGTTATGAATATGAGCAGGTGTTTTTCATTCTGCTGTTTGAGTAGTTCGGCACCAAGGTATCATTGTATAAACTTTAACAACTCTCAAGATCATTCTTATATACACCCCAATTAAGGAATCACCTATTTAAGTAATTGGCAATAATGTGGTTTACTATGTCTCAAAAACCATAGGGTTTACAGACCTTTTAAGCTCTAAATATTCACTCTCTGGATCTTGAAAAAAATCATGGAAGAGTGCAAAGATTTGTTTTCAAGGGTGTTTAATACGCATCTCTATATAAGTAGAAGAAGAAGGAGTGGGAAGAACAGAAAGAGGGAATGAGTTGGAGGAGGAGTTAGAAGAGATTGAGAAGAAGAAAGAAAATGACTAGAGTGAGATACTGGGTATCAAAAAGTATTTTTTTTTCAAATGTGGTTCTCCTTACCGTATAATGTAGTCCTAAAATAGACTGCCTTATTTTATTATGGTTACAAAAGAGTATGAGAGGTACAATCACGTTTTTTAAAAATCTGCAAATAGGAGAAGTATACAACAGAATATTGGCAGTAATTTTAACTGAGTGCTAACTTATAATCTTATACTAAATGCATCATTTTTATATCAAACTTTAAAATGTCCTATTTTCCATGATAGAATTTAGATCAAAACCATGCATGAGTACCGAAGACTCTCCTGGCTAATACTCTACATTCATCAGGGTTATGTGGCCGTCATCATTTAACCAGAGGGGAGGAGGGCAGATGAAGCACAATGCTGTGCTGGGTGGTCTCACAGAGGCCATCTCAGGGTCCTCACGGCAGTCTTACCCGACATGCGCACCGCTCTTGCTCTTATTTTATAGTTGGCAAGATGAGGCTTCACTAGATAAGTAAGGATGCCTGAGACGAGCACGAGAAGCATCCACAGGCTCTCTCTGCGTCGTTTCTCACGTCTCATGCCTGTGAGCCTACAACTACCTCCAAACCAAAAATTTAGTTTTTACAGAAAGCAGTTGGAGAGCACACGGCCCTACTGGCTGGGGCGTCTGAATCTCCTCAGTCCCTCAGTGCTAACTTGGCCCCATGGAGCTGCCCTCTGGCCTCTCACGCACTATGTGGCCTTTTCAGGTATCCTGGGGGACATTACTGGAATCTCCTGCAGCCCAGCACGTTGCCCTCTGCAGGGCAATGCTGAAGCCAGCCTGGAGGCCGAGTACAGGTCTGCCAGGTGTAGCAAGGGCAGCCCGATGCAGCTGGTGCCAAAGCAAGCACAGGGAAAGATGTAGGAGTCAGTGGGCACTTTGCCTGCGAGGACTCTGGGATAGGACCTTCCATAGATATGCAAATTGAATTCTGTGTAATTTGTGCTTTTTCAATAACCTCAGCATGTGTTGGATGTGTACAAAAAGAACCATAAAATAAAATTGCAGACAAAGGGGGAGTCAGAACATAGCAAGGGAAAGAATTGGTTGATTCTACAAGCCAAACAATGGGTCATAATAAATTCGCCAGCCATTAGCTCTTTGGTTGCACAGAACAAAGAGATGGAAATGAAATGGGAGAACAGAGTTTCAGTTAACTGTTGGCTGGCTGGGTTGCTTCCATCTAGCCCAGCAGACAGAACTTAAGATGGACCAGGGAGCTGCCTGGGCAACTGCCGCCTCGGGGCCTGCCCACACTTGCCTCTCACGGCTACCCACACCTGGCTCTTCTGGATGTTCAGGTGCCATAGGGCAATTTTTCTTTCAGGAAAACATGTAATAAAAAGATCCAGCTTGGGGCTGGGAATGTAGCCCAGGTAGAACACTTGCCTAGCACATGTGAGGTCTTAGATTTGATCCCCAACACTGAAAAACAAAACAAAACAACAAAAATCTTCCAAATGCCTCCAGCTAATCTATACGCACATGTCCTCCAAAGGATAATAAGATAAACAGCATATCAAGGGGGAAATAAAGAGATGTATAGAAAAACTAAAGCAGAAATATACAGAAAGAAACTGAAAGGGAAGCAGGGAGAGAAAAACTAATGGAGACAGTAGGAGCCTGGACAGCCACTGTGAGACCTGGCTTCCCAGCAGCTCCTCATCGTTCCTGCCCCAGACCCAAGAGCAGCGCCATGAGCAGAGCTTGGCAGCCGTCCACACGCTACTAGGCACACAGGGGAGCAAGTCTCTCAATCACTGAAGTCTCCATATTGGTTTCTATGTATCTCTTCATTTCTCCGTTCTGTTAGACTCCAAAGTGTTTGAGAACTGCGACTAGAATTCAACTATGTATCCTAAATGCCAAGCATTGGGACTGACTCAGTTTAAGTATTCCAGCAATATTGTAACATCTACTAAGTGAATAACTCGAGTTTTGGATAAATGGATGGGCGGGCGGGTGGATGGACAGATGAATAGATGGGTGGATGGACACGTGGGTGTGTGGATGAAGGTTAGGCACGCTAATCCTCAACCTAGTTCTCTGTTAGGTGTTACTATTTCCAGTTTTCAAGTGAAGAAGAATGCGTAGACCCAAGCCTGACTTTCTACCCTGTAAAATGGCCTCACTCAAAGAGGACTCAGACCCCGAGAAAGAGAGAAGAGCAAAGCCTTGGAGAGATTTGGGCAGCAGATGGGTGCAGAAAGAGGAAGAAAATGGAAGAAAACGGATTGGAAAGAAATTGGGGCAGAGCTGAGAGGGGGTTCTGCGTGGTGCCCTCGTTGCAGAGGACTAAGCCTTGGCTGATCTGAGCAGTGAGTGATGAAGTGCGGGTGAACATGAGCCAGAAATGTGTGACATCATATTAGCACGGAATTGGAGTGTAGGATGGACTTCTAAATCCTATTTGGCTCTGACAGCAGGTGGACTGGGGTTAGGGATTTGTAAACTGGCCAAGGTCATCCTCGGTAGTCCTAATGCAAAGTGAAGGTCAACGGAGATTTGATAAATAAACAGAAGTGCTCATAGAGTCTGCCATCTGCATTAAAAGGGGAAAGTGATCAGGCAGCTCTGCTCTGTGAGGCTGGAACAGTCTCCCTTTTAAAGACATAAGCCCCATGGACCCTCATGCCATAATTTTCAGAGTAATATGATTTTTGACAAATTCATTAAGCAATAAGACATGACAGACTATAAATTGCTCCACTGTTAATTTATGTCCACTCTATTTTTAGGCATTCAGCCAAAGCCTGGTCCTATCTGAGAGCAAAGATATAAATTACCATTGTGTAACCAGCATGTGGAATGCTATGTGAGGACCAGAGAAAGATGCCATCTTAGACTCCTCCACTCAGAGGATGAGAATTCCACCCCTGCTAAGCTAAGCCGCAACATCTGCTGTGGGCCTATGGAGGAACGACTGTGCCCAGAGAGAGATTATCAGGCTTTGAGGAATGTGCATGTAAGTGACAAGGTGGCACTCAAACTAGGAAGTCCTTCCTTACAGAGCACAGGAAAAGGAGTGGTTGGGTCTAGAGCTACCACTGATGAGGGAAGGTATCGGGGAGTCTCCAAAGAGAAGACAATCTTTGATTCTCAAATAAATGCAGACATTCCTCACATGGGGAAATGGGAAGTTCGTGGTGGTCATGAGCCTCAGAGGCATGAGGCGGGCCATGTTCACAGACCTGGAACAATCTGGTACAGCTGTATCTTGGGGGCATGTGGAGATTAGAGCAGGTTACTCCACAAGACGGTGTGTCTGCATCCAAGTGGGAGACCCTGGACTCCATTCTGGACATAGAGGAGTTTATTCAGTGTTTCCCTCCTGTTCCCCTCCATGGCCACTGGCTCTTCCATGCTGGAAGACTGAAGGCTCCTTGGAGAAGAACAATCTGGATGAACATTTGTCAAGAAGGATGTAAATGTGAGACTGGCATGCTATTCTGATCATTTAGGCAACAGACAGCAATAAAAAGAACACTGCCTAATCTATGTTCCATGTCATCACACTCCAGCGGCTCAGGCCACAGCGTGGGTCGGAAACAGCCTTCTGGGGGCTCCGTCCGCTGGGAAGGTGCTCAGGCGCATTGCCTCATAACAAGAGCACGAGTCCAGGACTCTTCCTCTAAACATCTAGGGAAAGGCCAGGGCAAGACTCCACCCTAAATAATCTCTGTGCCACCAGCCCTGGTCTCTATTTATCAAGTACGGCCCCTTTCACATAGTCCTTGATAGGATGAATCAACATTCACTCTGTGGACTTGGTTCCTCTGTAAGTTCCCACCAAGCTAGAGCTAAGGAAAGGGAAAGAAGGGGAGAGATTTCAGGAACTGATTGCTAACCTGGGGCAGCAGAATCAAGAGACTCAGTTAATAAAATGAACCAGAACTCTTGGGTTTTCCTCTACCTTCTCACTCACCAGCCCCATGGCCCAAGCAGAGATGTCTCGCATCTTCAGGATGCCTTGGAAATTAAAAGGAGATAATGCCTGTGAAACATCAGGAGCAGAGCAGGTCCTCAGGAGAGGCTATTGAATCTGAATCTGCAGTCAACCACCGTTGATCCTGAGAAACATACAGAGTTCTGGTGGGGAATATCCGCTACGCTGGAAAAGGGCTCTTTTCCAAAAGCTCGATTAAGTCAGCTTGGTCTCTTGGCTTTGTGAGCTCTTGCAGCACTTGGTCCAGTTGCTTTCAGCTGCTGAGATCTTTTATCAGGCTGCATTCTAGACCAATATTGTTCATGGGGTTGGCACACTTTATTAGTTTTCTTCAACTCACATGAGAAGACAGGTCCTGGGGGGAGGGGGGGAGGAAAGTTTTGTTTCCTGTGAATCTAGCTATATATGATGCACGAGTTCTTGGGGAGTCCTGGCCTGATTTAGACATTGCTCGCCTGCCCACTGCAAGAGGCCTTGTGGAAGAGGACTCCTGAGGGGAGGCATACGGGTGGTGGAAAGACACTGAGGCTGTCTCAGGCCTGGGATCCAAAATTCTACCCTGTCACGTGGGAGACCTGGGGTAAAATAACTTCTGATACATAGTTGCCTTGTCTAAAACATAAATTACAAGTCCTACTGAAAGGGAAATTAAAATTTTAAATAAAGCTTGCCAAGAATGTCCTCCCAAACCAGACAAACATGTCCAGACAGGCCTAATAACAGAACACTTCTTCCATTGTGTAACCCCTGTCTTTCCTACTTTTGTATAACTAATGGCCTTGCAATGTAACTTAAAATATAACAGGATATTTCTTCCTTTGTATACCCATGCTTTGTATAACTGATGGCCTTACAGTGTAACCTGAAATGTTTAAACTCCCTTGGCAACCCAGGATGTCACCCAACTTTCCAATCATAAAGCACTAAATCTGCCTCTGTACCTTCCCCTTGATCTCTCCATAAAAGCCCCAAAACCCCGCTGGTTGGGGATCTGACACTTTGGGAGAGATCCTAGTCAAGCCCACCTGTGTAATAAACTGCCTCCTAAACCTCCTCAGAGCCGATTCTGCCTGCATTTGCTCTGTTTTCTGTAACACTGCTATTTGTTATTATTTGTTGGCTCATGATAAAACAGGAGACAGCACATTACAATCATAAAGTGTCAGCATTTGTGAGTGTGTGCTATGACTCATCATCATGGTCACAGTGATGGGGTGCACAGGCTTGGCCGCAAGTTGTATCTTTAGTCCTCTGGTCCCTATTATCCCTTGGCTACTGCCTCAGTCGTGCTGGATCACAGGAAGAAACACAAGTCCTTCCCAGATGGTTCAAATGTGGAGACTTCACTGGGGTCCTATTTGGAGAAGTATGAGCTCAGTTAAGGGAATGGACAAGGGATGGTGGGCCTCCGAGAGATCAACAACAGCCAGAAGCAGAATTCATGAAGACTGGCTGAGGACAGAGGTGAGGTCATCCAGAGGAATGAAGCAGCACCAGACTGCGACACCAGATCTGAGGGGAACTTACTCACCTGCTGACCACATTCACTTCCCACAGGGCTGTAACCCAATCTTAAAGCCACCAGGAAGGGATACAAATAATGTAGTTCACTGATCAAACCCTCAAAGGCGCAAGTCTTTGTGGTCGTGTGATCGTTCCAATATTCTGCTCTCTATGATGTTCTGAGCCCACCAACCAGTAAGCAGCACCCCTCGTGGTCATGAGCAGTACTCTGAGTCTGATAGTCTGTCTTCAAGTCTGCCACGTGCTAGCTGTGCAGCCTCAACCTCTCCAAAGCTCAGTTTTCTTGTCTGGAAAAAAAAACTTACAAGAATGCTAATTTCACAAGATAATAATAATATCAAAGCTGTAATATTGGTAGAGCATTTTCCAAGGCACATAGTAAGCACTCGGTAAATACTAATGGTGTTGCTGTTTTGCTTTCCACAGATTCACTTTTATTCTTCTCTCTCCTCTAAGTTTCTCTCTTTTGCCTCTCTCTCTCTCTCCGTGTCTCTCTCTCTCCCTCTTCCTCTCTCCCTCTCTCCCTCTCTCCCTCTCTCCCTCTCTCCCTCTCTCCCTCTCTCCCTCTCTCCCTCTCTGAAAACTCTTTCCAGGGAAACCTCACATCTTTAACCTTTTTGATAAATACATCTTTTTTCCTAACTGAAAACCTGGATCTCCTTGGCAGAGCTTATGAGTCTGTTTCTTTTTAACTTGACTTCTTGGCAGTATTAACAGAGTTGGCCATTCTTAGAAGCCTTCTTCCCTGGACCTCTGTGTCATTATCACCTTGTTTTCATCTTGTTCAGATAAACTGTGTCCAAGCAATTTGTTTTCTTTCCTGTAAGAAAATGCAACTTTCCTCTTACCTTGACTAAATATACCTGCGTTGTGCAATTGCTTAAATGTGAAGCTCTCACATCTTTTTCATTTCTTACAGCCAATAATTATGAGGCTATACCATCATTTAGAATGCTGAAATATACCTGGACCCATTTGTTTTTCTGTGTTCCTAACAGCAACATGTTTATAAGAATCATCATCATCTTCTGCCAAATTTCTTGAAATCATTTCTTAAGTGGTTTCGCTGCCTCTTGCCTTTATTTCTCTTCTGATTCTTCACATTGCAGTCAAGAAGATGTACTAGAGAAGACATTGTTTATGTCACCATTCATACAAAAACCTCCTCATTGGCTCTTCATTTCCTTTATTAAAGGCACTGTTTTCATGATTGCTAGCAAGATCCTCTAGATCTAACCCACGTCAGTAACTAAACATTCAACTACAGAAACATGGTCTTACCACCCCAGTTTTTAAAAACAGCTCACCAGGTCCCAGCTTTCCTCTCCTGTGGCCAGCACACAGGCTCCTCTGCTCCACACTGCAGTTGGCTCTCACTCATCCTCTGCACCTCAGCCCAGGTGCCACATCCTCCAGGGATCTTTCCCGACCCTGCAGGTTGTCCCTTCTACATGAGTCCCTGTGGTCTGCAAGTGCCAGTTCTACAAAGGTAAGAATCAGTCTTTGACCATATTTTTAAACTTTGTTCCTAGTCTCTGGCACTTTTGAACAAGGGAAGGTTCATCAGTGCATTATACTGTCTATCTGATCTCCATTTTCCCAGCTGGCTGCTGCAACTCTAGAATCGCCTCCCAAATAGGTAGAAAATTGGAGAATCAAGCATGGTGTTCACCTCGAACCAGTTAAATTTAAGATACAACTCTGTGTTACAGATATCATTTTAGATGTTCCGAGAGAACTGCACAGTCCCTGTCTATGATCACAAAAGTTCAGTCATTGTGAAGTGAAATGGCCCATGCTTTCCAAAAGAGCCATGAATAAGGTAAATTTTTAAAAAGTTGATTTTCACATGAGATAAGCAACATATATACTTGTTTTCCTGAGAGTTCATTTTTCATTTTAGGGTAGCCCTTCAGACCATTTACTCATGAGTCTACTACCTTTAATACACAGCTTTTACCACTAGACTAAACCATGAATACCCACATTTCTATCTGTAAGGCAACTCTTCAATTGAAAGACTTGTCCTGAATATTTGGTTATACATGTTATAAAAAAGCTGATTCACACTCTTTTGCTTTCCTTACTTTCCATCCTTTACTCCTACCTAGGTTTCCTTATTCCATGAGAAATAATTATAATAAATTAAATTTGATTATACATTAAGAACATGTCTTTTTCACCAATGAAAATCTTGAATTTGAGAATTAAGGTTTAACGAAAGTTTTTCAAACTAGTCTTTGTCACTTTCTCATCGTTGGGACTCAATACGCAACACCAACAACATGAAGAAGGGAAGATTTATTTGGCCCACAGTGCCCAGTGGGTTTGCTCCAAAATCAGCCAGCTCCAAGGCAGAAACGCATGATGAAAGGACCTGGCAAAGGAAAGCTGCTCAATCTAAGGCAACCAGGAAGCAGGAGGAGAAGGAAGGAGCCCAGGACAAGAATACATCCTCACACATCACACCTCTACTGACCTAAATAACCAATCACCACCTCCAAATGGCACATTTAGCTACTGAACTCATCAACGGGTAAGTCCATTGGTGAGTATAATACCCCATGACCTGATCGTCTTCCAAGCACATGAAACTTTCAGGGGACATTTTAGATCTAAACCACAATATTCCAACCCTGGCCTCCAAAAGAGTCATGTCCATTTCATTCTGTGCAATGCATTTAGTCCATCTCTAAATGTCACCAAACTGTTAACCATTCCAACATTGCTGGAAAGTTCAAGTCCAAAGTTTCCTCTGAGACTCAAAGCAAACTCTTAGCTGTGAGCCTCTGTGAAAAAAAAGGAAGGTTAAGTACTTCAACATTCAATGCCACAGGTTAAAAATTCCCATGCCAGAGGGAAGAAATGAGAGATCTGATGGAATCAGACCAGAGCAAGGCTAAAACCAACATGGTATTTATTATATCCTGTAGCAGTATGTCAAGCACCCAGGGCACAAAATGGTAAGAAGTCAACTCCAAAGGTTTGGATAGCCCTACCCACATGGCCTTCCAAGTTGCATCCCACATTGTCTGTAGCTCTCTTCAGCAAACCTTTCACGTTCCTGACAACTCCAACTTCCTGGGGTGTCTACTGCATTTTTGGTTCACTCACATCTTCATACGCTGTCCACCCAGGAGTACACTGCCTGGCTTGCCAGGTCTTCCCTTTGAGATCTGGATAGAAGTCTTAATTATCCCGTAATTCTTGCATTTTGCATGCCCGTAAAACTAGTGCCATGTGGATGATGCCAAGGTTTCCCAGCAGCTCAAGCAATAGCTTAGACTCCTTACACCATCACTGCAGTGGTCTTTGACTGCTTAGGTAGCAGAGCACAATAAAATGAATCCCAGGGAACCAATTCCTTAGGTAGCCTTTCCCTAACAGGGAAGCCAGGGGCTCTCAAATGAGAGTTTTACACTTTTGCACCTCTGAGATGTGATGGGTAAGGTATTGCTGATTCCTGAGATACCATCAAGCCATCTTTCTTATTGTCCTAATGAAAAGTATTTGGCACCTTTTTAATGCAAATTTTTTTCAACAATAACACTCTCCATGGCACCAACTTACACATACTTCCTTTCTGATGAAACTGCAAATTTTTCACATCGACTTTTTTGCTGTTGGTAGTCACTGGAGATCAGTAGTACTCATGCCACATCCTGAATGTTGGGTCACTTTGAAATTCCCTCCACTAGACTAATTAATCAATCAGGTGCCCTTAAACTTAGCTTCCAACAAAATCTAAGGACATGGACAAACTGAAGACAAAATTTTGCCAGGGTGTAAATAAATGTGGCCTGGATTCTAACTGCCAGTGGAGTCCTTGTTCCCAGCTAAAACCTCCTGAGCCTAGCCTTTACTGTTCTCATTTCTATCAGCATTCTGGTCTTCTGAGCTTCAGAAAGAATCTCTCATTAATGTCTGCTTATTCTGCTTACAGTATTCTGCAGCTTCTCTAGCAAGCTTCACCAAACCTTTCCAAAATCCTCCCATAAATAAGTTCCAAAGGCATCTGAACCTTTGGTCAGGTATATTCAGAACAACAACCCTCTTGTTACCAGTATCTGTTTTAGTCATTTTCCCATCACTGGGAAAAAAATAGCCAGAAGAAGCATATGGTGCAAGGGCATGGTGGACAAAAGATGCTCACACCATGGCTGCCAGGAAGCAGAGAAAAAAGGGAGGAATTGACAGTGGCTTGCCTTTTCCAACTAGGCCCTGCTTTCTAACCACATATTCAGCTCTGTATTCAGGGGATTAATCTACTGATGGGCAAAGCATCCCCATGATCTAATCCCTTTCCAAACACATGAAACTTTTGGGGGAACATTGTAGGTATAATAATAATACTATTAAATGGATACATGCTGGGTTACATATTTCTATTCAAAGCAAAGGCATCTGGGTGTGGTGGCACACGCCTCGGGAGGCTGAGGTAGGTGGAGCGTTGTGAGTTCGAGGCTACAAAGTGAGTGCAAGGCTGGCCTGAGCTACATAGTGCAACCCTGTCTCAAAAAGCTAGGGCTGGGAGTTTGGCTCAATGGCTTAAGCACCTGCCTGGCAGGCGCGAGGTTGTGAGTTTGATTCCTGGTGCCAACAACAAAAAAAAAAAACCAAAGGCAGTTCATCTCTAAGACATTACATAACAGCACATGAAGAGATGAAGCCCTAATATAATCTGCAGAAAATATATCTGCACTGTAGTTATTACTGGTGATTTGCCATTAAAACATCCCAAGTGTCAACTTCCAAAACCTGGGCTACTTTTAATACATTGCAAACCTTCCTTCAGGTAGTCAAAGAAATATGCTTCAAGATTTTTATACTTATGAAGCAAACAACTGAAGACACTTGCAACTGTCAAAGTCAGAAATTATATAATCACTTGCAGAATACTAGGTTCTGAACAACTTCCTGGAAATTTTGGAAAAATTAAATGGAAGGAAAAGGGAAGGACACCTCAAAAGGCAGAGATACTTTAGTAGAAAATAGAGATATGAATAAGCACATCTTCATGGGAGAGGACAGAAACATAGCTGGTGAAAAGCAGTGAGAAATAAAGCTAAACATGTAGAGATAGCCCACATTTTTAGCAGAAAGAAGTAATATTAAAATCTACATGTAACAATGCCCTGCTTTATGAGAAAACCATCTTCAATTGAATTTAGCTATCATTTTGAATAAAAATATACTAGATAGCTATCGATACTCTTGATGAGGTTTTAACACTGGTAACTAAGTAAAAGATACTCTTGATGAGGTTTTAACACTGGTAACTAAGTAAAATGATTTTGTTTAGCATTTATTGCCCATTTCCTATAGGAACCCATCACATTAAGTGCTTTGAATACATTGCAATCAGAGAGAATCTACATGATAACCATACTTGTAGGTAAAAATGTGCTTCCTTTATAATAACAAGAAACTCAGACCAGAAAAGCTATAACCTATTTCCAAGTCACAGATTTCAAATTAGATCTTCTGGAAGGTAGGCCCTGAGTCTTTACCATATATAGTATTCAACCTCTGATAGCAATTCGAGGATGTTGATATTTGGCAATTTGAGGATATGGTTTTGTTTCCTAAAAGTTAATACATAGTCCTCTTTCTCGTCAACATTCAAAACCAAGGAAATTGTTCAGACAAACAAAAATTACAGAAAAGAAACCAGCAAAATGATTGCCCAATTCAGGGTTTCTCTAACAGGCTGGTGTGAAGCACGTGGGTAAGATTGGTAGGTATAAGATTTTCCTCCCACTTTTTCTGTGTTAATTTAGTCAAAGACGTAAAGCAGAACCAACCTAACATGCCCATCAAGATGCTGAAAGAGGAGATACCATGCCTGCCTGTAAGGTCCAGGCCCTCTGTGGGAGTAATAGGTATACAGTAGCAGACAAAACAAGGCAGCAAATGGAGACTGAGCTCTTGTCTTTAGGAAACCTGATACCTCAACTAGGATTTCAGAGATATCCAATCACAAGGTCTTCCTAAGCAGCACAGAAGGATCTGGGAAGACAGCACTTTTACTGCAGGTGGAAGAAGAAACACAGCAAGCAAGTTACTCCTGAATTTACCCACACATACACAGTAAGGATAAAGCCACACATTCAAATAGATCCTGCTGTTTCCTAAGCATTTGAACATTCATTATTTCACTTGAACTTCACAACAGCCCTTCAGGAAAAAAACAAGGCATAAAATATTTAAGTATCTTTGCCCAAATCAGAAAGTTAGCAAATCATTTATGCAAAAACTGCCAACAAACTTCACTACACCCAATGAAGCTGTCATTCAGAAATGAAGGAGAAATAGATTTTCCTGGAAAAACAAAAGCTGAGGGACATTTTAAAGTATAAAAATCACTGGTGAAGGTAAATACGTCAACAAAGTCAGAATTCTCTAATATTATAATTTTGTAAATCACACTTTGTCTTTAGTATGAAGATTAAAAGACAAAATCATTAGTAATAACAATAACAGCAATAATTTGTTTGGATATATGAAATATAAAAAGATGTAAAATTAATAATCCCAAATAGAGGGTAGAATGGGGTGGTTTTTCTTTGTTTTCTGCAGACAAATTTAGTTACCAGCTTTAAATATCCTGCTATGACTATAAACATTTTTTGCTAGCCACATGGTAAATACAAAGCAAAAACTTGTACTAGATGCACAGAAAACAAGAAATCAAGATATGGTACTAGAGAAATCATCCAACCAAAAAGAAAGACAGTGCAAGAAAGGTAGAAATAATCTATAATACAATTAGAAAACAGTTAACAAAGTTGTAGTACTGAGCTCTTACTTATCAATAACTGCGTATAAATAGATTAAATTATCCAGTTAAAGGATATAAAATTGTAAATGGATTAAAAATATTAAAACACAACTATATGCTACCTACAAGAGTTTCATCTCACATGTCAAAACATGAATAGTGAGGAAAGAAAAGGATATTCCATACAAATGGAAACAAAAGTACAGCAGGAGTAGCTATACTAACAGCAGATAAAACAGACTTTAAATTGAAAACTTTAGAAGAGACCAAAAAGGTCATTATATGATGATAAAGAAGTCAATTCAACTAGAGAATATTACAACTGTGTGTGTGTGTATCCAACACCAGAACACCAAAATATGTAAAACAAATATTAGCAAATCTAAAGGGAGAGATATACTGCCATATAACAATGGTAGGGAATATTAACACTTCACTTTCAACAATGGACAGTCCTTCCAGACAAAAATCAGCAAAGAAACACAGGAGTGACCCTCATTCTGGACTATATAGATCAAGCAGACAATACAGAATATACACATTCTTCTCAAATACACATGGAACAGTTTACAGGATAAGTCAAATATTAGGCCACAAAACTAGTTTTAACAAATTTAAAAATATTGAAATCGTATCTAATATCTTTTCTGACCACAATAACATAGTACTAGAAGCCAATGCCAGGAGAAACTGTGATAACTTGACAAATACATAGAAATGAAATAACATGTTCCTGAATAGCTAAGGGGTCAATGAAGAAATTTTAATGAAATTTTAAGTTTTTGAGCAAATGAAAATGAAACACAATATCCCAAAACTTAGGGCATTCAGTAAATCACACCTAAGAGGAACGTTTATAGTAATCCATCCTTACATCAAAGAAAAAGAAAGGTTACAAATAAACAACCTAGTACTGAGTTTAATGGAACCAGAAAAACAAGATCAATCTCAGTTCTAAACTGGAAGAAGAAATTTAAATGAAATTGAGACTAGAAAAAAGTACCAAACATCCATAAAATTAAGGGTGTTTTTTGAAAAAACAATTGATAGTATTTACATTAGATGCCCAACAATATTGTTAAAATATCTTAAAAGACTTCACTTTTTAGAGCAGTTTTAAATTCGTCACAATAATTTGAGGGGATGATGTGCAGAGTACTCACAAGTTCCCCTCACCACATGCGTGCAGCCTCCTCCACCATCAACGTCCAAAGGCATCTCTTTATTGGAAACCTAGTTGACATCAGAGTTCACTCTTGGTGTTTGTACTGATGAGGGTTTGCTAGAAGAACGGAATGGATAGAATATATATACATATACATAACTATGCAAGGGCTATATTTGGCAAGTTTACAAGATCAGAGGCAGGACAGTTCACAATGGCTGTTCATGTGCTGGAGTTAGAGGATCTCAGTCTAAGAAGCCAGAAGACACAGAGCAAGACGAGTCAAGGATGCAGCTCCAATCTGAGACTGAAGGCCTGGAAGCTCCTTGGAGAGTTGCTAGTGTGTGTCTGCACTGGAAGCTAAAGAAATTCGGGGTCTGATGTCCACAGGAAACAGCAGAAAAGATTCACCCACTCCAGCAGAATGGAGCTTTTCAAAGCACTGGCCAACTTCCTTCTTTCCCTTTCACTCCATCCTGGCTACTGATCCATCGCGTGGTGTCACCACAACCAGGGTGGGCGTTGCTCCCTCAGTCTGCAGCCAGTCATCTCTGCAAGCCCTGAACAGACACACTCAGACCTGTGGTTTATTAATCTGCTAGGCAGTTCTTTATCCTGTCAAGTCAACAGCCACGTTGCTACACATTGTACAGCTGTGGACAGTGACATATCTGCCATTATAGTATTGTACAGAGTAGTTTCCCTGCCCTACAATCCTCTGGGCTCCAACTTTTCATCCTTCCCTGCCCCAACCTTGTAACCACTGATCCTTTTATTATCTCCATAGTTAGGTCTTTCCCAGAGTGACATACACACAGTAGTTGAAATCACACTGTAAATATCTTTTCCAGATTGCCAACTTTTACATAGTGATATGGCTTCAAGAATTCACCTCATCTTTTCTTGCCTTGACAACTCACTTTGCTTTCATCCTGAATAATACTCCACTGTCGGGAGCTGCCAACAATTTATTAATCTATTCACTGGATAAGTAACCATTTAGTTTCTCCCAGGTTTTGGTAATTATGAATAAAGCTGCATCCGTGTGCAGGTTTTTGTGTGTGGGTCGGTTTTCAGCTCTTTGGGGTTAGCCTGAAGAAGCACAACTGCTGGGTACTGTGCTGAGAGCAAGTTTAGCTTCATAGAAAGATTCCGCCAGAGAGATCCACACCACCTTCCACGGAAGGGAGGAGAGTTCCTGTTGCACCGCCCTCACCAGCGTCTGGTGCCCTCTGCATTTTGGATTTTGGCTATTCTAAGGGGTGTGATAAATAAAGATTTTTCGATGAATTTATTTTTACAAATCATAAATTAAGATTAAACAAAATTTCAATCCTTAAGAAAGCAGAATTATAAAATGCTATTTATATTGCCACTTTTGAAAAACTAAGGGGTCAGGGAAGACCATCCACAGTCCATCCCTAAACTCTGCTTCAGGAAGTCATTTTGCTGAGCATGTGTGCACACAGGTGTGTGTGTGTGAGAGAGAGAGAGCATGTGTGAGTGTGTGTGTGCACTGCCGCACACATGCATGATGCGGGAGGAACAACGACAGGGAGACAAAGGGAAAGTACAGTGCTTCATAATCTTAGTCTAAGGTCACTCTATTGCCACATTTCATTCTCTATCCACTGTATTCCACTCCCCAATTTTGAGGTACAAATACAGTCACTTTCATTTTATGACTAATCACTATGCAGAATACTACCCTTATTGAAAGGAAAAGGAATAGCCCAGTAATTAATAGATCCACATTGATAAACTTTCCAAAGCAGGAATACCAGAGCTACAATCATTTAAACTGGTACACAGATAAATAAACCAGTGTTAAATAAACCCAGGTGCGTAGGGAATTTAATAATAATAAGTGGTATTTAAATTGAGGGGAAAATGGATCCATGAATAAGTAGAAGTAATGAGGTTAGATGCAATTGGGGACAGGGGATAATGAATCCTTCCTTCATACCTTACACCTAAATAAATTTTAGAGTATCAGATATTTTTATAACTGAAACTGAAACTATAAAAAGACTAGAAGAATATATGTGATGGTGGAGATGTGGGAAATAAACACCTGTATTACTGGAGGACAAAGTAGAAATACAAAGCAAAATTACACAGGTACATGACCATTGGCAGAGGGCAGCGATTCAGCTTCCTCACATTGAATCAACAGGTAAACTTGTACCTGTGCTTGTATTTGCTTTATCACAATCTCAGTTCAGATCAGGAGGAGGTGGCAAAATAAACCACAGAATGCACTTGTGGTAGAATACCACGCAGCAATAAGAAGGGATGGTAGGTTCTATATGTCCCTTATCTTGTGAAATCCAACCAATTTATAATTTTATACAAAAAGTATACAATTCTGTGAAACAGACACAATGGAATGCACTACTTGACCCCATTTATATGGTATTCATGACCAGGAAGAACAAAAATGTGGCGGTCGAGGTTTAGGTAAGAGTGGCAGTTATCTCTGTGGAGAAGGGGAAGAGATACAGGAAAAATGCACCTTGTCTAGGTGGGGGCCCCGTGGGCATACACAAGAATAAAGCTTCATCACGCACAGCACAAAGGTTTTACGCTCTCCCCTACATGTTATTGCCTACTGTGGAGACAGGTGCACAGGCAATGTGCACAGCAGTATTCTAATATCCTACATCATATGCACAAGAAGAGGAAATGTGTGTCTCTGTCTGTCTTCACTTATCCATGCACAAAACAGCTCCGGAAGCTGGCAGGAGCCAGCACAGTGTGGCATTCGAGGAGTTACTCTGGGTGACCAGGGACAGGATAGGAGGGTGTCCCTTCCCCAAGTGGCACTTGTGGCTTTTGCATTTTAAGCAGTATAAATACACTGTAGTCTCAGCCATAGTTGGGCCATGTGGTGTCGCCATCAGAGCTGGGCGTACGAGCTCTGGGTGACCCCGGCATCACCAGCCCTCCACTTTTCCTGGTGAGGAGTCATCAAAATCACTTAGATCCTTGGGTTGGTGAAGGTCAGGTGCCCAATTTTCTGTTCCAGTTATTCGTTTAAAAATGGGCACGAGTGCATTAGGCACTTGCCGTGCATTCCGGGCAAAGGACACAATGGTTCACATTCTAGTGGGAGAAGCCAAGCAAGCAAGGGAGCACACGTGTGCATGCACGTGTGTGTATGTGTGTGTGTGTGTAGCTAAAGAGGTAAATTTGGCTGTAATATCAGACAACTCAATACCCCTAAAATTTTTTTTTGCCTTTCAAAACTCTAGTGCTAGTTTATGAAACTTCACAACTTTTGTAGATTCCTTAACTATTTCCCATCACTGTGTAATCCTCACACACTAACATCTAGATTATCTATCTGCTTCCCTTTGAAAATACATGTGTCAAATTGTAAAGCCCTGAAATTAAGGCTCAGCTTTCTCACATACCAGATGGACAGCACAGAAACTCAACTCATTTCCGGAAGCCTTGGTTTCTTTGATTGATTGATTTCTATCTCTAAGAATTGAGTGACTTATATTTTAATCTTTCAACAAGCTTTTACTTAAATTGATGATGACAGCTGTCTTAGTTGCTTCCTTGTTGCTGGGACTCAGTACCCAACACCCACAAATTAAAGGAAGAGGCTCGCATTCTGTAGAGGTTTCATTCCATGACCGACTGCTCCAGGACAGAAGGGCCTGGTGGAGAAGCAGCTCATGGAAACAGGCAGCAGTCAAGGTAGGAGGAGGGTAGATCTGTCCCCTTCCAGGCCACACCCACAGGAGCGCAGGCCCTCCCACCAGGCTTCACACCCCAACAGCACATTTCCTACAACCAGGTCAGCGGTCAGTGGACTAACCCTCTGACAAGTATCCTGTCTCCGTGATCCAATCACCTCCCAAACCCTCACCTATGAGCACATGAGGATTTGCAGGGGCACAGTAGTATATAAAGCGTAGCATCAATGTTAAACTCATCCAGTGACACTGTAGTGAATTTGAGGACTTTCCTGTTCTTCCCACAGTGAAAAAGTTGTCATGTGAGGATGAGAAGTGTGTGAAGCACGTGGTAGCAGGCACACAGGAGGAGTATAGTGTCGTTGGAAGGAACAGAGTATTATTAAGGAAAGAATATGTGTATTATTATTATTAACCTGAACTGCCCATTGATTAAAATTAGCAGTATAACCTTGAACGTTACTTAGCCTCTCTGAGAGGCTGATTACTGATCTGTGACCTGTAGCCAATAACCATTCTATTCATGGGATTCTTATAGGGAGGTTAAACATGCAGAGGTGAAGCACTTAGCACTAGGTCATCTGATACCGTGACACTGACACAAACCCTTGGAAAGCTGAGCTGACGCTTATTCCTGTAACCACACAGGAGGTCAGCTATCTGGGCAGGCGAGTTCAGCGAGAGCAGAGCCCTAAGCGAGAGCCAGCCAGGTACTGGGGATGTGGCCAAGGCAGTCCCCAGTTCTCCAAAATTAAGCGGGAGGTGAGAGTAAGGAAGACTCAGATTTGAAAAAACAGTGCTCTGTCCCACCCTGGCCACAAGCATGTCTGGGTTTGTCTGACCAGGGAGGTTCCAGGACCTGGTAACCAGAGGCTGTGATTCAATAGACAGATGGACGTGAACTTTCAGCCTGCTGGGACACACCAATGGGCAACCTCAGGTCCCCAGCCCTCGATCTCTCAGTCGTAAGGGAAAAGATAAAAGTGCTGAGATTCGGTCACCAGATTCAGTCACCCACTGTAGCATGCAGAAAGAGTCCTGCAGATCACACAGATGGAGCGAAGCACGGGGGTCCAGGCCTCCTCATCACCCCTCCCAGGTTACAGATCATCATGGGACTCTGGCCAAGGTTCCCACACCTTCTAAACTGAGTTTCCTCAACTGGGAATTCAGTGTAGTAAACATAATAAACATTTCTAATTACAGAAAGAGAAGAAAAACCCCATTACAGTGATGGCACATATTTTGTACTCAAAAAATTCCTGATTGGTATTGTTTATGGCTACTTTTTATATTTTTGTTTTGTTTTGTTTTTTGAAACAGGTTCTCACTAAGTCACTAAGTTGTCCAAGCTGGGCTCAGACTTACAGTCCTCCTGCCTCAGCCTCACAAAGTGCTGGGATTAGAAGCATGCACTGCCACACTGGCTTATGGTTGCTTTTTAACAGGCAGTGTGCCATATGTTGGGGGACATTATAGTGGACAAGAATCCTTTTATATCATCATGCAAAGATAGATGCTGTGTTCCCCCACTTCACCTCCACCTTGGCCTCTTCATCGGTTCCTTAGCTATTCCCTGATGACAAAATGGCCCAACGTGACTCTCCTCCCTGACCTTTGCTAGATGAGTCTGATTTGCCACCACACCTCTGAAATGTGACAATCAGCGTGGACACAGTATCCACCGTGACACCACAGCATAATAACTTGGAACATAGCAGGATGGGAATCTGACTCTGAACTCAACACTGTACTGTAGCTGTTCCAGCCAGCATTCCCTTGTCTCTAGTCCCACAGTATCTCCAGAGGAACTGTAACAAGGCTACCATATCCATTGACACACTGTATAGCCAGAGAAAGTGTTCAGTTATTTTTAGAAAAGCTTCAAAACATTTCAAGATTCTGTATACAGATCCAAAGTAGAAGTGTGGCACAGAAAGAGTCTCTTATACCCTCTTTCTCCTGCACAAAGTCCAGATTGCTCTAAACTTGTGCAACAGAAAACACAGATGTTTTCATCTGGGAAAACAATTAAAATGGCTAAAAATGACAAAGCTTAACCAGGAAAAAATAAATTTGAAGGATACTGTAAAGGCAAACTCCATAGTAAAGTTAAGAACATCTTTGTTATTAATGTCAAAAAATCCTTTTATAAAGCTCATGAGTTCCATTGAATAATGAATATGTAGCAGCTTTTTACCCCTCCTGAGGCAGCATCTTCCAGGTACACCTCCTGACAGCCATGTGGGCCAGTGAAAGCTACACTTGGAGGCAGTTTGCAGGTCATCCCACAGCAGAGGAACTTAGGACCATGTCCCTTCCTGTGGAACACAGAGCCCTAGTATAGAGATTGCACTCTCTGAATGTAAGGAGGAACTGTCTCCTGCTCTTTGAGGTATGTGCCTAGGTCCTAGCATCATGGGCTGAGAAATCACAGCTGGAAGAAAGAGAAGAGTTTAGCATGGAAGTCACATTTTGTTTTATGAAAGTGGTTCAAGCATCAGCGTTTGGGTGGCTGGACAGCTCTTTAATCAAAGCCAGCCGCTCATCTCGGGCTTTGTGAATGAGCTAATTAGCAGCGTGCCAGAAACTTACCTGGTTAACCAAATGATTAATCACCCAGTAGACTTTACTCCTCTTGCTTTCTGGCTGTCTTTGGCTCCTGTAGTTGGTTTTCTTGTAATTTTTTTTTGGAAATTAGCATTTTAATAGGTGGCAGTCACCATTTAGGGTTAAAAAAAATGACATTGTCCTATTTTAACCATTTTTTGTTCAAATAAAAATGAGACAGAAAAAGTTCTTTTCTAGGACTAATTATGGTTTGACCAAGAAATGGGAACCCTTTTCTGAGTAAATTAGGTGCATGGTCCAAAGAGGGGGCTGAAGCACCATGGGGTCTGGGTCTCCTTCACAGACGCATGCCTGGCTCAGGGGAGACAAATGTTTCCTCTTTGGATTCACTTAATTTTTACTACTTAAAGTAACTGTTAAAGGGACAAGAAAGTTGACCATTTTTGGAAACTAATATGGGGAATAAAATGCAAATCACATAGTTTTGTTGAGCTAAAAACCAAAACAGGAGTGGGGACGGCCACACCCAAGCCTTTCTGTGTGAGTCAGCACCATTCGCGGACTGTGGAAGGAGAGAACCAGGCCTCACCATGAGGCAATTCCGGCAGGTAAACCCTATCATTTCATTGTTTTGTTGGGTTGGGTTTTATTCTCTTCTGTTTTATCTGATGATGTTAAGTCTGATGGCATGAGCAGCTATTTGAAAGTTCGCAAGACATATTATGGTAGCCATTTTGGATTTACTATTGGCTTGTTTTGAATTCCTTTACTGCATTCACTGTTTTGTTTTTATTGTTTCTATTCTATTCTGTTCTGTTCGATTTTTACTATGTTTGAAGGTATCTGCAACTATTCTGATGACAACAAAAGCATTATGGTAACTATTGTTGGTTTCGTAAGATCTTGAAGTCTTGTATCACTTATATTGGCTTATTTTGATTGGTTTTATTCTCTTTTGTTTTCCTTGGTTTTATCCTCTTTAAAATAAAAATGAATGAAAAAAAGGAAAACAGAAAAAAAGGATAGAAATAAAACAGAATTTCAAAAAAATAGGAAAATAGCACTAGTTAATATATTATGTATTGTTATCTTAGAAGTAGTTGCCCAGATTACAAGATTTAGGCATGAAAAAATGATCAAATAATCAAACAATGAAAGCACAAACTATTCTTTATGATGAACTAACAGAGATTAGTAGTATAGTTATCTATCTTGTATGTATATACATACATAAATATATGATACCTGTTTACATGCAATCTTTTCCCATCTTCCTTTTCCCCTTTCCCCTATCCCAGCTGTTCTTTCCTTTTGAGCACTTTCTTTCCCTCTCATTATCACAATGTCTGTTGGATCTTATTACTCTTTCAGTTTTCTTTTTTTACACAAGGGAGAAAATATGATACTTACATGTCAGTTTGATTTATTTTACTTCTGAGTATGACCTTAAGTTGCCTCCATTTACCTATAAATGCCTTTGTCCTACTTTATAACTGAGTAATACTCCATTGTATAAAAATACTGCATCTTTTTTATCCATTCTATGGTTAATGGGCATTTGGGTGGTTTCCAAGATTTAACTATTACAAATTGTGCTACTATAAACATGGGTCCACATATATTGATGTGGCAAGACATTTTCAATTTTTCTGGGAAAATGCCCAGAAGGGGAATAGCTAGATTGAATGGGACTCCCAATACTAGTTTTTTGAGAAATCTCTGCACTGATTCTATGGTGGTTGTACCAGTCTACACTCCCACTAACAGTGGAGAAGTGTTCCTGTTTACCCAGAGCCCTGCCAACATTTCTTATTGGTTGATTTCTTGATGGCAAGCATTGTTTCTGGAGAGATATGAAATCTCAATGCTGTTTTAGTTTGCATTTCTCAAATGATCAGTGATGTTGACATTTCTTCATGTATTTATTTGCCATTTGTATTCCTTCATCTGAGAAGTACATGTTCAACTCAGATGCCCATTTTTGGATTGGGTCTTTGAATTTGGGGGGGCCTGATGTTTTTCAATTCTTTATATGTTCAAGATATAAATCCTTTGTCTGAGGGACAGCTGGCTAAAATTCTTTCCCATTCTGTGGGTTTTCTTTTCACTCTGTTGATGACTTCTTTGAAAGTGCAAAAACTTTTTAATAAGATGAGATCCCAGTTGTTGATTCTTTGAAGTACTTCCTGTGCAGTTTGCATTTTGTTCATGAACTCTTTGCCTACCCCAGTGTGTTCTAGATTTCTACCTATAGTGTTTCTATTTTAGTATTTAGATCTATGATCCATTTTGACTTTACTTTAGTGCATAGTGATAGACATGGGTCTAGTTTTAGTCTTTGGCATGTGGAAAGCCAATTTTTCCAGCACCATTTATTAAAGAGGCTTTCTTCCAGTGAACAAGATAAGGTGACTAAGTGTCTTTGTAGTTGTGTCTGCATCTTCTAATCTGTTCTATTGATCCTCAGGTCTGTTTTTTGCCAGTACCATGCTGGTTTTATCACAATAGCTTTGTAGTATAATTTCAAGCCAGGGATTGTGATGCCTCCTGCCTTGCTTTGTTGCCCAGGATTGCCTTTGTTATTCCATGTCTCTTCTGTTTCCAAATGAATTTTAGGAATATTTTCCCTAAATCTATGAAGCATGTTAATGGTATTTTGATTGGGATTGTATTAAATCTGTATCACAGTTTCAGGAGTATGGCCATTTTTACTATATTTGTTCTTCCTATCCAAGAGCAAAGGATATCTACCCATTTTCTGGTATCTTCTTCAATCTCCTTTTTCAGAGTACAGTAGTTTTCAATGTACAGGTCTTTTATATTCTTTGTTAGGTTGATTCCTAAGTATTTCAATTTCGTGGATTGTGAAAGGCATTGTTTCCATAATTTCTCTCTCTGTGAGTTTGTTGTTTGCATACAGGGATGCTATTGATTGTTGAGTGTTAACTTTGTATCCAACTATTCTGCTGAATTAATTTATTAACTCTAGTAGCCTTTTGATGGATTTTTTGGTGTCTTCTAAGTAGAGTATCATGTCATCTGAAAATAATGATAGTTTAACTTCTTCCTTTCCTATTGTTATTTCTTTTATTTTTCTCTTTTGTCTAATTGCTCAGGCTAACATTTCCAGAACTATATTGAATAGGAGTGGTGATAGTAGACATCCTTGTCTTGTTCCTGATTTTAGAGTGAAATCTTTCGGTTTTTGTCCTTTTCCTATGATGTTGGCTGTTGGTTTGTCATAGATAGCATTTAACAGATTGAGGTAGAGACCATCTGTTATGGATTAAAAACTGGTGGTCAATTTAACACCAGCTGAATTACATTAGCACAGTGTTGAGTAAAGATGGCCCACCTGAAGAAAGTTGCCAGCATAAATAGAGATGTGGAGAAGAAGAGCAAGGCATTGTGGACTCTTTCAAGAGGTGCTCTTTCAAGCTGACGGTTCTCCTGGAGGAGCTTGTCATGCTGGCTTCCCCAATATAGATTCGGCCATTATCATCAGAGGAGCTCTGGACCTCACTAATGAGAGTGGCTGTGGTTCACCTTGGGGGAGCTCTGCTGCTCACATTGTGCATCGCTTCCTGGCTCCAGAGGGGAAGATGTGTGCTGGAGAAGCTTGTCACGCTGGGCTTCCTGACCTATGTTCAACTGTTCTCATCGTTGGAGGAGTGCAGGACCTTGCTGCCGCTGAGGATGGCTGTGGTGCTCTTCAGGGCAGCCCCGCTCCTTATTTTGAGCATGACTTCTCGGCTCCCATGTAGAACCCTCAACCCACTGCACGGCTCCTTTACTCTGCTGGCATAGACTTTCTAGTTCCACCTCTGACCTTTGGCCTTCCCGGCACAAAACGGTAAAATAGACTGGCGTGAGTCCTTATTGTGGGCTCTTAGATTTCCGGTTGGATTTGTGGGAGGCATCGTCATGTGTTTTGGGTCTTTAGTTGGATTCTTGCATGACATTGCTGTGGGATTCAGGCCCTTGTTCAAATATCCTGGGTCTTTAGTGTTGTGAACAGATTTTCCTGCACTTTCTTGTGTTTAACTCTGGCCGACTATTATAAAATAGTATTACAAATCCTGTATCCTTTATGCAGTTGTTCTCCCTATAACCCCTGACTACAACACCATCTATTTCTGCAGGGTTTTTATCATGAACAAGTGTTGGACTTTATCAAAAGCTTTTTCTGCATCTATTGACATGATCACGTGATTCTTTTATTTTTTGCTCTGTTTATGTGTTTCTTACATTCATTGATTTGCATTTGTTGAACCATCCTTGCATTCTTGGGATGAATCCCACCTGGTCATGATATATAATCTTCTTGATGATTTACTGCATTCTATTTGCTAGTATTTTATTGAGAATTATGCATCAGTGTTCATTAGGGAGATTGGCCTATAGTTCTCCTTTTTGGTTGAGTCTTTCTTTCATTTTAGTATCAGAGTAATACTTGCCTCCAGGAATGAGTTAGGGAGAATTGCTTCCCTTTCAATTTCATTGAAGAGTTTGGGGAGTATTGGTATTAAATCTTCTCTAAATTTCTTGTCAAATTCAGCCATGAATTCATCATGACCTGGGCTTCTCTTTGTTGGTAAGTTTTTTGTTATATTTTCAGTTTCAGTAACTGATATTGTGTTATTCAAAAATTTTATGTCCTCTTGATTCAGCTTTGATAATTCATGTGCTTCTAGGAATCTATCCACTTCCTCTGTGTTTTCCAGCCTATGTGAGTAAAGATTTTCAAAGTAGGTGTTGATGATCATCTGAATTTCCACAGGATCTATAGTAATTTCACCCTTTCTACTCCCTGTTGCATGAATTAGAGGTTTTTCTTTCCTTTTCTTAATGAGGTTGGCTAGGGGTTTATCAATTTTGTTTATTCCTTCAAAGAACCAACACTTTGATTCATTAATTCTTTGTATTGTTTTCTTAGTCTCAATTGCATTAATTTCTGCTCTGATCATTATAATTTCCTCCCTTCTATGAGCTTTGCACTTGATTTACTCTTCTTTTTCTAGAAGCTTGATGTGCAGCACAAGGTTATTTATTTGTGCTCGTTCTGTTTTCCTGATGTGACAATTCATTGCTATATATTTCCCTCTTAGGACTGTTTTCATTGCATCCCACAGGTTCCAGTATATGGTATCTGCTTTTTCATCAAATTGTAGCTGTTGTTTAATTTCTTCTTTAATTTCATCTGTAACCCATTGGTTGTTCTTGAGGATGTTATTTAATTTTCATGTGTTTGTGTAGGTTTTACAGTTTCTTTTGCCATTAATTCCAATTTCAGTGTACTATGGTCCAATAATATGCAAGGAATAATTTCAGTCTCTTTGCATTTACTGAAGCATGTTTTATGGGCTAATATATGGTGTATTTTAGAGAGTGTTCTATGCGCAGCTGTTAAGAATGTGTATTCTTATGTTGTTGTGTGGAACACTCTGTAAACATGCAGTAAGTTCACAGGTTTGATTCAGTTCTGCTATTTATTTGCTCACTTTTCATCTAGTTGATCTATCTCTTTGTGACAATAGGGTATTAAGATCTCCTGTTACAATTGTGTTATTGTGTATTTCATTTTTCATGTCTAATAGTATTTGTCTTAAATAGTTGGCTGCTCCTCTATTTGGCACATATATATTCATGACTGTTATCTCTTTTTCTTCAATTTTTCCCCTAACAAGTATGTAGTGACATTCTTTATTTCTTTTGATCATTTTTGGTTTGAAGTTCATATTGTCTGCAAACAGAATAGCTACCCCTGTTTTCTCTGGGTTCCTGTTGCATGGAGTATTCTTTTCCATTCTTTGACTGTCAGTCTATGAGTTTCCTTTCAAGTTAGATGTGTTTCTTGCATACAGCATATTGTTGGATCTTGTTTCTTGATCCATTCTGCCAATCTATTTCTTGTAATTGGTGAATTGAGGCCATTTACACTGATGGTTATAACTGATATGTACTGGCTTCACTTTGTCATGTTATTTTCCTGTTGTTGGTTCCCTGCTTTTCCCTCTTGTTTAATTGCTTGCCCAGCCTAGTGGATTTTTTCTGTTGTTGTGTTGGGAATTGTGGTCATTTTAATCTCTATCTAGTGTGTCTTTCAGTACTCTCTCTAGGGCTGGTTTTGTGCACATGAATTTCTTCAGTTGTTCTTTGTCGTGGAAGTAACTTATTTCTCTATTAATTTTGAAAGAAAGTTTTGTAGGATATATCAATCTGGGTTGAAAGCTGTTTTCTTTTAGGGCTTCAAATACTTCATTTCAAACTCGTCTTGACGGGTTTGTGTTGAGAAGTCAGCTGTGATTCTAATAGTCTTTCTTTAATAGGTGAGTTGTATCTGTTTTCTAACAGCTTTTAGTATTCTCTTTTTATGCGGAACATCTGGGATCTTGATAACTATAGGTCTGGGTGTGGATTTATTTTGATTATGACTGTTTGGCATTCTATATGCCTCACTTATCCGTGTATCAGATTCTTTTCCCATGCTTGGAAAATGTTCTACTGTTACTTCTATGAATAATTTTTATGTCATTTGCATTGACACCTGCATTTTTATCTACACCTGCCAGTCTTATACTGTTTCTGTTTGCACCATCTTGAAGCTGTTGAATTGTTATTTCATGGTCCCTTGTTATTTTTAAGAGTTCTTTCCTTTCATAATCACTAGCTGCAATTCTGTCTTCAGGGTCTGAAAATCTATCTTCAGTTTCATTCAAGTGGTTTGGCCAGCTCTCGGTGGAATTTTTAACATCCTAGATACCTCTTTGAATGTGCTTCATGCATTCCTATTTCTTTCCTATATCGTTCATTCAAGGTTTCCATCATTTCCCATGCCCCTGTATGTTTTTATCTTTGTCTTCTCTAGCTATGCTGAGCAATTCTTTCACAAAGGTTTTCATGTCTTTTTTTACATGAGAGGTTATTTCTGATCTGATTTCCTCTATAACCTCATGGATTAGTTTCTTTATTTTTCCTTGCTATCTTTTCAGAAATTTCAGGCATATGACTTCCAATGTCCTCTATTTCAATGTCTGCTATACTTGTTCCTGATGGACTGGGCATTTGAGATAACATTTTTCTTTTTTGTTTTCTCATTTTTACCTCCTGGGTTAACATTTTGGTCTTTTCAGTCCCACTAGTATCATCTGCCCATTGTGTGTGTCTTAGGGTCATACTGTGTGGTTAACCTTTGCCCAGTTGCTGGTTCCTACAATGTAAGGGAGGGGCTAGTCACCTGAATTCCTCCTGAGTGGCCAGTTGGATGAGTCCTATATTCTTCTCAGACTGACTAGCCTAGGAGTTTTGGTGTGAGCTAACATTTAGCTCATGCTGTTACTGCAGCTTCAAGCTGTCCCAGGCTACTAGACCCACCTCTCTGTAGTGTGTGCCCCAGCCAGGACCTACTGTGTCACTGGGGGTCTCCAAGGCCCTTTTGGGTTCCTTGGGGTAAGGGGAGGCCTCACCAGAGCTCTAGACAACCCACACAGGGTTATCTATATAGAAGGACTCACCTGTGCTCTTGGGGGCTTACACAGTCCCCCAGGGGGGAGGGTTTTCTGAGGCTCCTGTTGACCCACTGAGGTCCCCCTCTGCTTGAGGGGGAACTCACCACCCTGTCACTGGCCTGCTTAGGTCCTCTGGGAAGGGAAGGGATTGCTGAGGCTCCCACCAGCCTACCACCACTGCTGGTGGTGGTAGGGGTTGCTGACAGTCTGTGGGCTATTGAGGTCTTTTGGGTGTGGGGGAAGCGCAGTCAAAGCTCCCCTTGGCTGCTGTGGTCATCCAGGTACAGGGGAAGGGCTGCTGAGGCTTCCCTCAGCGGTTGAGATCTTCTAGGTGGAGGAGGGAGGGTCAAGGCTCCCCTCAGCTGCTGAGGTCGTCTGGGTGTGGAGGAGGGAGGGTCAAGGCTCCCCTCAGCTGCTGAGGTCGTCTGGGTGTGGAGGAGGGAGGGTCAAGGCTCCCCTCAGCTGCTGAGGTCGTCTGGGTGTGGAGGAAGGGTGGCTGACCTCAAATAAAAATTTTCAGCAAGTGGCTGTCCTGTAACATTCGGGCAAAATGGAGAAAATGAGAGGTTCCAGAATGCAACAGGAAAGATTACATTTAATTATTATTTCTTTTCACCATTGACCCTGAATAGTCAGATCTTTTAGAAGCCTATTAAATGGGCAGAAATCAGTTCTTTAAACAGAGGCTTTCATTGTAAAAATGAAATGTTCTTCAACAACTGCCTCTTTGATAACTGAAAAAGAGTCATCATAAGAGAGTTCAAGATAAAAGCTAAGTTTTTACTTCATTCCTCAGACAGTTGCCCAGCCAGTAGTGGTCTGGCAGGAAGACATCCACTGTTTCCTGGACTGGCCACCACCTAGCATCAGGAGCAGCCACAGAAATGTGGAGAAATAGATCACCAGTCTCCTTTCTTGTGAGTCTACCAGTCTTGGATCAGTTATCTAGCACTCCAGAGTAATCTTTTTAATGCAAAACTCAATCTCAGAGTTCACCATAAATTCATGCTGCTTTGAATTTTCCTGCTGCCCTCCCTGGCTTTCTCTCCATCATCTCCAGGCCTACATTCTGCTTCTGGATTGCAGTAGCCTGGATTAGTCAGTGTGTTGGCATTTCGTTCCCATTGAACTAAGAAAGGAATCTCTGCCTTCTTTGAGCCTTCTCCTCCAAGTAATTCCTGGATTTCTGCAGGCAAAATCTCATTCCTGAGCATACCACCTCATGCAGGCTTCTGTACCTGGCCCCCGAATGCATTTCCTCACCATGTCTTGATGGCATCCAACCAATCCCTAGACCAAGGTTTCATAAAGCAAGAAATGAAAGCAAAGATTATTTTTATTTAGATGCAGAATAGATTTTCAAATTGAGAGACTCAGGTTCACTTAGAAATAAAGCAACAGTCCCATCAGGAATAAAGAAGACTGGAATTTTAAAGGGAAAAAGAGGAATAATTGAGGAGGGTGAAGTAACTTGTTTTGAAAATTTTTTATTGTAATGTGAGTTATTTTGAATGAATTCAGCTTAGAACTGGGGAGAGTCTGTTCATACATTTAGCTATGCATAGTTGCTAGGGGGTATCATGAGAAGGCTGTCAATAAGCACTAAGTCTCTGAGGCAGTCAGCAAGTCAACAGAAGCTGCAGAATTGAAAGCTGTCACTATCTGGTTCCTCAAAGCACACTCACCCTTTACAAACCACATCCGTTACTTGGAAGATAAAGATTGAGGAACTGATGTTTGTGTGGTAGACAGCATTCAGTCCAATATGATTACTGAATCTCGCAGAGCATGTTTTTTGTTTTTGTTTTCTGTTGTTTGTTTGTTTTGTTTTATGCCCAAACTGCAGGCTTCTTAATTTGTATTTTCATGGTTCCTTAGATGTTTTACCCCCCCACCACTTGTCTGGTTTTACCTTCAATGATATAAAGGCTTCAATGTGCCAACGCTTTAAAAATTTTGATAATATTCTAGTCAAATAGAGAATATGTCTTTCACGTAAATTTCCAAGAATAGGGAAAGAGGTGTCAAATATATCTTTTACTCCAAATTTTGCAAAGATGTAAACAAAAGCTGGGCGTGGTGGCGCATGCCTTTAATCCCAGCACTTGGGAGGCTGAGGTAGGTGGAGTGTTGTGAGTTCGAGGCCGACTTGGGCTACAACACAAGCGCAAGCCTGGCCTGAGCTACATAATGTGACCCTGCCTCAAAAAAAAACCAGGGCTGGCAGTTTGGCTCAGTGGCTTAAGCACCTGTCTGGCAGGTGCTAGGTTGTGAGTTTGATGCCCAGTGCTGAAAAAAAAAAAAAAAGATGTAAACAAAGCAATTGTTTCTGTTTTTCATGTATGGCAATTCTGTGCTCCCTGAGCCCTACCCCTTTTAAGACAAGGCAAGGCAGACTGGGAAGCAAACCCAAATAGCAGCCAAAATAGAGATCTCACCTCAAACCTGTGGCCTCTCTATTGATTCTCCAGACACACTGGGTTTCATCTGCTTGAATTCCACAAATGGAAACATTGTGATTTATTTCACAGGAAGATCCTCTGCATTTCCAAAAACTGAGCTCCACTGAGCCTAAATCTGAAGTTTTCCCAACATCCTCGACAAGACTGGGCCTGCGAGTTGACATGGTCCACACTGAAAGAAGACTCGGCTCAACCGTAATTCATCTGTTGAGTAGGAGGAAAAAGTATTTGCAGCACAAAAAACATTTCAGCCATATAGGATTTATGCAACTGCTGCACTAATGATTCATGAAGAAGAAGCATGACAGAGAAAAGAGAATCCCTACAGAAGTCAAGTATTAAACAAATTGATATTAAGCAAATTTAAAGATGTTCAGAGGAGAATAGCCTGGCCTTCTTTGAGGGCATCCTGACTCATGGGAACAACTCAATATGAATGAATGAAGGAGTGAATTGTTTCATTGTCCTTGAGCAAATTAAGGCAAGGAAGATTCCATTTCAGTTGCATTTAAAGGAAATTTTCTTCTTTTTTAGGGTTTTGAGAACAATCTCAGAGATTCATGTGAAGGAAGTGACAGTTAAGTGGATGGTCAGTGTGACTGGCTTGGGAGCCACCTAAGTCATCAGTAAACCACACTTCTGGGTGTATCTCAGTGGACCATGGAGCCCTGGTCTTAGGGGTGTATCTGGCTCCCCACTTCTTCCTCTCTGGCATTGTTCCCCTTCTCTGCTTCCCAATCATCATGAACTAAACATCTGTGCTCTGCCACACAATTCTACCATGTTATTCCTTCCTTGGAGCCAGTCAGTCACAGGCTGAATGTCCTAAAAATGTGAACCAAATTAAGCACCTTACCTTTAAATTGTAGATAATGAGTATTGTGTCCCAGAAATGTGAAAGTTGACTAAAAAGGAAAATTGGGATCAGAGAAGTGGGACCATTGCTTTGACCGTGCCTAACCATGAGGCTCACAAAATTTTGGAAGTGATTTGAGAGAAGGTTAGAAAACTTTGGACACATGGGCTGGAGAAATCCTACAATGATTTAAGCAAAACTTGATGAGTGGTTCTGGTTGAAGCTTAGAGAACCAGAATACTGATAGATGTACAGACAGTAAAGGCCAGGCTCATGAGTTTTCAGGTGAGAATGCGGATTCTTTAGGGAGTTGGGCAGGAGTCCATGCAGGAGTCAATGCATTCCTGGCATTATTGAGTTGTTACCATGAGTCAGTAAGATCTCATAGATGCCAAGATATTCTTCTCCGAACACCTTAAAATTTAATTAAAATTGATCCATTTGTTTTGGCCTCTGTAATGATTCTCTTTTCTGTCATACTTCCTTTTGAATCAGTACCTAGACCACACACTGAATACTAGGCTTTCACAAAATTTTCTCAGTCAGATCAATTAGCACATAGTCCTTAACTTCAGTCTTCTGCAAGGTCTCAGGACATGGGCAAAATGTAACTTTTTTTGCAAAACTTTTTTTGCAAGAGTGTAACGTGCATGAACTTCGGCACAACTCCCTAAAGAATCCTCATTCTCACCTGAAAACTCATGAGCCTGGCCTTTACTGTCTGTACATCTATCAGTATTCTAATTCTCTGAGTTTCAGCCAGAACCATTCATCAGACTTCGCTTGAAGCATTGTAGGATTTCCCCAGCACATGTGTCCAAACTTTTCTAACCTTTCCTCAAATCATTTCCAAAGGTTTGTGAGCCACATGGTTAGGCATGGTCAAAGCAATGGCCCCACTTCTCTGATCCCAATTTTCCTTTTTAGTCAACTTTCACATTTCTGGGACACAATACCCAATATCCACAATTTAAAGGTAAGTCTACTTTCAACCAAATTTATACTTAGAAGTAGCAGCAAAAAGCAAAGCAGAAAAGTTTGAAAAACTCAAATTTTAGACCAGAAAGAACCATGTGTAAATGTGAGGCCAAAGGAACTATGGCTGCAGAAGACAATAGTGCCACTGAAAAGAAATCAAGTCTTTTGTATAGGGACAAAAATAAAGATACCTTGAGGGCATCTCAGGAGTCAGCAAGATTATACCCATTAAAAGGTCAGAGTTGCAAAAGTGTAAACTTTCATTTGAGTAGAAAGCTCTTGGGTCCCCTATTTGAGAAGGGTAGCCTAGGGCAATAGTTCTCTGAGATTCATTTCACAAAGCCTACCCATCCAGGAACTCAGAGACCACTGCATCAATGGTCCAAGGGAGACTCACTAGCATTACTGATGGCAGACCTTGTGTCGTTCACATGATGCTGGTTTTATGCATACGATTCTGCGAGAGTTGTGAGTTTAGGAAGAAACCCACCAAGATTTCAGGTGAAGGCCTGGAAGGACTAGCAAGGAACAGTGTGACAAGCTACGTGAAGGAACCTATAATGGTTGATACATTGTGTCAATTTGAGAAGTTTAGAAGTTTAACTAAGCAACTCAGCAAGGGGCCAATATCCTCACATTGTAAACATGCTGAGTCTGTGCAAGAGGGCACAAGGATGGTGGGTGTTGTGGTTTGTATCTAGATGTCCCCCCAAAACCTCAGGCAGTCATGGGGTCGGCTCCTAGCGTTTGTGGTTGATTCATGGTCCAGTGCTGGAATTATGGGTGGGAGTACTACCCCCACTCTATGGGGAGTAGCCACATACAATATAAGGGACAGAAGAGTCTTCTCCCTTCACTCCCATTTTGCTTGTTTGCTGTTGCCATTTTCCACTGCATGAACTGCTGCCCTCTCCCGTGTGCCACTCTGCCTTAGAGAAAGTTGAGTATAGACTGAAACCTCCATAAACTATGAGTTTAATAAACCTTTCCTTCCTTAATTTTGGGCATTGAGTATTTTGTCTCTGCAATGATAGAAAAGTAACCAACACAGAACCTGACCATGTGGTTCAAGAGCTTTTGAGAATGATTTGTGGGAAGAGTTTGGAAAGGTTCAGAGATGTCACCTGAAAGAGTAGAGCTGGAATGCATTAGGCTGCCCTGTACGGGAGATTATGCTCAGAACTCAGAAGATAGAAAACCAGTAAAGTCCAGGCTCAGGAGGTTTCTGCTGGGAAGAAGGACTGCAATGGTTGTTGAACTCCAGACAATGTGTGTTATTACTTTTCAAAAAGTTTGTCTGCATTTTGCTCACATCCAGAGACTTTACCTGAGACTAAGACTAAAGGCAGAGGACTAATTAAACTGGCAGAAAAAATTTCAAGGCAAATGTTGAGGTGGTGGCATGGCTATTGTTGGTGGGGGAGGTTTAGCCAGATTTATGTTGTGAGTCAAGAGCAAAGAGCCCAGCAGGATGATTTAAAATGTTGTGAGTTTGGCCAGAAGGAAAACTCCATTAAAGTTGTGGACTGAAAACATAGAGCAGAGATCTAGGTTGTTGAGAAGATACAGGAGAATATAAAAGACAGCCTGAGGGCATCACAAGAAGCAGCATGTCTCCACCCATTGCAGTCTGGAAACCATAAAGGACTGCTTTGAGGATAAAGCCACAGAGCACCATGTTACAGAATGGCAGCAGCATAGAAAATTTGTCCCTCAGGATTGGATTCAGAGTGCCCAGTGATCCAGGCACTTGACCCCTACAGCCAAGAGAGAGAAAAGTTTGGCTCTTGCTCTAGCTGGCAGTAGACCTTGGCATCATCCATGTAGTGCTGCTTTTAGGAGCATACAGAATACAAGAGTTGTGGTGTTAAGAAGGCTTCCACCCCAGTTTTAGAAGGCCTAGAAGGTCGAGCATCATGTCCCTAAGAGGGCAGTGTATGAAGCTGTGCAGGTGAAGCTAAAGGTGTAGTGGAGAGCCCAGAAGTTTGGAATAGCCAGGAACATGGATAATTTAAGAAAAGTACAAGGAGGGAGGGAAGCAGGGGTAAGAGAGAAGTCATGGGAGCTATAACCACCACAAATTCTGTATGGGTAGAGTCACTCAAGCCCATTGGACCTCACAACTTGCCACAGATTGCCTCCACTGCTGCATGGGGAACTACAAGACTTAATGTTTGCCCTGCTGGATTTTGGACTTGCTGTGGCCCCATTCCTTTGTATTCCCCTGTTTGTAACTTTTGGAATGAAAATGTTTATCTTTTATCATTTAATGTTGAAAGTATTTAATTTTGCTTTCATTTGTACAGGTAAGAGTTTACCTTAAATCTCAGAAGAGACTTGAGACTTGCACTTTTCAGCAATACTGAAACTGTTAGGATTTTGGTAACTCTTAGAGATGAACTAAATACATAAAAGGATGCACATGAATCTTTGGGAGGCCAGAGATTGTTATGTTCTAATGTAATAGAGTAGAATAGAATGTTATTGTTCTAATGCAATATAATGTTGATAGACTTAATAATGGTTCTTAAGGATTGTTAAACTTGTTTTATAATGTTCAAGTCATGAAATGATAAGAATAAGCATGTCTTTGTATATGGAAACCAGTTTAAAGGAATGTGTCTGGCTGCCAGGCTGACAAGGGGTGGATTGTAATGGTTCATACATTGTGTAAATTTGAGAAGTTTCGAAGTTTAACTAAGTGACTCAGCAGGTCTAGGTCCTCACTTTGTAAACATCCTGAGCCTGTGCAAGAGGAGGGTGTGGGGATGTGGAAGTGCTACACCTGCCCTGGTGGGGTAGCTTGCTTGCAATATAAGGGAGGAAAAGAAACTTGTTCTTCCTTTTGCTCTTGCTGGGTTTGCTGTCTTCTGCCACCTTGAAGTGTTGCCCATCAGCCATGCTATCCTTCCTTGGGGCCAGCTGATTATAGACTGGAATCTCTACAAACTGTGAGTTAAATAAACCTTTCCTCCCTTAATTTTGGGTGTCAGGTATTTTATCTCAGCAATGAGAGACTGCCTAAGAAAGAACCCAAAGGGGCCATAGAGACCCCATGAAATCAGAAATACAAGGGATGTAGAACTTTTGTAGAGGAAAGCTGCAAACAGTGATTAGAGACAGACTGAGAGATAACATGTGTGCTGCAACCAGCAAGGCCATAGTGGTGGTGCCATCCAAGCCCCCTGGAACTCACATATAACCACCTCTGAAACCATGAGCTGAATTAATCCTCTCCTCCTTGGGTGTCAGATATTGTTTTCCAACAGCTGCAAAGCTCACTAATATATATTGTATCTGAATATCAGGGATTACTCACCATCCATGCCATAGTCTGTTCAGGGCCTATTGCTGCTGGACAAACATCCTTCGCATAAGTAGATCACTATACAGTCCTCAGTCCTACACAAGGCTTGGCCACAGGTCCCGCTTCATGAGCCTCAGTGGGAGTAGGAGCCCTCCACAGCCTTTACACAGATTCTCTCAACATCCTGTACTTCACATACATAGGCCTAACCCTCTGCCACTCCTGAAACACCAAGCACAGACTAACCCAGGCTCAGCAAGAAACCAGAAGCCCATTCCTTCCCTTCTGGATGAGACCCTCTCATCTCTCTGCACCAGCACACAGGCCTCTCCTTAATTAATAAGCCAAATACAAGCATGTGTGTTTTTCTCCAGGTTATCACAATTTGCATTTTCAATCTTGACACATAAAAGCTATTAACAACAAAAATTAGATTAGGAACTCAAACTCAGAACAGAGAGTTAGGACTCTTTTATTATGTTAAAGAAGAAGGAATATCACCTGCCTTTCAAGTCTGTTAGCCACAGCAAAACCCTAAACAATGTTGCAGATACTTTCTGTCCCCAATGTTACACTGATATCCATGTTACTGTGGACAAGATAATCTGCAGCAAAACTGAGCTGAGAGTGGAGACTCCACCATCCTAAACCCACCACCACTCATCATGGAGCCGTTTGTTCTTGAGCAAAAGCTGCCCTGTGGACCTCCCAAGACCATGGTGGAGAGCAAGGGAGAAAAGAAATGTTGCAAATGTGGGGGACTGGGCAGAGAGGGACTGCTATGTAGACCACGCAGAGTCAGCAGAAGCCCAGAAGGGGTGTGCATGCTCCCTGTGGCTCTGGAAACCTGCTCAGCCCCCGGGAGCACAGCTGGCCTCCCAGCAGGTTCTCATGCTCTTCACAGCTGGTCCTGCTGCTGTCACCCTGACCCCTGGCATCCTTGGAGAATGGCCCATGCGACAACCCACAGAAGGGCTCAGCAGAAATGCAATCTTTTCAGAGCAGAAAAGCAGGGTGATCACCTGCACAGTGCTCACCTTGGGGCCCTAGACTTGAAAGGCTGTTTTGTTCAGCTACGATGTGAGCTGTGAGAGGAAGGTGCTCCTCCAGCCCCTTCCACTAAGCCCTACACAAAGCATCAATTCAGAGACTGGTCCTGGCCTCATCTCCTCCTGGTGGCCCTCTGATTGGATTCCCCTGCAGAAATCCTTTCCAGTCTGCTCTCCAAGCTGCTGACCTGCTCCCACACAATTACTGTGGAGGGCACAGGTAGAAATTATATTCCAGAAAGGAAAGGCAATGCCCAGCTATGAGACTGGGCACTGTAGGGACACTCCCTCTTTTATAGAGCTCCAGTGTCCCACAGACAATGGGCCTCTGTGCAGCCTGTCTCCTGAGGCAAGAGCTGCATCTACACTGCATTCCTGGACCCTTTGAACCACTCAGCACCTGGGAAGTGTCTGTTGGGCTGCAGGGGAAAGAGATTTGGAGCCTGTCCCTTCAAATAATTCTCCAGCAAAGCCTGCTACTCCCCTGGATGATGCCAGATCTTCACCAACTCATTCTTTTACTCATGTTAGCAGTCAGAATCTGCAGACCGCCTACTGCCGTGTGCTGGACATCGTGTTGAGATCCTACAGAGAGGCCCTGCTCCTCCAGGGAGGGAGGGTGGCCCTGCATGTGCGTGTGGTGTGTATGTGTCTGAAGAAGCACTTTGTGAGCTGGTGTTTTGCCGGGCATTCTTTTGCCTACTCACTATCGTGCATCACATTGAACCTCCCTTCTATCCTGATTCCCAAGCCCTTCTAATTTACTATCACAGGAGAATAAAAGTCACAACATTATGCTTCCCAGGTGTTCTCTTAATAGTGGGACTGCAAAACGGTGTCACACCTATGGAGGGTGATCAGGCAGTGTACTTCAAAACTGCACATGTATTTATCTTTCAACCAGCAACATCCCTCCAGGAATTCCTTCTGAACATACACCCTCCCAAGGCCAAGGGCCCAGAAACTACCTGGAGATGGTCAGTCGAGAGTCTGTGGTACAGACTGAAGAAACTGGAGACCAATGTCCCAGGCAGCAGTAGCAAAGGAGGCACTGCTTGAGCAGACCAGAAGTTTCCAAATGTATACCAGGTTCTTTCTTCTTTCCCTTTTTATTTCATCCAGGCCACCAGCCTATGGAGTGGTGCTGCTCACACACAACAGAACCCCTCAACTTGCAGCTCACGAGGGGTCTCTCAGGAAACACCCAGAGACACACCCAGCACTGTGCATCCCCAATCAGCTGGGCATTTCCCAGTCCAGTCAGGCTGACCCCTAACAACCCATGTTCACTATGAGAAGCTGAGAGAGAAAACCCAAGAAAGCAAGTGAGGCAAGTGACTCTGGGAAGATGGCATGTGGCTGTGCTTTGTACTGTTATTACTTTTTAATTTTCTTCAAGTTTGTAATTTCCAATTTTTCTAAAAACGTTTTTTAAAATGTTGAGTTTCCATTGACTCCATTTTGGACAGAAATGTGAATCTGGTTGCTTCAACCCATGCTGTAGTAAATATCAGCACAGGTATGTGAACAGCTCTTGGCCACTACGTGCCTTCTCCAGAGCTGCTCTCTGAAGATTTAGGCCAGTGGGCATGCTCCAGATTCCCACTTCATTGTCGTGCATGGAGGGCACAGTGAAGACAGTTAAAGGTGTCCTTGGTGAGGATAGATCTGGCACCTAGGCCACCTCATGTCATCTGAAATAATAACCCTAACCAGAACTATGCCAAGAGCTCCACATATTTTATCTCTTTTAATCCTCACAACACTGAGATGACAGCAACCATGTCCTTGGGAGGGAAGTTGAGATGGAGAGACTGGATCTGTGAGAGCACCCAGGTTGCCTGGTTCTGGATCTTTTTGACATGTGAGCTCTCCCAGACCAGAGAGGCCAACCCCCTCAGACTGGTCCTCGAGCACACCAACTCTTGGCCCAAGCTCTCCATCTTCTGCCAAAAGTGCAGCTGTCCAGCCTCCTGACTCACAGGTGCACACCATCACCAAAAACAAGAAGGTGAACAAATGCTAATCTTGCTTTCTTGTTTTTGCATGTTTGTTTTATTTTCTGGACTGCAACTTCCTTGAGACTAGAAATTGCCTTTTCTTCTTTATATTCCTAGCACCTCTCATAAGGCCTAGCCCATAACAGATATTCTCTAAATGCTTTTGAAGTTGTATTGGATTTTGGGAAGTACCCACTGAGCTTTTAAAAGTGTCCTATAATGCTCTCATTTTATTCATACAGAAATCAAGCCTGAAACTTAAGCCTTGAGTCAACAGTTCGATACAATTTCTTGTAAAGGCTAATATGACCTTAATCTCATTAACCGAAGAATCATATGGAGAAAGAAAAAGGGAATGACATAATCTAATCTGCTAGCCCTGATCAAGCCAAGGCAGAGACAGACCAAGCTCTCCATTCATATTATGAAGGCAGAAGTAGTCCAACTGGATGCACCTCAGAGCAGAACAAGAGAAGATGGTACTCAAAACGCATGCTATGCAAGAGAAGAGCAAAGGGACCAGGGCTAAGGACTACTCAGGGAAGTCATGGTGGTTATTTTTGAACACCTTGGTGCACTCAGCGTTTCCAGTTGAGCACCAAAAGATGAGATTCAGCTCATGGCTGGAGTCACTGAGAAGGACTTTGGCTCAGTATACTGAAGACTCTTCTTTTGTACAGCTGCCCAAAGACAGAGTGAACTAACATCAGATGATAGTGAGTGCTCTGTCACTAGAAACACACAGGCAATGAGTGGAAGATTACGCATCAGGAAGGTTTTAGGGCAGTGGCAGCAAAACTCTTAGAGCTTTCAGAGACAAAAATAGCCCGCTGCAGCATGCATGCCGTAGATTCACAACCCATGTTTCAAAGGTGGCTTTATCTGTAAAAGCAGCCTGCTGGATTAGTGGATCCCAAATGGAGTCCTTGGACCAAGGTAAACCAACCACTGGCCCACTGTAAAATAAGCAAATATAAAAAAAAAAGTAGCAAATGTTTCACAATGCTGAATTAATTCAACTGAAATGATAGACTTCATTACAAAATTGTGCTTTTTCCTAATGAAATGAGAATGATAGGAAATGGTGTTTTTAGTGCCTTGAGTCGGCAAACAAAAGAGGTTGACTACACTGTGTTGGCTGCCAAAATGTCTTTTAAAATTATATTGACCTATGAAACTCCAAAGTCTATCAGCTAATGGCCCAGACAATCCCCAGTGCTCCTACCATGCCAGGAGTGGACGGGTCTCCTTTTCCTAAATGCTGTACTCCCACCAACTTGACCCAACACAATCCTATGGTGTGGAATTGTGGTTCCACTGCTCACCAGCCAAGAGACTTTGGGCAGCAAAGAGACTTTCACATCTTTGAGTCTCAAGTTTTTATTCTTAATATGAAAGTCCTTGACTTTGAAGCCCCAAACAGATCATAACACTATAGTGTTTGTACTTCTCCCACCAAGAGATAGAATTGATTTCTTCATCCTGGTACCTGTGTGGAACCAGCACTGCACTGGCAGAATGATGTCCTAGGGTCAGCAGAATGATGGCCCAGGCTCAGACCCCACATGTCTGCCCACACCTGCCCTTGGTCTGAGAATGTTCCCTGCATGCCCTGTAGGCAGGCTGGCCCCACACTCCAGTCCAAACCCAGCCAACGACCAGGGAGACCACTCAAGGCCAGCAGGCCTCCACCCCAGATGCAGGAACTCCCAGTGGATGTAGCCTAGATCATCAGAAACATTCAGCCTGCCATTGGGCTCAGAAGGACTAGCAGATGGTAGTTACTCAAAGCTACCACACATTGGCTTAGTCCATTATTCAGAGAAAGCTCACTAATACAGTTCCCTTTCCAGAAGTATATCTTCCAGTTTAATGACCTTGAGCAAGTGACTTACACTGCTTTAGTAGTGTCTGTAAAATACATGAAAGAGTCCTTCTTCCAAAGTTTATTGTAAGAATTTGTGATGTAGCGTAATTAAAGTAATTAGCACACAATGCTTGGCATATACTACTAGGTCAGTAATAACTGCCACTTTATGACTGGTAATGCATGATAGTGACAGCAAAGTAGCAGTATGTGCCAGTTAATCTTGATTGTCAACCAGACACAGTTAAGAGATGGGCCAATCCATTGACGAGTTCAGAGTTGAATGGGCTTAGATGGAGGGTGTGAGCCATGGGGAGAACGTGACCTTGGGGACTGTTATCTGCTCCCTGGGCCCTACTGCCCCAGCTCATTCCACCTCACCCTCCTTCTGGCTGCCACAAACAGAGCAGCTTTGCCCCAGGCTACCCTCTCCCTGAAGTCTCTGCCTTGGGTCCAGCCAACTATGAACTGAGCCCTCTGAAACCATGAGGCAAAATAAACCTTTGGTCCCTTAAATTGTGGATGTCAGGTGTCATATTCTGGTGACAGGAGGTGACTAGTCCACAACACCTCCACCACACTGCAACCTGCCCTGGATTCCAAGCCAAGAAGCTGCCAACAGATTAGTTTGAAGTAGCTGTTCATTCTGTGATGGTAAAGATGTGTTATACAAACTTGACTCAGCAAAGTTTGATAGATTTTCTACTTGTAATTCACAGCCGGAACTGTTCAATCAGGCAAGATGGGTACTAGGCCAACTGGGAATACAGAATTTCCATTCCCCACCGAGAGGCTGACGAAGTGACTCTTCCTAGAGACAAAAGGCTCCAACAGGGTGGGAAGTGCTCATTTTAAGACCGTTGCTTGGACCTTCTTCCTGGGGCTCACAATCCTGATACACCATCTTGGGGTGAGCATTTTCACCCTGTGTTCTGATAAAGAAGAGAAGGCTGTTGTGTGACTCCCGTCATCATGCGGTCAGTGAGGGCGGGGCTGTGGAATCCAGCGAGGCCACACCATCCCCTTAGCTCTCACTGAGGAGGAGGCCGTGATGGGGGGCTGGCCTGTGCCCCCCTACATGGGGTCCACCCTCCAACCCCAGAGGAGACACAGGGCTCACGTGGACCAAGGGGAAGCCAGTTTGCGAGGAAAGTGCGACATCTATTCCTTGTCCGCATCACAGAATCACCGAACAACCCAACGATCTCCCCTTCAAGTGTGAAGATAAGCATGCCTCAAGATCATTCAAAACGTGGAAACAAAAATACCTCTGAGTCTGTTTCCCTTCCTTTCTTCCTTCCCCTTAGAGTACCTCTTGTTATCATTGAAATAACTACCCATAATATCAGGTCTAATATAATCAAGCTAATATAATCAAGCTAAATAGTACCTCTTGTTATCATTGAAATAACTACCCATAATATCAGGTCTAATATAATCAAGCTAAATAGTTCAGAGTGAAGCCTATAAAGGATAAAAGAATGGTCATACTTAAGAGAAACAAAAAAACTAAAGGATTCAACTAACAACAACAACATATCCTATACTGTAAAATTATAGGTTTAGGACTTCAGATGGTTGGAATTTTACAGTGGTTGCAACATTGTATATTATTACCATTAAGGGGGCTGATCAGATGGACAGATAAAGACATGTAGGATTGATCTGATCATATGAATATCAACTGTTCTCTCTCACCAGTTAATGCATTTAGTAGTATAGACTTTTAAACAATCTTATGAATACCCTCGTATAAAACTATGTCTTTTTTCCATAGCTTCCTTCCTCGGTTCCCCCTGTAATACCTCTTATTGTCTTCAAACTAAATGCCTTTACCAATTGGCCAAGTATAGTCGAACGAAATAATATTGAATAAGACAAATAACAAATAAGGTAATGGAGGCAATACATAGTAATGCAATGTTGATTTCTATAATGCCTCATATTAGCTTCAAGGCAGTTGCCTATATCATCTGCTGTAACACAAACACACCAAGATAAGTTAAAATCCCTCAGAACAGAACAGCGAAAGTAATACCTGGTTTTGAAGCTAGGTGCTCACATATCATTGAAAGCTACCCTTATAAACTTTGTTATCTTTAAGATAGCTGTCTTTGTCATCATGTATGAAAACATTAGGCCGGTCGAGGTAGAATAGAATTAAACTAAACAGCTCATTGAAAACAATACTGGACTTAACTCCCATTGATGGATTATTCATTTGTCTACCCTGCTCGGTGGTATCTCTCTGTAGCTTTTTCTGGAGCAGTGGACTTCTTTATCTCTCTCTAGAATGTCCTTCAGTATTCTTTGTAGGGTTGGCTTGGTTGTCATAAATTCTTTTAGTTGTTCTTTGTCGTAGAAGTATCTTGTCCATAAGACATAGATTTATAAATATGCATAAATAAGACAGCTAAAAAAAAACTGTATTGCTGGGTACATTAGCTATTGAAAAAGAAAAATTAATATTCCTGAATTGATAAACCTTGCGTGTCTATATCTGTCAATATGATCAACCCCTATGAAGGTAACGATATGTAATATTGTAACTACTGTCAAACTTCAACCACCTCAGAGTGTAAACCTACAGTGTAATTGTATCAGATCTGTCGTTGTTGTTGTTTGTCTTTCATGCTTTTTGTTTCTATCTTCTGTGTTTATTTTCTTTTAAATAAAATTTTTAAAAAATAAAAATAAAAATACCTCTGAGTGCCTTTACAAAGGTGTCTGATAACAAGCAGCAGACTGATAACACTTCAGACGAGAAGAGCTCTTCAGTGGAAGGCCGTACTCAGCAGCTGGTGCCCCGCTACAGGGCTTGGTAATGAACTCCAGTAGCCAACGGGGGAGCAGATGTAAGTGGCCATGGAGAGACGTAGATGTGGCCCCAGCAGTGTCATCTTACTGAGGAAAACTGAGAGCACCAGGAGGGCACTGGGCACCAGATGACCTGATATTTTCATATTTCTAAGAGGATGAATGGGCACTGCCTAGTTCGGTGCCTGTACCTAAAAATCCTTTTCCTCATCCCCTTAACACATGCACTGTGCCTCCCAGCTTGCAGTAATCCTGAGAGTGAGTGTCTCTTCTGGTGAGGTAACTGAGGTAAAGAACCCCTTCTGGGTTTTTTCTTCCGTTAGAGTCAAGAGAAAAGAAACACTATACAGGGTGCTCCCTCTGTTTTCCCGGGTGCACACACAAACTCTCATCTTCCTACAACTTCAGTGTCCACGGGGGCCTCACTCCAAGTCCTCATAGATGCCCACATCTGTGGTGCTCAGGTTCCTTGTATAAAAAGCTGAGATGTTTGCATATAAATTACCAACACACTCTTGTGTATTTTAAATCACCTCTAACTGACTTCCAATACCTAATGCCATGTCAGTCTTTATAAAGAATTGTTCTACTATACCTGTTTAGGGAATAATGACAAGGCAAAAGAAGACAAATTCCTTCCAAATATCTCCAGCTGTGGTTGGCAGGACCCAGTCCCAGTACCCACGCGCAGGCAGCCAGTGCCTTTATGCCACACACTCTGGAACCTGCAGTACTAACACACCTTAGAAACTCATGTGAGATTCAACTTTCTTCTATGACCTTTTCACAGCTGCTTGATTTTTATTCTTAGCATGTACCATATTTACAAAAACTAAGGAAGACAATCAATCCTTTAAGAAATATTCAGATATAGTTTTTATCAAAATAAAGTGAATTTTGTTTCTTTAGGCCCATGGAGTCGACTGCCTGGGGCCCTTGTGGGGAAGGCCTTTGAACTGCATCAAAGTCTAGCAGAAGACAATTTGCTGATTGATCTACGGCAGCCCCTGCAGGGAGTGAGGTCACACAGGCAGCACAAATGGCCTGTGGTCATGGATAGACTCATATGGTCAGCACTTGAGTGGTCTAACAAAAGTAAGAGTGTCTCCCTGTACAAGGATTGAAGAGGCTGAGTGAGGACAGGCACTCAGACCATTCCCTCCATACGGGCTGACTAATGGAAGACTTACCACGCGTGCCAGGTGGAGCACGTGCAGCCAGACCCTGGGGTGCAGACGGCCCTGAGAAGAAGTGAGTGTCATTGCATCAACCCGATCTCTACTTCCTGCACTCACGACATTTCCATAGTGTAAACTACTTCAAAAATAGAAACTTAGAGTAGAATTAATGTGAAAGCTTCTGGCATTCTATGAATAAATATCACATTGTCTCTGTGGCATGAGAAACTGAAAGTGTAAATACAAATCAAAATGTATAATAGATACTATGAAATAGGAAGAAATTTTTCAAAGGGAAAGAGAAACTAAGGAGCGGGAGGGAGAAAGGAAGGAATGGAAAAGAAAAAGCTGAGAAAAGAAGGAAAAATGGAAACAGTTTTGTAAATGAGAAGGGGAAGAGGAGTTGAAGGGAGGGGATGGAAATGGGAAATAAAAGAGGAATGAAGTTATATCACGTTCAGGTACAAACTCCCTCTGATGAATGTGATCTATATATATATATATATATATATCACCAACAAACAATATAAAATACTATTCTTGCATAGATACACAAACTACATGAAAAACCATTTGCCACATTGAGGGAGACCTTTTCAATAAAACTCTATTTTTGTGTGTAATAATCATCTGTCAAAGTCTTAATGCGTAGTTTTTTTAACAAATGAGAACTAAAACAATTACAGTGACAATCAGAGGGAAAATATTACCCCTAGATCAGAATGCTAGCCCAGATTTTTTAAATTTGTACTTTAGAAGGAGGAAGACAACACCAGCAAGGAAGGGTGTGCACAAGGCCCTGCAGACGCCTAGGAGGCAGGCAGGAGGCGGGGTGTAGGAGGAGCTGCTTCTCCGGCTTCAGGATCCCTGTGGTCTCTTTCCGGAGAGAACACCAGGGGGAAGGGGACTCCTGCTGCAGTAGGAGTTGAAAAGGTGGCCACAGAGAGGAGGAGGGTCAGGGAAGGGCCAGAGTATGCCAGCAGAACCTGTGCTCTGTTCCTCACACATAATTCCAGCCTCACACCGCACTCCAAAAACACACACACATGCGCATGCACACACATGTGTGACTTGTCAATCAGGTAAATCATTACATTTAAATAAATCGTTGAAATCTGATGGTAATTAGGGTAACAGAATTCTGCACATACACTGAAATGTTTGGATTTAAAATACCTGGTTTTTCAAACATTGTTTCAAAAACACATCATGAGTGAGCTCTCCATCCTCAAGGAGAAAGTAAGGAACCTGAAAGTGTAGTTTGGAGCTGCCAAGCATGAAGCAGTCAGCAAAGTCCTTTGTTCTCAGGTCAACTAGAGTTGATTGGCACAGAGTGGTTATGTCGCTAGGGACTCTATGTCCACAGTCCCTGGAGTAAGGGATACAGAGCGGAAGGGAGGGGACCCTAGATCCACTGATGATCATTGTAGAAATCAAATATACAAGATGGCTGTGGAATTTCTGGCAGGGAGGCCTGGGGCCAGACAGGGAGCTGGCACGGGGACACCAGGGCTGGAAGTGCCCAGGCTGTTTCCTGGGATCCAGGATGAAAGCAGACCAGAGCTGCCTAGCAACCTCATGTTTATGCAAGGATCTGAGGCTGCCAGGAAGAGGAGGAAAACAGAAGCCAGTTCCTAGAGGACAGCTGCCTCAGGAGGACCCAGCCCTGCCAGGCCCAGGCTCCCTGGCTGGCACTGACCTGGGAATTGAGCTGAGGGCTCTGGGCTGCCCATCCCCATGAATCGGAGCTCACCATTGTTTTCACAGCTGTTCAACTGCTCCTGCTAGCAGGACAGGCAACTCCCAGCCACTGACAGACAGTGACACTCACTAAAGACAGGGTTCACGGAAAGGACTAGGGAGCAGTGAGACAGGGAGGGAGGGAAGGACACAAACCTCTCCCTTCCAGTGGCTGACCAAATGCAATGGCTTATTTTCAAGAGACAGAACTTGGAAGGAAAACTATTCTGTAGCTCCAAATGTGCTAACAACGAGGTTTTTCCAACGGAGGTCATATTGGCTGATAAAACATGTAACAACAGAGATCATCACAGTTTATTCATCCCAGGCCACAGAAACCTGTTTAGTCCTCACCACGTTTAGTTATAGGCTCCAATACAAGAGGTGGGTGCCCAGGTCAGGGAGCAAAAGAGGAGGGGACTCAATGACAGTGAAAAGGGAAACGGCTAACTTTATGCTCAGTACAGTACGTGTGAAATTTCCCTGATCCATGCATGGTGTAGGTAAAATTGTCTCATGTAAACTCATTTGAATGCTATGGAATTCAGTGGCAGAGATTTCTCAAAAAGCTAAAACTAGAAATCCCATTTGATCCAGCTATTCCATTTGGGGTTAACAAAGAGTTAAAGACATCATATTACAGTGATGCACACATATCCGTGTTGGGAGCAGTACAATTCATAATCACTAAATCTTGACAGTAGTCTCTATGTCCATCAACAGATGAATGGATAAACAAAACATGGTATTTGTACACAATGGATGTTATGGTTTATACATTGTGTCAACTTGAGAAGTCTAGAAGCTTAATTAAGTAACTCAGCAGCTCTACATCCTGGGGTGTAGAGCATAAGCAGTCACCTGTTCATTGTGTCAATTTGAGAAAGTCAGAAGTTTAACTGAGAGACTCAGCAGGGAGCCAGGGTTCTTACTTTGTAAATATCCTCATCCTGTGCAAAGGAAAGCAAGGAGATTTGTGAGTGCCACACCCACCCAGGTTTGGGGACTGTCCCATGCACAATATAAGGGAGAAAAAGAGGCTTGCTCTTGCCCCGTTTTTGCTCTGGCTGCTGCCTTGACGTGTTGCCCTAGTGTCATGTCACCCTGCCTTGGAACCAGCCAAATATGGACTGAAACCTCCAAGAACTGTAAGAAATAAACCTTTCCTGTCCTCCAAGAACTGTAAGAAATAAACCTTTCCTGTCCTAATCAGGTATTCTATCTCAGTAATGAGTGAAAAGTAACCAAGACAGAATTTGGTACCAGAGGCATGGTGTCGTTACTGTGACTATTCCTGACCATGTGGTTCAAGAGCCTTTGGAAATGGCTTGTGGGAAGAGTTTGGAAAGGTTCGGAGATGTTGCCTGAAAGAGTGGCACTGGAACATCTTAGGCTGTTCTGTAGGGGATACTCTGGTCAGAGCTCAGGAGACCAGAAGACTAGTAGAAAGCCTGCTGGTAAAGACCAGGCTTGGGAGGTTTCTGCTGGGAAGAAGGACTGCATTGGTTGTTGGACTCCGCATGATGTGTGTTATGGTTTGGCAGAAAGTTTGTCTGCATTCTGCTTGTGCTCAGAGACTTTGCCTAAGACTGAGCTTGAGGGCAATGGACTGATTAATCTGGTGAAAGAAATTTCAAGGCAATCTAATGTTGAAGCAGTGGCCTGGCTATTGTTGGGGGCTTTTAGTCAGATTTATTTTGTGAATCAAGAGCAAAAACCCAGCAGGATGATTTAAAACATTGAGTTTGGCCGGAAAGGAAGCTCCAGTAAAGCTGTGGACTGTAAAGGCAGAGCTGAGATCTCCATTGATGAGGAGGAACAAAGGAATAAAACAGATGGCCTGGGGGCATCCTAGGAAGAGGCAACTGGTCCCCACACTTTGCAACCTCAAAACTGCAGAAGAGAAAGACTTTGCTTGGAGGAGAAAGCCTCAGAGCACCATGTTCCAGAATGGTGGCTGCAGCTATACCAGGTTCCAGAATGGAGACAGCATAGAGAACCTATTCCTCAGAATCAGGTTCAGAGTGCCCAGCAATCCAGGCACTCAATCTCTACAGCCAAGAGAGAGGAGAGCCTGGCTACTGCTCCAGCTGGCAGCAGACCTTGGCATCATCCACATCATGCAAGGGTTCTGAGATTAAAAAGGCTTCCACCCCGATTTCAGAAGGCCTGGGAGGGCAGGCAGTGTGACCCTGAGAGGGCAGTGTGTGAAGCTGTGAGGGTGAAGCCAAGGGTACAGTGGAGAACCCAGAAGTTTGAAAAATCCAGAAACGTGGATCATCCAAGAAAAGCTGCAAGAATCAAACAGAGTGGGTTTAAGAGAGAAGCTATGGAAGTTAAAACTCCTAGAAGTGCCACAGGAGTGGAGTCACTCAAGCCTTTTGGAGCTTGCAACCAGATTGCTTCAGATGCTGAGCAGAGAACTCCAGGACTTAATGTTTGCCCTGCTGGATTTTGGACTTGCTTTGGCTCCAATGCTTTGTAATCCCCTGTTTGTAACTTTTGGAATGGTAATGTTTACCTTGTGCTTTTATATGTTGGAAGTGTTTAACCTTGTTTTCATTTGTACAGGGGGTTATAGTTAAGAGTTTGCCATAGATCTTGGAGGAGATGTGGGACTTGCACTGTTCAGCAATGCTGAGACTGTTAGGACTTTGGCAACTCATGCAGATGGACTAAAAGCCTTTTGCATAAAGGGATGTGCATCAATCTTTGGGGATCCAAGGGCAAAATGTTGTTTCTAATGTAATATAATGTTGATAGACTTAATCTGGTTCTTAAGGATTGTTAAAATGTGTTATAATGTTCAAAGTACAAAATGTTGAAAATAAACATACCTTTGTATCTGGAGACTGATTTAAAGAAATGTGTCTGGTTGCCAAGTTGACAAGGAGTGGATTGTTATGGTTTATACATTGTGTCAACTTGAGAAATCTAGAGGCTTAATTAAGTAACTCAGCAGCTCTTCATCTTGGGGTGTAGAGCACAAGCAGTCACCTGTTCATTGTGTCAATTTGAGAAAGTCAGAAGTTTAACTGAGAGACTCAGCAGGGAGCCAGGGTTCTTACTTTGTAAATATCCTCATCCTGTGCAAAGGAAGGCAAGGAGATTTGTGAGTGCCACACCCACCCAGGTTTGGGGACTGTCCTATGCACAATATAAGGGGCTTGCTCTTGCCCCGTTTTTGCTCTGGCTGCTACCTTGACGTGTTGCCCTAGTGTCATGCCACCCTGCCTTGGAGCCAGCCAAATATGGACTGAAACCTCCAAGAATTGTAAGAAATAAACCTTTCCTGTCCTAATTTAAATCAGATATTCTGTCTCAGCAATGAGTGAAAAGTAACCAAGATAATGGAGCACTACGCTATCACAAAAGATAGACTTGAGTCATTTGTAAGAAAATGGAGGCTCCTTGAGATCATAATGTTAACTGAAATAAATCAGACACACGAGCTTGCATGAGAAACCCAAAACATAAATAAACAGCAAACTGAAAGAGAGAAAACAGAAAGGAAGGAGATGGATCTTTCTCAAAGGGAAAGAGTATCAAGAGATGGAGGGAAGGCAGAGGGGGAAGGGCAGGGGACATAAAAAGAATCAAGGTGTGCTCCCACTTATCCACTCCCCATGATGAATGGGATCGTTATGTGTTGCTCTCATGCACTAATAAAAATTAAATTGAAAAAAATGTGAGAAAAATGAGGCAGCAACTTGTCCAGGAGTGTAACAGTGAGGAGAGGGGCTGCCAAGGTAAGAGAGGAGATGCGATGGGAAGATTGAGGTTCCTGCTCACTGCGTCTGGCTGCTTCTGAAGTCAGAAATCAGTTTTACTGTCCGGGAATTGGGTGCACCTATGGGAGCAGCGGTCTTCCTGCCTCCTCTACTGGCTTGAGTCCCTTCCTCCACTCCAAACCCACAGCCTCGTGCATGCTCTCCTGGTTCTAACTGTTCTGTGCTGCCAACCTCAATTCCCCTGGGAACCCTGAACAGCCCAGGACCAAAACCCCTGGTGTCTTTAGCTTCACCTCACCTACAAAGTCTCATCTGCCCTGCAAAGCCACACAGCCCCAGGACTGGGACTCTTGGACCTGCTTGTTCAGCCCATCACCACCACAACATGCATGTTGCGATCAGCACACTTACCTTTCAGGGTGGTACATGGATCTATTAAAGTTCCACCCCAACTGCATCATGAGTGTGTTTGAGACAGGGACCATGTTTCACTCTTCTTTCAATCTTTCATTCCTAATAAATACAGAGTACGGGGCTGGGGGTTTAGCTCAGCAGCACAAGCACCTGCCTGGCAAGTACAAGGTCATGAGTTTGATCCCTGGTACCAAAAAAAAAAAGAAAAAAACACTGTCATAAGCATTTGTTATGTGGACATATGAGTGATGAGTCAGTAAGATGAGCAGATTCAAATGCGAGTTAACGAGTGTGTGTTGCACAGAAACAGACATGCTGACCCTCACTGACTGCCGCAGAGCACCATAGACGCTGCTCCCCCACCACACTTGGGCCAGCCATGCTGCTGTGGGCCTGCCTCCTTCCTCCTCCTAAGCTGTCCCTGCTGGGCTCTCTCTCCTGCCTCTGGCTTCCCTGCCTGCTTAACCTTCATCATCCTCATCGTATTCTCAGACTGAGGGCAAGGCCTCTTTCTCCCAGAAACCTTCTGTGACCTCTCTGTCTCTCTGTCTCTCTGTCTCTCTGACTCTCTCTGTCTCTCTGTCCCTCTGACTCTCTCTCTGTCTCTCTGTCCCTCTGACTCTCTTTGTCTCTCTGTCCCTCTCTCTCTGTCTCTCTGTCTCTGTCTCTGTCTCTCTCTCTCATGCACTGGCGGTGGCCAGAAGCAGCGCACTTCTCCTCCTGTAACACCCTGCTGACGGCTTTGGTAGGAATACTGTCCCACAGAGCTTGGTGATGCTGCCCTCAGGACTTTCCAGAGGTCACTGTTACATATTCATCTGCTGCACACATGTGGCTCATGGGCCTCGATCCACGCCTCCAGCACCCTACTTAGCTCTACCCCACATTTCCCACTCATTTAGTCTCCTGTTTGGATGCTGGTTCCACACAGATTAGGTGTTCATTAAAGCAGAAGCACGGCCCCACTTTCTGAATTCCTGTCCAGCTGCCTGACAAATGCTAGGCAGTCAATACACACAGAAAGGATATGCAATAACATGGTAAAATAATCTTTAAAATTTAATGAATATTCACTAAATACTTGCAACTAAAAAACATTGACACAAGAAAATGCTGAGCAGACTCTTTATTTAAAAAAAAAAAAAAACTGCAGTTACTTCTCCAAGTACCACCACCATCACGGAGTGGTGAGATCTGGAAAGAGAGCCCTTTTCTGGCCCAGTGTGGCTCTGCAGTGTGTGAACTGGTCCTGACATCCTGGCTGAACTGTTCCAGGCAAACACTGAGTCCCACGCAGGAGGACCAGACCCCACTCCGAGTCACCCAGCAGGCAAGCGAGGAGGGAGGATGCTGGTCCTGGACCTCTGGTATCCTCTGTGCTTCTTCCCCGCTCTGTGTCTCACGGCCTCGGGGGAGGCAGCAGGCAGCCACAGCCTCCCTGGAGCACAGGAGGACCTGCCTTCTGTCTCTCACTGCCCATCCTCACGTGGCCCCTGCACTCAGCGGGGACAGCAGGCACTGATCGCTTCAACTAGCAGGGTCCCTGCCCTGTGCAGGTTACCTGAGGCCCTGGGAACATCCTCAGGCTGACCGAAGCCCGTCTTGGGCCCCTCAGGCCTGTGGAAGTAGTGCCTCCTCTGTGCCTGTGAAAGGGAAAAAACATACAAGAGAAATCGTTCTTTTTCAGGCTTTGTTCTTTTGAAACTGCCTAGCTCTGTAACTGCTTCATGACTTTGTAATCACTTTCTTGACCCCTGTAACCATGAAGGCATAACCGAACATACAGGATGTCTGACTGTAACTGATAGTCATTCATCTAGCCTTGTAACCTGTGATCTCACCCTGCCAGCTAACCAGAAGAACTGCCAGGCTGTTCTGTCTCTCTTTTATACCTCCTGCTTATGCATCATATGAAAGCCCTAGACCATCAGAGATCGGCGCCTGATATTCTGGGATGACCCCAATCAGTGCCGGTCAATGTAAATAAATCTGCCTCCAAATCCCGGGTGTCATTTCAGTGCTTCTGTTTGCCATAGCATCTGGAGAAGCCCGAGTAGTGAGTGGGGTCACCTTTACCCTCCCCGAGGTGCTGCACCCTTCTGCCCCCACTCCTGCATTCAAAGAGTCTGTTTTAAACCTTATGGACTCCCGTCTGGAAAGGAGCTCCCCTCCTTTAGCTTGCCCTCCTGCCTGCTCAGGCAGTCAGAATTCAGTTAGAGAGGGGAGAGATGATGGTGTATCGCCCTCCATAGGAGCATTCTCTCAAGCGCTTTCCCTCCGGCTGCAAGTTCCACCGTGCCAAAGGCAAAGACCGGCACACACTGCTTCATGGCTGCCACACGGGGCAAAATCCACATGTGTCCAGGACTGGGCATCACAGCAAGGGCTTCTCTGGCCTCTGAAGGTGAAGCAACAGCACGTTTTGTTCTAGCTGTGAGGTGCCCCACAATATTTTATTCCCCATAATAGATTTATGGGTACACCAAGCACTCCAGTAAGCATTTTTATAGGAATTATGTTAAAATAATAATCAGAACCTCAGTATAGATAAGGACCTTAAGTTTCTCAAAAGTTAAAACACATGCTCAGCATAGCATAGATAATAAGTTCCAAGTTCAGACAGAAGTGGCTTTAACTAAAGTCCTGGGTTCTTTGCAGCCGATAGCTTCGCTCATCTCAAACCTGCCCAAGAATGGATTGCTGCAGAACTTCTGTGGTCCTATCAGTGAGGCTCCCAGAATCTGCTCCCCTTTCAGCTGGAATCTCTGACTCCACGGCCTCCACCACTCCCCTGACTTACCGGGACAGAAGCCACATGGTTAGGCCAACTCCCACTGGCTGTCAGGGTAAGCCACACAGGGTGTTCCCCAAATCTCACCCCCAACTCAAGGGACAGACCTATGCATGCATTTCCACATGCCTCTGACAGGCTGTCCACAGGGCTTTGCAGGATAGTCCCGCCTCCCCAGGGAGTGGCCATGTCCCACTCTGTGGGGAGAAGTCAGGCCCTACCCTCCCACTTCCTCAGTGAGAATAAGCCCAAGACTTTCTTCACACTCAGGAGTGAAGAGTAGTAGCAAGGGAAGTCTATAACTTCTTTTTCTCTTCTCATGCATAAGAAATTACAGCAAAGTTCTGGGTAAAATTTCCATAATGAAAACCAAAACGAGCATTTCAACCATGTTTTTATTTGTTTTGAGCAATCATCTGCTCCCATTCAACATTACCAAGTTCATTAACCTATTCAGCAACACAAGCTCAGGGCCTAAGACTAAGGTGCATGAAATACATATCACACCCCACAAGAAGCACTGAGAATCAAGGTGGATGAGTGCTGAATTAAACACCTACACCGTGTGACATTGTGCTGGTTACTAGGCTACCACTCAGCTCCTGTAGTTATTCACAGTGATGTGAAACAGAAAGTGCTTGCATTTCAGCAGGTTTGTAAAGATTCAGAGTAGGGCGTCCTGAGGAAAGGCTGCCTGGGGTGCCAAAGCGTCTATCTCTGCCTAGTTCTGTGGCCACTGGGGTGTCCTCTATCAAAGTCCAGTTCGTTTCCTCCTCAGGAGTGAAGAAAGGCGGGCAGGATGGGGGCAGCCCTTCCTCTGTACAGATCGCAGGACATCATATTGCTTGGCCTGTTCTACTTCCAGCTCCACTGAGGCCCACGCTGAATGCTCTGCTCTGTGCTGTGGCCTCGTCTTTCTAGCCCTGTCCCCCAGTCTCCAGATGGGATCCCCTATGTGCTGGTGGAATTCCAGGTGGAAGAAATTGCAGACCTCATAGATTTCAAGGAAGTGGTCTGTGTAAGTTAGATTTCCCCTTTCAAAAGCCTAAGACGGCAGCTTGAGAGGAGAGAAGCTCCTGGCTCACAGCCTGGGAGGGTCCAGGTCACGCTGTGGGCTGCGTCGAGGCAGGGCTGGGTGAAGCCGTGCACTGAGGCAGGAGCGTGTGGCAGGGAGAGCGCCCAGCAGTTCCCAGTGTGTCTCAGTTACACCATTGCATGGCTACTATGCCCACTTTCAACAGCAGAGTCACCCTGCCCGAGGTCCCTGCAACCGGAAGTGTCAGGTGAGACTAGTACCACACCACACCAATGTGCTTCCCGAGAAGGGGCCCAGCTGGCACCCCAGCCTGAGCAGACAGCAGATGGAGCTGGGGTCCCATGTCTCTGGGCGACTCCTCAAGAGAGAAATGCCTTCCTTCTTGTTTCTATCCTGCAATTCAGGGTCTCTTTGTCAGTGTGACCTTCTGGGAGAGCCCCTGGGTGCCCCCAGGATCTGTCCCTCCCTCTGTCACCCATACAAAACCTCCATACTAGGTTTCTGTCCCATCACCCCTCTCCGTTCCAGCCCTCATTAAACTCTGTTCTCGCCTTCTTTGTCCCTCTGGAGTGTTCGTTCTGGGCGTTTGCTCCCGACTGCCGGGTTTGACTGCTGCTTACTCCTGTGGTGGATTTCTCTCCCCAGAAAGTCCTGAAGCGGGGATGGAGCTGTTCTGGGGAGTACCCTGGGGTCACTTCACCTGGGTTTCAATCTCTGCTCCCCATTTCCCAGCTGGGAGTCCATGGGCAAAATATCTGATTTCCCTTGACTTCAGTCTCCTCAACTATAAAATGGAGGTCAGAATGGATTCTAAAAATAGGGCTGCCTGGAGTTCCAAATGAGCCAATAATTCATGAGTCCCATATAGAATTTAAATCGAGTTGGTAGTATTCTTAAATTTGTTTTTATGACTCAAGAGTTATGTTTTAAAATCTAAATCTGTGAACAGCTCTTCTATGCTAATTGGCTGTCATGTCTAACAAGAACAAACAAAGATTAAAAAGCTTGCTGTGTGCAAAGAGATGGGCTAAACCAGTGTCCTGGTCTTCTCCCCACCAGTCTCATCTGAGTCGGAGGGATTGTGGAGAGGGAAAATACGTGTGCAGGCAACACCCTGTTATTTCCAGAACTATAACTATGAAAGAGATTGCATTTGCAATATTTGTCTGAAATAAGCCCATAGTAAGTGATACCCCAAGGACTAGTCACTGCCACTAACCTGTCAAAAATAACCAGGGCAAGGAATTAGAGGCTCCTGATATCGTCTGTATATTTACAGGAGGCTTCGCTTCAGAGAGGTGGCTCCAAGCCGGATCTCAAGACCTTTGTTTGAACTCGGGGCTGTGGTGTAATTGACAGAGAGAATTAAAGGGGCTGGGAAGACCTGGGACTGAACTTTTTCAATAGTCTCAGCTCAGCTCATATTGCTCGTGATATTAGAGGCTGCCGTGATGATATTAAACGAAGCCGCGCTGACAGAGATTAACAGAGTATGCAATTAGATTTAAACGCTGTAATTGGAACATGCTGTTAAGTGCTGCCATCAGTCCTGGTCTCCCCTTATGGTGAGCGCTTCTCTCCTTGGGCGGCTCTGGATTTAACACTGTCCTCTCCAGCCGGGTGTCTCCCACCACCTACCGGGGAGGCAGCCTGCGCTGTGACAAAGCCAGACACACGCTCCTGCACATGTCTCTGGAGCTCTGTACCTTCAGATGTGTTCCAGGCCAGTTGGTCTTTCAGGTTCCGTGACAGTCAATGTGGAGATGCGGAGAGTTGTCACAGGGACGCAGCCAAGATGGTACCAGTGACAAGATGTGCTCAGTTCTGCCACGCTGCTCTGCAGACGAGCCATGGATCTAACCTGAGTCCTTGACCCCAGCTCCCATGCTGTCTTCAACGGGCCCTGGGTGTGATCTGAAGTTCTGTTCTGCCCACTGAGCACTCCTTTCCAGATGATAGAGACTCCCAGACCCATACAAGACCAGCCGCCATGTCAATGCCCATTACCTAAGCTCCCTAGGTATCCCCCTGTCTCACCTCCATCTGTCCCTGACACCACCCCAGATGGAGAAAGCCAGCCACCTTTTGCCCCTGGAAAGCTTGCTGTTCTTGCCTAGTGTCTATATGGCTCACAGGCACCAGGTAAGAACAGCAAAGGAGGATCCTAAAATCTGTGTGACTCAGTTTGCTCTCTTGCAAAGTGCAAAAGTGAAAACAACATTATCATTTGCAAGGATAATTTCTATAAGCCTTTGCTTATAGATGTTCTGACTCTGATTTAGAGATCGGTTTTCTGTTATTATGACTCCAGTAGGCCACAAAAATCTTGAGTGGAAGGGTAAGGCTCATAAGCTGAGCATCTGGGACCAGGCTCCAACTGCATGCAAAGGGACACCTGACAGTTTGAGGCTTGTTCATTCACACATATTTTTAGACATTGGGTTTTAAAAGTAATGTACTGTTGCATCTGGTGGGTAGGGGATCTGGAGTCCCCAGACTCATCCTAGCAGGGCTTGTCTCTCTCTCTCCAACACAGAAAGAGGAAGACCAGTGCAAAACAAAAGAAACCTTATTGTAGGAATTACAAAAGGAAGCAGTACAAAGCCACTCCAAGGAGTCGGGACCCAGACCTGGGTCACCACCGCATCTGGTGGTCCTATTTTATGGGATAGGGGCACCGTCTCCAGCCCTCTGAGAGTCAGTACTGGATTAATTGGGCTTGTTGCTAGAGGTTTGGGTTTTGTGAGCTAATAGGGGAATTTGGGTTGACATGGCAATCTGCACAAGGAGAAACTAGGGAAGACTTTGTTGCCTGCTCCAGAGGTAAAACTACAACCTGACAGCTTCAAAAGAAAGACAACAGAAGTGCTGGAAAACTGCTTGCCTCAGACACTGTTTTTTCCACCCACTAAAAGGGCTGGGGTCTTTTAACACTCTCCAGGCTCTCTTCTGTCCCTGTAGCAATTATTATCCATGTTTCAAATGTCAAAGAACAGAAATCCCTCTTCTCATCAAGTCCACAGGTACCCACATCCCTCTCTCTGAAGGAGCAAGGAAAACAAAACAGTTACAAAAAGTTCGCCATGAAGGTAGGTTTCATAGGTGCCTTTTTTGAGATAGCTTAATGACAGTTGAAGAAAACACTAGTATTTATTTTTCCATTTTTCTTCTTTACCAGACATACTGTTCTCCATCTTGATTTTTACTTAAAAATATATCTTGGAGATCTTCCTGCACCAATTCCTGAAAAGCTTCATGGTAGAATTTCAGAATGCCAGTCCTCAGTTGGTGAACCGAGGTTTTTCCCAGGCTTTGCCGTGGAGAACAATGCTGCATAGGCCATTTTTCACACAGGTAAATCTTTATGGTGGGATTTTCTAGAAATTGACTATAGGATCAAATAATAAATGCATTTCTCATTTTGTTTGATATTATTTAGACTGCACTGGTTTTCATCCCACTAGTAGCTTCAAGCAGTGTTTGTCACAAGATGTTTCATCAAGCATTTGAACTTTACCAATTTCACAGGTGGAAACACTACAGGAGAATGACTTCCAATTTTTCCCCTCTTACGCAAAAATTCGAGTGATTTTTCCTGTTGTGAGACTTTCTAGTTTGGGATTTTGCTTCTCTCTAATCTGAATAAGCATATCCCTTGCTCAATGGTCCTTTCCATATTGATTTGCCAAAACTGTTTATGCGTTACAGATATTAGGTCTTTGTCTATAATAAACTACAGATGTCTTGACTATGGTCAGCTGGTATTTTGCTGTGGCAAAACTGAGTCCAGGAAAGAAATGATACCTGAGGAAGTCAGGAGGCAGCGACTGGTCCTGGCTGGAATAACTTCCAACAAAAGCCAGGCAGCTGGGTGTCTGTGAGTCAGCACTTTTATGTGAAGCATAAGCAGGGGTCCCAAAGGCAGGACAGGACAGCTTGGCAGTTGTTCTGACTAGCTAGCAGAGTAAGATGTTGGCTACAGGGCTAGATTAATGACCATCAGTTATGAGACTAGATTAATGGATCAACTAGCCAGTCTTTCTGCTAGGGTGGATCAACAAGCTGCGTGGGTTCCAGGGAGAGAAAAATCAGATAGTGCCTCCCACGAGCCTACCGGTGCACAGGTTGAGAATCAAATACCGTGCCAACCACCGTAAGCAACTGGTTGGTTCAAAGGACAGGCTGAGTTGATAGCAACTAAGGTACATAAAGCAACTAAATGCTAGTATTGTTTGGTCGATTTTTCAGGCCTGGGGCTGGCAGTCTGAGCATCTCTTGGGAAGATGACAGTATGTAACGTAGCAAATATAGGGGATTCCCTTCTATCTTGTCTTTGAAGTCCAATATTGTCCTCACTGCTTTGCTTTGTTCTGATTAATGGTTTTGCTTTATTCAATATTCTGTTTTGAATAGTTTTATTCTGTTTTGTTTTGTTTTTGGTTTGATTTTGCTATACCTGATGGAATGACAACTACTGTGAAGATAATAAGATATACTATGGTAGCTATTGTTGTTTTCCTAGTACCCTGCCTTGAAGTTCTGTACCAATTTTGCTGCATTGTTTTGATTGGCTTTGTTCTGTTTTGTTTTGTCGGATTTTACTATCTTTAAAATAAAAAAAATATGAAAAAAAGACTAGATTAATGACCACAAAACAGTACAGTTAGGTTCAGTTACACTCTCGTTGTTACAGGGTCAAAAAAGCAATCATAGACCCATTAAACAGTTATAGAGCTAGGCAGTTTCAGAAGAACAAAGTTTCAAAAAGAACAATTTTTCCTTGTACAGTTTTTCCCTTGCAGTTTGACTCCACTTATAGCATTTTTTAATGCAGATACTTTAACTGTATAAAGTAAAATTTATCAAACTTTTTCTCTTCTAACTTGTTTTGCATTTTGCTTAATAGTTGAAAAGATTTTTCCATTCCTATGCAATAAAATAATTCTCACATGTTTTCTTCTACTACTTTTATGATTTCATTTTCACTTCTAAGTATTTGTTGCATCTGAATTCATCTCAATGGACAGTATGAATGTGAATGTTTTGCAAATAGCTACCCATACCATCTCAATGGACAATATGAATGTTTTGCAAATAGCTACCTATAACTGTTAAGGTCTAAGCCAGTAACACCAAACATTTGAAGAGACTGAATGCCCAAACTGTGACCCAGATCCTACTTATTTATCACCAAGTGCCAACACTGCAATTAAACCTGAACACTGAGGTTGTGTCCTTAAATTTATTAACATGAAGAATTTCATCAGTATACATCTTCCTACTGATTCATCCTTACACTCCTGAAGTAACCCCTCTTCTTTGTGGCATAGAACTCATTAATATGTTGCTACATTTTGCCAGCTACCATTTCATTTGGAAGTTTGCATATTAATTATAAAAATTTTTTCAAATGTGCAAACATTCACCATGTGGTCTTTAAGATCTCTTTAATTTGTAACATCCGTTAAGCAAATACCAAAAAACAGGATGAAGAGTTAGATGTTACACATTTTGGTGGGAACTCTAAGATGAAGGGGGAATGGAAAGAATTATTTTTATCTCTTGGCTCCCTACAGCATCTAGTTCTAAGCAGGTACACAAGAGATGTTTGCTAAATGACCAAACAAAGGAGAGTTACAGGACACTGGGAGCTGCGTGGTAAGGCAGGAGGTGGCGTCGACATACGGAAGCCCAGGAGCGAGCCTGAGGGCAGGCAGGGCACAGGGCTGGCCATGCGGGTCCCTGGCATCGGATCCCACCCGTCTACCAAGGGTGAAGCCTGGGACCCACCCCTGAGCTCAGCTTCCTGTCAGAGGCAGTGAGCATGGTGGGTAGTGTGGGGCCCGCGGGGGACAAGAGGGCACAGTCTGTGCAGTCAGTGAGCACGTGGCTTCCTCCACACCTCCTTCATAACGGCACACACGCCGTTCATGGGGTGAAGCAAGGTCGGCCTCACCCGCACACATGCACGATCATTGTTCTGCCTCTGCTCTGCTCTGCTCTGCTTTTGTTTTGTTTTGTTTTGTTTTGTTTTAGGGAAAGCAGAAGCCAGGGCTGTGGTAGAAGCACTGGGTTTTCAGTGAGGCAGAACCAGGCAGAACTCTGACGGACTGCGTGGCTCTGGGTGTGTTATTAAACACCCAGCCTCTTATCTCCTGCTCTGAACGTGAGGATGACAACACCGACACTGTCACCATCCCTCTGAAGCCTGGGCAACGTCCTCCAACTCCCAGGTCACAGCCCGACAGCACCCAGGTGCCACACAGCTGACGGGGCACCAGGCCGCCCACTGGCATCTGTGTGCTCTATCAGCCGGGCCCCTCCCACAGGGTGGAGTTGTGCCGCCACCTGCCTGGGGATGGACAGTGGGAGCCATCCTGTTCTGCGCTCGTCCCGGCCCTTGTTGCCTGGGTGAGTGGACCTCACTGTTCCCACCCTGTCACAACCTAAGGCTACTCAGCTCCTGTCCACCCCCAGGACCCTAGCTTCACACTGCCCTGCCCAGCTCATCAGGTAGAGCAGATGGCAGTCAGTGACTGTGTCCCTGTGACCTCTGCCTGGACCTGCAGAAGCCCCTCTCCAGGATCTGTCACCCACAGAAGACAGTGGCCTCCTGTGCATGGACCCTCCGCAGCACTGGGGCTCCTCTCACCTGGTCTGAGTCGCGAGCCTCCTGTGCTGAGGTTCCTCCAAGCAGGAACTGGTCCCCATGGAGGGGCAGCACCTGAACTTAGCCACTGGTTCTCTGGCTCTGGGGCCTGGGCTGTGTCTGAGAGGGAGCTCGCGGTAGTGGGGGGCGCAATGCGTTTCTTATTGGGTGGGCTGTGTTAGTTAAAGCACAAACTCCCCAGCATCCCACCTCTCTTCCCCGCTCAGGTTCTCTCTTTGGCACTTGCCGGAGGTGTGACATTCTGTACTTCTACACCTTCATGTCTTTCCACATGCACCATCACCCCCTCCAGAAAGAAAACCTGGAAAAGGCAAGGCCTCCTGCCTGCTTACATCCTGCCAAGCTTTGGCACACAGTGGGAACCCATGAAGGACCTGTTAACAAATCAGTGAAATCGGGTGTGGTGGTGCACGCCTAGAATGCCAGAACCTGGGAGACTGAGGCAGGAGGATGGCAAGTTCAAGCTCCATCTGGAAAAGTTAGGAAGATACTGTCTCAAAATTAAAAGATAAAAATAAAATGTGTTTAGGATGTGGCTCTGTGCAAGATCCTGAGTTCAATCTCCAGTCCAAAAATCAATCAATCGACAGGCAGTGAATGGATGAGGAGTGAATCATTAAAATAAGCACAGGGCCACAGTGCAGGTCAAATGCTAGGACCAAATACAGATACCACCCCGGAGCTGGGCTTTCCTCCACCAAGGCTAAGATGTGGCACGGCAGAGACTGTGAAGTCCTGGTTAGTGGCGCTCTGGGCACACACTCAGCCCCTGTACCCGCTACTACTCACCAGCACCCAGCTACTAGTAACAACCTCGGCCCCTAGAGAGCGATATCCTCCGTCAAAGCCTTGCAGAGACCGGGCTGTGACACGCCAGGCTCCTCCACCCTCTGTCTCAGAGAGGCAGCAGGCTGAGCGAGGTGCAGAGAGGAAGGGAGGTCAGGAAGTGGCGCAGCAGGTCAGGAGGAAAGCAGAACTCAGGGTGGCCTCTCTCGCTGCTCGAGGTCTCACTCCATCCTTCAAGCTGTCCTGATCTGGGGGTGGCAGGGGAAGCACAGAGAAAGATCAGAAGGTGGGAAGGATCTTCCTAGACTCACACTGGCTAACGCAAGACTGACTGGGCTCCATGGATGCTCACAGCCCAGAGGAGAAGGGCCACTCTCTCAGCGAGTGGATAATGGGACACATGAGCAGAGTATTTACTTATGCTCCTTCATACACATTTATAAAGTAGGCTATTTTGTCAGGCCCTTGGGTTACGAGGATCAATGAGATGAGTTGAGGGCTTGGACCAGCCAGTGACTACTGGATGCATTTTAGTGCTGGATTATTGCTGAAAAAGAACAAAAGCTGTAGGTGTCAGGATGCATGTAGAGGACACAGGAAGGTGAGGCAGGAAGAGGCAGACACCACATGCTCCAACATACCAATCTGCAGAACCATCCACAAGACAGAACGGTGCAGAGGCTGGGCTCGAACTGTGCTCCGATAATGACATCACCAGGCGCCCAGGAAAAATGGAAATGCGGAGGCTGAGGCCTCAGCAGAAAACTGCATGGACACTGGCCACTTATGTTGGTGACCAGCACAGGTTTTGTCAAGGAATAAAACTCTTCCTCGGGAGGCAAAGACACCAGATCTTTCCCAGGCTCCTGTGTCTAAGGCATAGGACTGAAACAAGATCTTAGGGACACAGGGAGACATGTCTCTCCTCTGCTGTCCTCTGCTGTCCCCTCCTGGTCCCAGGTGGCCCTCCGAGTGCCTGAGAGGGCTGCATGACTCAGCCCGTACCTCCTCCTCCTCAGAGCAGCTCACCAGGCCTGTCCTGCAGTTCCCAGACAATTCTGGAGCTGCCCAGGAGTCTAATGATTTCTGTGCTCACTCAGGGTGGACCAGTCTCTGGGCTCACAGCCTGGGCCTAGGAGTCCCCACCCAGGGGAAGACACCTGGGAAAAGGGAGGTTGGCTCAGCTCTCCCACTCCGGGCCTGGAGTCAGAGCAGACCTGCTCAGGGCTGCGGAAGGGGAGAGCCAAAGGGCTCCCCAGGGTGTCAGCTGGGAAAGTCCCAAGTTCTTTCACCATGCAGCTTTAAAGTACAAAAGATTTCCTACTCTTGAGCCGCTGTAGTTATTTTTTTGAGAAATGACAGCCAAAGAAGGTGGTTTTCTCCTGTCCAGAGTACTGGATGATCTAAGAGTCAGACGTTCTGAGAGGCCATCTCTCACTCCGTGAAGAGAAATCCAGGTGGCCGCCAGACCAGTAGCCAAGCTGTGTACGCGGCACGGGAGTTCATGTTTCCTGGACACCATCCGTATGGCTTTAGCAGGACCCTCGTACTGAACTCGATACTCCCTCCAAAGCCATTAATCCACTCGCAGCTACTTCTGGAGGTTGGAATTTACTTGGCAGCTGTGCCTGGAAGGTCCCAGGAGAGGCGAATGTCCTTCTGTACTGATTAGACAGACTTCAACCAGGAGACGAAGTCTGGCCTGGGAATCGGAAGTTAGGAAATGGAGTTCCTGTCCTAGACCTGCTGATTTCCAGTGTCACTGTGGTGCCTGTGAGGCAAAGATGCACATCATGAGATACAAGTGTATAAGTACACATAAAATGTACACACATGCATTGCATGTAGTTCATGTGTACATCCCAGCAGCGATAGTTTAGCTGCTATTGTGGTGATTTTGTTGTTATGAGAGTCAGAAGCTGTGACGGTGGAAGAAAGAGGACTTTCCTGTAGCACAGACATTGAGTTTTACTTTTATAACTGATAGCCCTGAGCACAAGGCCTAGTCCATTGCTCACACTTAGTGTGAGTAATTTCCTTCCGTTTCCCCTGCTTATCAGAGAGGGGGAGGCTTTCTTACTTACAGAACAGGAAATGCAGGCACGCAGGCCAGCAGGCCGAACAAGTGGGCCCCTGTCCTCACGAGCAGTTTCAGTGGAACCCAGCCTGGCCAGGACCACATAGCTTCCTGCAGACCGCAGGCGGAGGAGCCCAACATGCTTCCTCTACCGTCCACTAGGGAAAGCTGGCTGAGCTCAGCCTTCGTATTCAGAGCTCTTGAAACATGAAATTAGAATAATTAAATAATTTGCCTAAGCTCCCAAGGGTACCTAGTGGGCAAAAGGCAAACTAAGGCAGGCCCTTCCCCGGGTGTGGCTAACAGCTCAGACAAAATGCCTCACTTCCGAATCCTGCCAGCTGCCAGCTACAGAGCAGGCAGAGTCCCAAGAATGGCTCAGAGCGGCTGCAGTGCGAACACCTGGCCGTAAGAGCTCTGGAAACATACTATACCCTTCACCATCTCGGGTCTCTTTTTCTAGTCTAATAACTTTTCTAACCCAGAAACCTATAAATACATAAGACATAAGAAGCAAAATCTTGACATTGCTATCACAAGGGAAAACATGACCCCTCACTTATCCCAGAGAACAGATGAACACAGGTCTGGGTGGCATGCTGCCTGAGGGTGAACCAGAGTGACACGCTCCATGTACAAGTGTCGGGAGATTCTCCTGTCTCCCTCAAGCATGGTGGGGGCCAGTGCAGTGTCCATCCTGCACATGTGCTTTGCAACTGCCCCTTCTCTTCCTGGACTTTGATTTTCCCTTTCTGAGCTTTTAAAGAGAAACTTCTCCCCACTTTCAGGTGTCCTGCACCCTGCTACACAACCCTGCAGCAGGTGGTAATCTGACCCGGGTCTCATCATAAACACACTGACTGGACACTAACTTACAGTAACCTGCTTCCTCCAGAGAACTTTCTGAGGGCTGGAGCTTTGGAGTGCACACTTTCAAGAGGGTTTTACTTTTTTTTGGGGGGGGGTGGGGACTGAGGACAGACAACCAAAATGAGAAAGAGCTGAGGCTGTTTCTTCAGGTCTTCACTGGCTTTGCCCGGTGCTCAGAGGAGGCGGGGAATGAAGAAAAGCAATCAAAGAGGAGGGCGCCAGGGAGCCCTCTCTGGAGTCTGCAGCTGGGGGAAGCTGAGGCAGGCCACTACCAAAAGTGGGACACACAGGTGACTTGGTAGAGGGCACATGTGTGTTTTTTCTGGTTGGCTCTGAGTTGTAAATGGGGGTTAAGATAGGGCAGCCAGCAGTCACTGACCAAGTCTCCACTTTGGGACTGAAAGCTGAGATCTGGATTCCTGGGCCAACTGCTGTGGCACTTGTGGGTCAGAGTTCAGCTGCACATGTGATCAGGCTGGGTGCATTGGCAGGGACAATGTCCCTGAGCCTTCACCTTTGAGTACTGTCTCGTTTGGGAGAGGTTGATCAATCAAGGTAAATAAGAGACCCAGATCTTCACTGCCATCAGACTGCCAAGTTATCTCCGTGGTCTTCTGTATCACAAAATCATCTTGACATTTTGCTATTGTATCACCACACTGACCTTTGATGGGAGTAGATGCACAGAAATATTTAAGGCTCTGGATAGAATGTTATGAACCAGCATCACAACTACTGTTACACAAACAAGAGCAAGTGATGGTCCCACCCAAGCAAAGTGAGCAAACCCCAGACACCATGGAGAGTGACCATAGAGACCACTCTTGAGGTCATCCTTTCCTTAGGGTCAAGTGTAAACTACGCTACACCTGTGCCACTGATCTAAGTCAGCAAGAAGTATTAGCAGCAACACAAACACCACCATTACCAGACAACCACAGAACCAGAGCAAAGCTATTGTCCCTCATTACTACTGCCAACAATTTGAGGCTGATCCATATCCTATCTAGGACAGGAGTGGTACTATTAAAACGTTTATCAGGCTTAGTGATAAGTTTCTTGTAGTCTTTGCTATTTGTATGGCTCTCACCATTGGGACACTGCTCTGATTGTCCACAAACAATGGGTAGGTTGTTCCCCAAGTGGAAGGCCTAAAGCCAAGTTTGACCTCACAGCAATTTGGCATTAGAGTACCTTCCAATGAGGTTTCAGTGCCTCTGTCTCCTTAAGTCCCTTCTAGTGGACAAAGTCCCCTGGCTGAAGGTCATTAAAAGGCTACTTAGGTAGACCCTAGAGGGGGATGTCCGTACTAACTACAAGTGGTACACGGGTACCTTGCAGGGTGCAGCAAGGCAGGGCCAAGCATTAGTAGTAAAACCCAGTAATTCACAGGCCTTCCTGTTACCAGCTCAGGGGGACAACTGATTGCCCCCAAGCGACTGAACTGCAGGATTTGGCCATGGAGCTAGTAAAATTACCTTGCCTAGGAAGCACAAAAGTTGTTATAACCATCCTAAATTTAAAGATGCCAGTGTGAGCCGGGCGTGGTGGCGCACGCCTTTAATCCCAGCACTCGGGAGGCTGAGGTAGGTGGAGCATTGTGAGTTCAAGGCCGGCTTGGGCTACAATGCGAGCGCAAGGCCGGCCTGAGCTACATAGTGCGACCCTGCCTCAAAAAACCAGGGCTGGGAGTTTGGCTCAGTGGCTCAAGTTCCTGTCTGGCAGGTGCAAGGTTGTGAGTTCAATCCCCAGTGCCACAAAAAATAAATAAATAAATAAATAAAAAGATGCCAGTGTGCATTTCAGCCTTTCCAGAATTTTGAGCAGTAAAGTAGGGCGGTTTTTTAGTTTTTAATCACACTTTATGCAATTCATTTATAAACATTCCTGCAAAGGTCTTGTGACTCAGTCAGCCCTGCAAGTCATCAAACAAAGCCTGCTGCCCATTCGCCAGCAGGAACAAAGCCCAGGTTCAGGCCCCAACATCAGAAAAAAGTAATACCATTGCTACCCATTAAGCCTGAGAAATCTTAACCCCTGCGAGTTTGTTTTGTGTAGCATGATTTGGTTCCGAGTCAAACATTGCCTAGAGTGGCCTTTGAAAGCCCAAACCATCCTGGTCAGACTATTAAGAGAAATGAGGGCAAAACTCGGAGCTATAATAAGAATACATTTAAGACTCAGGAGTTATTTCCAGCACTTGGAGAGGATTTCTGCTTAACCAATCCCAGGAGACCAGTTCAAAGTGATGTTTTCAACTGAGTGTGTCTCCGGACCCGATCTTACCAGCTGCCTGTAAGGCAAGCAGCCATCTCAGCAGGCACAAAACCTGAGAAAAGGATACCTCTGGATGCAAGTCAAGTTCTCTGGTCAAAAGAAATCTAGGTGGAAGGAGAACCTCGTTCCATTTTACTGGTCACCCATGGCTAAATCTGCCTGGGAGGAGGCTGTTCTGGTAAGAGTTAACAACACCATAAGGCTAGCACAAGCACCAGCCCACCAAGACCTACAGATATGACAAAAGGAGTAGAAAGGGCTGAAAGGGAATGACCTGAGCCCATCAGTGATGTTCAGCAACTGGGAACCAATAACAAAAGCCAGCTTCTAACCCAAAAACAGACGGCCAAGGACTCGACCTCAGACAGGGCTCAGACCCAGCCCTGGCCAATCCCATGGATGCTGACCAGACCAGCTGGGAAGAGAAAGGCACAGGACTTGTGTGGGCGGCACCCGGTCAGGGCTGGGATCCTAGTGGTGGGCAATGCAGCCCATGGACTGTGGCACCACCGGAAAGACTAGGTCTGAACAAAGACTCCCTGAACCAGGAAAGATAGAACTCACTGATTCTGAGCCAGCAGCCGAAAGATGGTCGGTCACCCTCGCTTGCATCCAGCAGAGACCAAGGGCAGGTAGGAAAGCGGGAGTTGGATAGTGAGAGTGGGCGCCCACTGGAGAAATGGAAGACGCATCTGCCATGGGCTCGGGAAGCATACTTAGCTCTCTCGTTAGTCCTGGGGTGGAATTGGGAGTGAGAAAATGGAAGCTGGAAGTTCTTGACCATACCCTGAGTCAGCAGCTGCAGAGCTGGGCTTTGCTCCCCTCTGCTCTCCGCACAGCTGGGGCTCTGAGTCCTTGTGTCTCACGCAGTCTGGCCCTGTCTGCTTACATACTCAGCTTCTTGGTCTTCTGTTCTCCAGTTCACTTTCTGCTCCTTGTCTCCACTTTTTGTATTTATAATTGAGAAGTTTGACACAACCTAAGTACCCAACAGCATGGGCCGACTGATGTCTATTTAATTTGCGTCTTCCAATCTCTTTAAGGTGATCCTTCATAACTACTGGTTTATCAGTTCCAAGAGAAGAAGAGAAGAGAGATGCAACTTCATGGGTTCTCAAATAGGCAGGCTCCCGATTACATCAAGTCTAGCCCCAGTCGCACAAGCCCGCAGAAGAACAAAAAGGGCCGACACAGGAAGCAATAACAGCAGGATCTAGTGTGTTCAAGTCTTTAAATCTTCATTCACATACTCTAAACACCTATCTATTACTTCTGTGTTACAGATGAAGAAGCTAAGCGAGGTAGAGAAATTTACTACCTAAGACACACAGCTAGTAAGTAACAAGGCATGATTCGCGCTCAGGCTGGCCAATCTCTTCATCATCAAGTTTTTAGCTGACTTAACTAGGAAGCGTCACCCGTGGGCAGACCAAGCCAGCCCCTGGGCCAGTTAACATACCTGGGTAGGGAGTCATCCAGCTCCAGAGCACACTGGCAGGGTAGTTGTTACTCATAATTTATTGACTCATACGAACTCTAAATTCCTCATCTGCAAAATGGGAATAATACACCCAAAATCATACAAAATTGGTCAGGACTTCCACAAGTGTACATATGGGGCATCAAAGCATCCTTGAAGGGGCCAGGAATGTATCTCAGCGGGGCAGTGTCTGCCTGGCAAGCACAAGGTCCTGAGTTTGATTTCCAATACCAAATACAAAACAACAACAACAACAACAAAAATACTTGAAAATGAAATGAAAAGGGCAAGAAAAAAGTAGCTCACAGACATTCTTTTACAACATAGAATATGTAGCGAGGTGGAATATTTTAATCAACTGTTAGATGAGGGAGGACAGTATTAAGTAACAATAAATAGTTGCAAAACCACCTTCTAAGGACAGGTGTGTCTGGTTAACAATAGGCCCTTGTTTGGCAGAGTGCTTTATGAAACCTTAGACCACAGCTCACTTGTTCTGTAAGGAGGAATGGCTGGCCTGGCAAACAGGAATCCCCTCTGTCGGCTTCCCCCAGACGATGCTCAGCCCTCCTAGAGTGCTAGAGATTAAAGATGACTGATTTGAGAAGGCACAAATTTTTAGCCTGCCACAGCACCCATATCCCTTGGTCTGGTCCAGCTAATGGTTCATTCACAGAAACATTACAAAGACCAAGAGCTATTAGGTATAGTGACACAATCTCAAATATTTAACTGTTTTTAATCTACAAAGACAGTAATTACATGTGTTTCCACCCAATATTAGGTATTGAGACTACTTTAAACCAGGCCTCGGCTCAGGGTAATTCCTTAGTGAACAGTAGCTAGCCTTATTATCAATTACCAGGAAGGGGCCAGCTCACCTAGGGAATATCTAGCAGATAGCATTTGTTATGGTTTATACCTGGGTGTCCCCCAAAACCCCATGGCATCGGAGGTGGGGCATTGGGGAGGTGACTGGATCTTGGGGTGCTGTACTTGTGGGAGGCTTAGTCCACCGCTGAGTTTATAGCTAAACATGCTGTCGGGGGAGGGGCCTGGTTGTCACTGAAGGCAGGACCTAGAAGGGTTCATCTGCCTCTCCAGCTCCTCCCCTCTGTCTCTGCTTCCTGTCTGCCATGATATGACAGCTTTCCTTCCACCAAGCTCTTCTGTCAAGCTGGCCTGCCTGGGGCCAGCAGACCATGGAATGAACACGTGAGCCAAGGTAAACGTGTCCTCCTTTCAGTTGTGAATGTTGGGTATTGTGTCCAAGCAATGATACAGTGACTAAAACAGCATTTAACATTCCATCTAACAGATGAATCTAATAATTCCTAAAGTCTGGCGGACACTGGCAACATGGTATGAAATTTCAGTCCATTTGAGCACAACATCTACCCACAGTGTCTGACAGGAGCACAACACCAGAGGTGGGCCTATCAAAAGGAAAGCTAAATTCTCTGCATTTTCCAACCAGCAGCATTCCATCAAGGACCAGAAACAAGCACAGGGACTGTGCCAAAGTCCAGGTGTGGAGAATGGCTAAAATGAAGAGGAAGGTAGAGACAGAAAAGCAGTGATTTGATTTCCTTATGTTCTCACCCCCAAAATACTTCTCAGTACATTAGCTCAGGTGTAAGCCTCAGGAGAAGCAGCGATGAGGTCAGGAGCACCTAAGCATGTGGCACGTTTTGTGCTGCCCTCGACCCCACCTTGAGGATGCTCAACAATATTCCCTGGCAAGCACTTGTTCAGGGCTCAGAGACCCACAGGGAAGGCCCTACAAGACTTACAATGAGACAGTGCTTAATTGCTTCATTTTACCGAACCCAGAATTTCTCAGATTTATTTGATAACATATTTTTTTCTTCATAAAATGATTAACATTACCTGGAACCCAAATTGTCAAATTATGCTTTCAAAAATGCTTTGTCGATTATGAATTTCTTGCACGATATTCTGTGCACTTAGCTCAACTTTAAGCCAAGAAGAAAGACTGTTGTGGAGCTGAGTGTGACTAGTCTTTGAACAGCATCTGGACGGCTGAAGAGATAACCAGCTCATTCTTCTGCTCCTTGCCGCTTTCCACCGAGATGGCTGTGGAATGCGGATATGTGTCCCAGATGCTGAAACAGCATTGAAAAGACGAGGATTCATAAGGATACTCTGATTTCTATTTAGTAAAATAAATCTACATTTCACTAATAGTTTAAGAAGGAACTCTGAGTAAAATGAAGTCACGGAGAGCTTCCTGGAGAAGGGACATTCTGAAGGTTTCATAATAAGGGTTGGCAGGAAGGAAGGGCCAGACTGGTGAGCCTGGGGACAAAGAGAAAGACATCTACTGTATGAGATTGCTACGCTTGTTTGCACATTTAATGGGCACCAGTTCTTTGAGGCCTTTCCTGAAGTGATGGGATTGGTGTGCCCTCTCCTTGGCTGCTTATTAAAAGTGACCCTGTGAGAGGTGGGCGCGATGGTGCACGCCTTTAATCCCAGCACTCGGGAGGCTGAGGTAGGTGGAGTGTTGTGAGTTCAAGGCCAGTTTGGGTTACAACGCTAGCACAAGGCCGGCCTGAGCTACATAGTGCAACCCTGCCTCCAAAAACTAGGGCTGGGAGTTTGTCTCAGTGGCTTAAGTGCCTATCTGGCAGGCATGAGGCTGTGAGTGCGATCCTTGGTGCCACAAAAAAATAAAAATTAAAAAAAAAGTGACCCTGTGGGACTGCAGAGTCTCCCAACCACACACAAACACGAAGCTTCACCTGGCTCTCTTGGGATATGTGTCTAATGCTTCTCCTCAGGACATTCCCCTTCAGATCCAGCTGAAAGAAGCCAGCTACACGGAGGGCTGCACACCAGTGCTCCACAGTGGCTGGGAAGCCCAGGAGCACAAGGGTCCCAAGGGCAACAGTGCACCAACTCTCGATGCAAGCAAAGCTCTCTCCCCATGCTGTCTTCAGGATTCCCACCAAGGAAAAGGAATCTCGTCTCCCTCCAGGCCAGTCATTCAAACTTGTGGAGAGAAACACTGGATGTGGATGCTGTGTGCATTCCTGGGTTGATGTCTAGGGAACAGGGCTGTGCATGGCCTGAGCCAGGGGCCAATCTGTCTGGCAAATGTCTCCACCGAAATGCATAAGGAAAACAGGAGAAACCACCCCCAAAAAGATTGGCTGTTCTGGAGGAACAAAGTCACTTGAAATCCCAACAGTGACTCAAAATCTTACATCAGGGTGCTACATTCATGAATCAGAGTAGCTCTCTGAACCAACAGGTAGTGCAAAGTGAGGGATGAAGTTGATCCCCAATTGCAAATGAGCAAAAAACCCTTTAGCTCCCCCAAACTTAAGGAATACATTCTCATGGAGTGTTAAAACCTGCCAGACATATTCTGTTCTCTTTCCAAAGATGTGTTGCCTGTGCTTTTGCACTAGGTACTCTCTGGACACAGACCATGCTAGTCCACTTTTGTGGGCCAAGAAAGTGGAGCTCAGAGTGTGAGGGTTACCAGCCCAGGGTCATGTACTGCTATGGGTCAGACATGACACCCCAGAGCCTGGTCTCCAGTGTCCAGATCCAGAGCCCCACATTCAATCCACTTTAAGAGAACTGAGGAAACCATTGAGCCAGGATTTATTTATTTAAACAAAGCAAAAAAATTCTTAAATTTATGTGCACAAACTCCAAACATGAGTATACTGAAGTGCTAGCTGTTCAGACAGGAGGCAATGGTGGGTTGAGTCACAGAGGGGCGGAGACATTAACCACAGCCCCAAGCTGTGTCTTCTCCATTGTCTAAGTGCCCTTGGACCTCATACAAACCCCATGCTTCTTGGAAACGATTATCCCTCTGAGAACCAGAGGAGGCGTGTGGTCCAGTAAATGCAATTAGCAGTCTCCCCGTGTTTCCTTGTCTGGTACCTCCAGAATTCAGCCACCAGAAAGCTCACATTTTCAAAACATGCCCTTCCAAATGACCAGAGTCACCAACAGATCTTCTGTAGATACAAGATGTCTACCCAGGCAGGCCTTGGGATACAGGCAAATATCTGCCAAACACCCCTTATGAACAGCACACTATTCTAGGCACAAAGGGACAGGGATAGGGGAAAGAAATGTAAACAAAAAGGAAGAGCCTGCCAGACGCAGAGATCAGGTAAGGTGTGGCAGACTCCAGCACAGCACTGTGTGGCTCTGAGGGACTTTAACTTCATCATAACATAGGACTAACCCCGTGACAAGGCGAGCATGTTTGTCGTAAACTCAGCCGCTCTTACAGTGCCAAGCCTTTCCATCCAAATGCCTGCTTAAAACTTGCTCTCAGGTGTCTCACGCAGCTCCCAAATCAATATGACCAACACTGAAAGTATGGTTGCGCCCTCATTGGGAACCTTCTGCAGTATTTTTCCTTTGTAAGACCTCACAGCAATTTCTTCCCAACATTCCCATCAAGCAAGAGATTCCAAACATTCACACGTAGACGTATCACACACACCAGCTTCTCGGGGCATTGACTCCATGCCCCTGGGCCCCAGCCAGGTGAGGGATGGTCCTGGGTCTGGCCCCTCACACAGGCTGAGAACTCCCAGAGGAAGCAGCTGGGCTCCTTGACTGTGCCTGGAGCCTGCAGTACTCTGCCTTGCCACATGCAGTGTCACTGAACACCAGGGTCTAGTAGTCACATTCTTTTAGAAGAATTTGAGAGCAGAAAGGGACCATGCAGGCCACAGCTAAGAATTCTATTCTTTCTCTGCAGAGCCCTTAAATTCTAGGTGCATTTCTTGAATCCTCAGCCCAATCACAGCAGTGAGTCCAAGTTGACAATAAAGACCTCACTGCATTTCACTGGGCTGAGATTTGAGATTTAATGTCTTACCACCAAAGGAGACAGCCTGCATGCACTGTGTTAGACGGTGCCCTGAAATCCCTCTCTCCAGACTGAGAGCCCGGAATCCAGGAGCCGAGTCCAAGCCGAGATTGCTCCCTCGTGGAGCCCAATGCATGATCAATCACTTCTGACCCTGGCCTTCCTGTGGACAGACATATGTTCCTCCACATTTCACTTCTCATATGAAATCAAGAGATACCAATTGCATTAAGTTTTAGTTCTTGGTTTTCAGTAATTACACTTCAATTTGTGTCTTTCATTAAACGGAAAATCCGAGTTCACTTTGGTGAATAGTGGAGCTCACCAAGTTTGCAGAGAAAGGGCACAGAGATTGCTTGCCTTTTGACATCCATTCTGTGAGTGAAGAATTTAAATCTTAAAAAGAAGCATGGGACCATGGTCCACCCAGCGAGCGCACTCTCCCTCGGGGCGGACGTGCCGCGCTGGTCCACGGGGAGGAGGGGCCCTTCTTTTCCTGCAGCTGCAGCTCCCTAACAGGCGGCACATGTGTGGAAGGGGAGAAGCCACAACAAGAGGGATGGTGGCTGCAGATGCAGCATTTCGGGTTGCCTGGGGCTGGCTCCCTTGCTTGGTGCTGGAATCAGTTTGGCTTTGCTCCCCCTGTCTCCCGCGGCCAGGCACCTGTTTCATGTTTGGCTTTTCATAGCAGGCCCACAGGCTCACCAACCACGTGGAAGCCTGGGTGCTGGGTGTGTGTGTTTGGGGCTTTTAAAGTAAAACTCAAAGGCACGGGAAGGCATGGAAGCAAGGCCTCCTACATTTGCTCTCTCCATGAGGGTACTGTCCTGTCTGCCCGGGAGAAGTTTCTAGGAATGTAAAGGTGATAGCAAACCCCCACCAACGTGGACCTTTTGTCTAAAGCTCCAGTCTAGATTACTAGGGGCTGCACTGGTTTCTACTTCATAAGAGAGGCGTCTGGTGGACAGATGGGGGGGCTCCTTCTACTCCTTTGCTACTTCCCGCAGCTCGCATTCCCCTGTCCTGATGGTGCTCCCCTGTGGCTTCACCTCGCCTGCCGGTGCATCCTTCTGCTCGCAGCCCCACTTCCCCTGCCACTCTGTAACAGAGTCCTGGCCACACTGAGTGTTGTTCGCTCAGCTCCTTCCCGCTAACCACCCTGCTCCTGACTCCAGCTCCCCAGGCCTGGACCTCTGTCCCACCCTGACGGAGTGGGCCCTGTCTGAGCCCACCCTTTGGCGGACCGCCTTGACCCTTGAGGTCATTCTGAACATACAGCACCAAACGTTTGGGAGCACAAAGAGTCAGAGGAAAATAAACTAAGAGGCAATATCTGGGACAAGCCATGGAAGTGACCAAAGACACTTATCCAGAGTCAAAACTCCATGCAGTGCCCAGACAACAGACAGACTGTACCATGCCTGCAGTGCTCACACGTGTTCATATAGACTGATGTACTCTCACTGACAAAACAGGAATTCTCACCCCGCGGTAACGACACACAGAGTCTCCTTCTCTGATGAAAAGAGCAAAGGTGACAGAGAGCCTGTGTGAAAAGTAACTCCAAAAGCTAAGTCAGAAGGAAGTGATGTCAACGTGGGGAGAAGGTTCATTAAATCCTGCCTGATCTGTTCTACAAACCACCTCAGAGAAGTCATGACAAACAAATGGATACACGGAGGAGACGGGCTCTTGTTAAAAGAAGAACTTCCAGGGAAATCCCCAGCAAAACAAGAGAAATGGACCCAGGAGTTCAGTGCCATCTCCAGCACCTGGGAACCAACCTTCCATCCATCCAACTTTCCTTCTGAGAAGAGGTCCAGCAAAAGACCCTCCTCCAACTCAAAGGCAGGTGAAAACAGAGCCAACAATTTCAGTACAACCTGGCCAGAACCCGGTACTAGCAAAGCATGGCATGCACCCCAGCCAACCCTAAGCTGAGGCTCCCCAGAGCATATCTGAACCAGCTGCAAGGCTACATGAGAACGATTAGGGTGAGGCCGGGTGTGGCTCAGGGCAGAGCACTTGCATACCAGGACAAGACATGGGGTCTGTTCACCGTGATAGGCCTGAAACTACCCCAGAGATTTTCATTTGTCATTCATTATTTTAAAGTAACCCCATCCAGTGCACACATTCCAGGGCATGCAGCTGTGTAGTAAGATCTGGCACAGAGAAAATGTCTACATACACACAGGACAGTTAGAGAGCAGCACAAGGTTATTATTCTGACTACTTAAGTTCTGGTTTCGATCTAAGAACAAAGAAGCAGTAGGAGCTGAAAGAGCCAAGGAAAATGTTTGTATCGGTCCGGATTCCCTGGGGCAGGGGATTAATACTGCATATATGATGTACCAAGGGTTTATGAGGGAGGCCCACACCGGCCGCCTGCAGAGCCGGGTGGAGCAGCGCAGAGGAGCGGCAGCACTGGGGGAGCCGAGGAGCCGGCTCACTGCAGAATCCCACGAATCCACCTCAAGAGCCGAGAGTCCGTCCGGCAGCCTGGAGATAGCCCTCCGACAGCGAAGAAGCCTGGAGCGCTCGGGAGAAGCCAAAGCTGCTTCTTGCACCCGTGCTGCGGCCTGGGCTGGGCCATCCGCATCCAGGCAGGTCCTCCCTCTCTGGCGAGTCCGTGACCCGGCCCAGAACTTTGCCAAGCCATCAGTGGGGCAATTCTTGCTCAAGTTGACACGACTATCACAGCAGATTTGTAAGCATTGTCAGGAGTATCTCTGAACACCACACTTAGAACCAGAGCCTTTGGACACTGTTGAATCTCAGCCTGTTGGAGACCAGTGAAGCAGCAGATGGTGAATTTCCTTACTCAAGTTCACTGGCAGAGAAAGATGGAGGTTTGAACACAGTATTAGGGATCAAACCTTCACATTAAGCCACAACCACAGCCCCCTCTCCTGTTTTATTTTAAGACTGCATCTCCCCAGGCTAGTCTTGCACTTGAAACCCTCCTGCCTCAGTCTCTCAGAGTGTTGGAACTACAGGAGTGTGCCTGGCTTGAGAGTTCCTTGAAAATATCTTCAGGTGAGTACTTTCAGTCCCAGAGCAGAGTTAGTGCTTAGTATTTGTTGCAGCAATGAACATCCTGGTCTGTGGAATAAATTTAAGGCAATTTTAAAACATCAATTTTAAGAGAAGCACCTAGAGGTAAAGATAATTGCAACTGATCTATGCAAGAAGTCTTTGTCCCTCAAATGAACCACATGGGAGGCAGATTGCAGATATCACTTGAACCAGTCTATTTCCCAATGGGATGGTGTAGTTTAATCAAGAACTGCAAACTTCATCTCAGGAATCTTGTCCCAGTGCCTACTATGTACCAGATGAAGGTGAATAAAATAACCACTGACTCCAGGACTCCACTTTCCAGAGAAGGAAGATTATGTCCCACTTCTGAGGCATTCCGACTTCATGGGGCAAACGTGAGTGTTGAGTTCACCCCACTGGGCCAGGGGCCTCTAATTTGGGTGGATCTGGGAGAGTTTCCTGGAAACGAACACTTTTGAGCTAGGCCTTGCATAACAGCCGCATCCTCAGAGGGGCCAGGAAGGCAAGGGCACCCAGCAGAGGACAGAGAGGGCACTCGACACGGGTCTGGTAGTGCGGTTCACAACAGGCCCGAGAGTCCAACGCAGCTACACCAAGAGCAGTGACACTGAGAAGAAGGGGTGTGAGGCAGGGCTGGATTGGGAACTGAGTGCACCCAGAAGTCCAGGTCCTTGGAAGCAGCAGCTAACGTGACTGGCCATCATCTGACCAGGCCACCATCCAACTCTGCCCGCAGGAGCTCATTGGCCATTCAAGCACTGGGAATTACCGTCCCTCCCCTCTGCCCAAGCGGTGATGGGTGTGCTCTTCCCGGGGAGGGGATGGCATCCCAAGGCACAAACTGCAGGCGGGTTTAGGGTTCAGCTGCCCCCGTTAGTAACTGCTCCCTGATGGTTCTTTATCCCTGTCTTTTCTTCGCCTTTCTGAGTCTTCTCGGATCACCTCCAAGATCACAGGCACCCGACTCAGAGGGTCAGGTTCTGTCTCTGTGGGGAAACCAACTAAGACATCATCAGGAAACCATCATTAACCACAGCTAAGTTATTACTGAGAAGCGGATCATGCTGTGAAAAGCAAATTGCAGAGATAAGCCAGCAAGTCAGGAAGCGAGAGAAGGTGGCAGAAGGTGGCGAGCACAGCAGCGAGCAGAGCCGGGACAGGGCTTGGGAACCAGGCAATGAAGCAGAGAGCTGAATGGGCCCACGATCTGGGCCAGGGCAGGGGCTTCATGGGTGCTTGATCGTTTCAATTTCTGGACCTTTTTGAGATATTGGTGAAAGCTTTGGACTTTCTAGCCTGAAAAACAAAAATAAGTGTATACAAATAATTTTGCTTGCAACTTCAGGTATTCTCAAGCCCCAGTTTAAGAACCCTAATTAAAGTCTCCATGGGAAGCTGGACTTTGGGCCCTAATTGCTGCAGGACACCGTGATATTGAGTCCACAGCTCTGCAAACCAGCAAGGGTTTATATCAGAGCTCCTGAGCAGCTACAGTTTCCCATTCTGAATAGAACTCCAGAAATCAGTGTGCTTTTAACAGACTGAAAGAGAGTTTTGGGGGAAAGTGCATAGAGGGTCCACATGCGTCTGCCCCCAGATGCTCAGTGGGGCTTCAAAGGCTGTGCCTGCAGAATCTAGATGCATGTCAGCGGTGCTGCAGGTGCTCCCACCCACGGCCAAATGCTCTGTCTCCAAGATCCCTGGAGCTGTGAGACCGCCAAGCCAGAAACACACTCAGAGCAAAGACACCACCCATGCAACCACGTCCAAGGGCCTGGCTGCAGGGATCTGTGACGGAACTCATGTGGTGCTGAGAACAGAGCTGGGAAAGGAGCAGACAAAGGCGAGGACAGACCTAGCAGAAACACAGCTGCAGGAAATGCATGCTGATTCCAGAACAAAATAACAGAGGCAGGAAAAAAAGTAACTGGACTTGAAGGATCTGAAGGAGTAACAGGAAGAGAAAAGGTGAAGAATTTATTTATCTCTTTTCCAAAAATGAAGTTAAACAATGCCCGTCATTTTCTGAGCAGCTACTATCTGGAGAAGCAATGTTCAACATCACAACTTATAACAATCCTAAATAAGGTGCTAGCTCCCCCAAACAGGTCACTGAATGCTACCTGGGATGTGACCGAGTGTGTCCCCCACAGGTCCCCGTGGGGTGAGGTCAAGGTGCTAGGACATTGGAGAGGTGTAGCTTCTTCCTGCATTGCACTCAGCGCACATACGCCCACCGGAAGAGCAAATGGGATCTCTCAGAACCCTGCAGTTCACCCAAACGCCCTCCGGCCTCTCAGCCTTTTCTCTGTGGCCAGGGAGTGAGCGGGCTAAGATCAGAGGACACAGCGTGGGGAGGTCTAGGCGCTCCACAGCACAGAGACCTCCACAGGGTTTCGGCGCATCATCTGCCCACCTCAGGACCACTTCATTGTCCTGCAGAGCTGTGTCAGAGCCCTTCCTGCGCTCTTACTCAAGAATGCCACTCTGCCTCCGTGAGAGGGCAGCCGGGAGACACTTCTACTGGTGCCATACTCAGGGTGTTGCATCTGCCCCAAAGGCCATGTGTCCAGGGCTTGGTCCCTTGGGGCTCCATGGCAAGGGCACCCAGGACACTTGGAAGGGACCTGGGACCCAGTCTGGCTCTCTTCCTCTTCCACTTTGTGACCCCAAGATAGCCTGTTTCCACTCCCACCATTGCCATCAAACCCCACATGGAGACCTAAAGGCCCCGGCCCCTCTGTGCTGCCTGGAAGCCTGAAACCACAAGCCAAAGCCAGTTTTTCCCTCTGCAAGCAAAGCATTCCAGGGTTTCGCTACCTGACAGGAAGCTGGTTGATACCCTAGTCTAAACTCACAGCTCCTGGTGCTTTGACCTCAGCTTGCCTCCTGAAAAGAACACTGTGGCTCCCACTGGAGGAGTTTGTGAAACAGCTTTTGTTCATTCAGTCAGTAAACATGATGCTCACCAACTGTGTGTCAGTTGGGTGCTAAAGAGATAACTTTAAACAAGGGGGAAAACAAACACAAAATTCTGCTTTCCAGAAGCTGCTGGCCCCGTGTGAAGACAGAGAGGAAAACAGGATGCAGTCAGCTGCAAGGAATGAAGAACCAGCTCTGATTGGAGGTACAACATCTGCAGGAGATCATCATCTCCTGCAGGAAGTCCACAGCAGGACTCCTTGGAGACAGCTCAGTGATGTTATGAAAGCCCCCAAAGGCCTCCTCCTGCATGTCCGTCCCTGGACCAAGGACTGGAAAGAGAAGGGAGTGACCACCAGGATAGTGGAGACACACTCCGGAGCACAGACAGCAGCTGGACAAAATTGGGTTCTTCCATCATGAAACCGGAAGGGCTATGGGGTCACAGCCTCCATCCTGGGGCACAGGAGTCCTAAGGAGCCCATGAGGCTGTGCTGAGAACAGAAAGACACTGGAGAGCTGGGCTCTCAGGAACAGTTGGAGACAGAACCAGGAACAGCTACTGTGGGGAGCAGAGTTTGTAGACTCATACGCCTCTGGCTCCACTGACCCAGTGGAAATCTCCAGGCCCTGGTGGCTGTGCGGGAGCCAGGGTTCGAGGCTGGGAACGTGGACCAGCCACCATCAGGGAGGAGGGATACGAGGAGACGAGTCGAGGTCAATCCACGCGTGGGGCTGGTCTCACCCCAGGGCCTTCACTGAGAGTCGTTGGGGCCCTCCCAGAAGAGATGGTGATTTGGGAGGAAGGAAAGACACAGACAGGGAGACAAGGGAGACCAAGCAACGGCTCCGTCGGGATTGCAGACAAGCCATGGTATTTGAGAACATCAGCATAACCTAATGCTCCGCACACAACACATAGCAGCACTAAACTATTTACCTGCTGTTTATCTAGAAGTCAGACTTACCCAGGCAACCCTAAACCAGAGGACAGAGAAAATAGGGTACATTCAGCCTCTGAAAGTACTTCCTCGGAGCTACAACAAACACTGAGGTCCAAAGAAAATAGCCACAGGTTACGACAACAGGGCATCGCCTTCTGGAGAGCTTCCAGCAGATGTGGGCACAGGGTACAGTGGGCCGGGAAGCCAGCCCTGCACTCAGTCACCAGGCCCAGGTATCCTGTCCAGAGTAGCGTCCGTCAAGCTTGACCCCAGGGACTACTGAAGAGCATAGCACCAGGCCTGACACCCACAGGGATCTATTCAGCCTGCCAGGGTGGCACGTTGACAATCGCTGGCCCTGGGATGACCCTAGAATTTAGATCGGGGGCCCCCAATTTATGTGTGCAGAAGAATAACCAAGCCAGTCTGCAGAACATGCATCCCCACCCCTCCCTATGATGCAAGCCAGAAAAGACTCACGGGAGCCCCACTTGTTGGAGAAATGCTGATTATTGAATTCTACCATGCTCTTTCTGACATACAGCCCCAATATGTATGTTTATCTAAATATAACTACTTTCCTTTATTGCTATGCTTATGTATTATTTTAAATCACAAAAATGTAACTATTTTCTGAAGATGGCCTTGCCCTCCCCGGTTACAGACCACTGGACTTGCAAGATTACTCAAAATGTGATCCAGTAAAAAATAAATTAATTAAATGTGGTCTCTGCCCTGGCCATAGCCATGCCACCTTTGAGCTTGGTGGGGCCACCAGCTCCCAGCCTGCCCTGGCTCCTGCAGGGGGTCTCTGGGCCAGGGCAGGTGGCGTCCCCCTAGTCCTCTGCACCATCCAGGGACAGCAGGACCTGGAAACACGGGCTGCAGGGGCAGTGAAAGTCAGTGTCCTTGGCCCTAAGACAGGGAAGGACAGGCCAGAGGCACAATCACATGACAAAGCTGAACTGGGAACAAGTTACTGGACTCAGATACTGAAATTACTCTTTGGAATTAAGAACTTTTAATAAACTATGTTGATTACATATTATTCAGAAGTCTATAGAGTTACTATGGTGCTGACATGGCATTGTCAAAGAAAATTACTGATTTCTATGACATCCAAGAAAATGCCCCAGCTTAGTGGAAAAAACGGTCTATTTCTCTGAGTGCCGAGGGTCATCTGAAGCTCAGGATTCTCAGTACTCCAGAAAATCTGGGAAAATTGGGACGAGTTGGTCACCTTACCTGGACTCTGTTATGCCATTGTTTGATTTTCCTAGAGAATCAGCTCCGGTTCTCTACTCCTGTCAACCCCTAAGGTTAGTGTGGGCGGGGAGAAGACCCTCAGCCTAGAGACCACTTCTGACCACCATGTAACAGCCATGCAGTGTGCAGCAAGCTCAGCTCTGAGTCTCTGCTCATCATCTCCAAACTCAGGTGAAAATTCCCTGCCAGGGTCATTGTCAGGGCCAGGAGAGTGGTGCTGAGAAGCACCATGTGCACCACGAAGGTCTCTAGGGCCCTAAGGGACAGCCACTCGAGTCGGGAGGACACACAGGCTTGAGACAGGCAGGTCCTCGCTTCCCCCGGCCCTGCACCTCCCTGGCCCATTATTTTATCTTCCTGAGATGATCCTTTCTATCAGATGGGGATTCAAATTACTTTTCTCATAGAATATTGAGAAGATGAAAAGACAGTGGTCACTAAGTGCCTGGCATATTTGAAGGTCCGAAGTATTAGTTCCCTTCCCCATGATTAGAAGACATTCAAGGACTTAATGACAGTTTTTTGCAGTTAATGCCATGAATAGCGTCATTATGCTTGCTTCCTGAAGTGCAAAGCCACAATAACACTCCTCTCTGCACCCAGGCCCCTTTGATGTGGCAGGGCTGGGAAAGGATGTTATTTCCACTCGGTGAAACCACGTCAGAGGGCTGCCTGCTACCCCCAGGGGAGTGAGTAAAGGGAAGAGGCTTAGTTAGGGCCAAGGGAAAAATTCACAGGGCCCCTGCAACTGGGGTGTCCACACGCTGACCTCAGCCATCCCTTCACACTTCAGACATGAGGTGCACAGAAGTTCAGAAAATCATCCCCCAAAACTGCAAAAAAAAAAAAAAAAAAAAAGCCAGAAGTGTTGGCAGCACCTGTCCCAGTCGGAAAAGGGGGGAGGTTGGGAACATGAGCTGAATATCTCTTTCATGCAAGGATTCTGCAACATTTCATTTCTAAAAGATTTCATTCATTTACCAACCAACCAATGAGCCAGGTAAGATACATGGCACTTAATAGACATGAATAGCTTCTGCTTGGCAGGAGGCTCAGGGTCAAAGTGAACGGAGCCACAGTACACTGGTAGAGGTGGTCAGACTGAGGGACATGGGCGGCCTAGAAACCGCAGTTCAGGTGGTGCTGGATACAGGCCACATTCTGAAGTAAGCAATCTATCAAGACCAGACCAACATAACCAATGCCCTGGGTCAAGGCATTCGCTGCCTGGCACCTGGCTCTTCCAGGAGGAGCCCTGAGAGTAAACTCTGGTCAGCAGGAGCCTGACCCAGTGACAGTTTACACATGGCCTCCAGGCTATGTCCTCCCTCCTTCTCCTTGTTGGAGCGCAGGCTTGGCACAGGACGGATGGAGAGGGGAGAAGAAGCCACATGAAACAGGGCTTTGTTAGTAAAATGCCGGGGAAGGAAGTGAAGAGGGGTTACTCCTACCAAAGCAGCACTTGGTGACCTTCATCTCCATCCAGTCCTTTCCCCGTCGCCCCCAGGGCCGGGGAGCTGAGGGGAAGAGACTTGGCCAGCAGAGGCCGCGGCAACCTGTGCTGAGCGCTGAGCCTTGAGCCTGAGGGGTTGCACGAGGGCACAGATGCAGGGCCAGGAAAGGTGGGTCAGGCTGCGGGTCTGAAGGAAACTTCGGTGAGGATGGGTCAGATGGTGCCAGGCTGAAGGGGATGTGAGTTCACAGCCAGGTCCTGGCTGAGGACCGACCACATGGGCACGGGCGGGTAACTGGAGTCTGCTGCCTGGATACCAAGGCAGAGGCTTCCCAGGAGCTTTCTGCTCAAGAACACGGCAGCCTCCTTTATAAATAGAGGAGTCTGGCAAAAGGGCCCTTAACCTTCACTGGTACACAGCGGGTCCCAGAGGTTGGACATCATTTATCCAACAATGTGGAGGGCAAATAGCCATGGCAAATGCAAGGTCATTTTTTATTTTTCTAGTTTTGCTGAGTAGTCTCTTGAGAGTGCACTGGCACTAATATATATGGCCCCATTTTGAAGGTAGGTGACTGGGGGCATTCTAAATTATAAAAATAAATAAATAATGTCAATACAGTTTCGGCACACTGCGTTTCCCTCTCAGGCTGCTCACACATATGAGGAAAATATAATTCTTCTTAAGCATTCTAATGTTGACTTCTTCCTTAGCAGAGAAGAAAATATTATGACCCTCAGATGCCAGGCTCTGTTTGCAGGGATGTTCTTCCTGTGACCCAGTGCCTTACCAGCTGTTCAAGAAGCGATTGTCTTTTCATGTATCACTTAAACTATACAGAGTAAAGAACCCAAAACCCAGAGACACAGCTAAGGCCTGGGGGGAACACAGTCAAGGTGGTTGTTAGAGGTGAGTCCCTACTTCTCCACAGTTCAGTACAGGGTGCTGGAAATTTGGTGCAGCAGCACTAAACAGACATGAGGCTTTGATGTCAATTAAACCCAAATATCTATCTTCATTCTACTTTTTCTTTAAACTCTGGAACCCCAAATAGGGGCCTATGTATAAACCTACTTTATAATGACTATCAAAAAATCAGATTCTGTTGATAAATTGCCAAGCACCATATATAGGGTTCATCCAGTCCCCAGTAGAGCTAGCTCCCTTCCTTATTTCTTCAGACACCTTCCTTACCCTGCTGATCATTAGGGTCAAGTCCACTAATTCAAATCTCCTTCTATGACCCATACATAACATGATACACAGCAGTAATTTTCAAACTCCTTTGACAAAAAATCACCTAGGGCACTTAGTGTGAATGGGGCTTCAGCAAGACCTGAGTAAGACCTGGAAATCCATATTTTAGCATTCACTCATTTTTTACTTCTCCCTGTTTCCCTCTCACCCAAGACTCTGAGGCATCTGAACTACAGACTACACTTGGAAAACTCCTGACAGGGCACTGTTTCACTATTTCCCTAAACCTTCCGGTGCTTTCAGAATCAAATTTGGAGAAAACAAAAGCTAGAGACTTAGGAGTCTCCAAAGACCCTAAATTGGAAGTAAGGTCTGGCATCTGTATTTTAGCAAGTCCGCTGGTCATTCTGATCCTTAGCCAGGCTTGGAAACCATGCTCGATTCTGCAAGATTATGGTCCCCCCTCTCTGATTCTGATGACCAATTCGCATAAAATCACCCAAAACCACTCTGCACTGGATTTTATTTTCCTGTAAGAGTGAAAGGATTTTGTTATCTGACATTTCAGTCAGCTTTCTTGGATGAGGCATAACTCACAAGGGTTCACAATGACTTTGCTGCCCACAGCCAGTTGGGATTTGAGACCAGGGTCCTTTGTATTACTTTTTATAAAAACATGAAGTATGGGAGATAGCAAAGTTCTTGCATGTAAATATGTTAGTCTCATCTTGGGCGAATGGCAAAAGAAAGAGGTGACACAGGGATCAGAGATTTCACTTCCGTCTTCAGAGATGGTGAAGAAGAGCTGAGTGGATTATCTTTAACCCAGCGTAGCAGTCACCACGTCTGCTTCACAAGTAAATGCAGCTCACATCCCAGACACCAAGCTGAAGTCAGAACCATGAACAACAGCAAAGATGCTCATGTCTGTTCCACCAAATGTCAATGCCTGTCCCTCACATGCGCTCCACCTCCTGGTGTTCAATGGTCTCTAAATTCTCCCATGGAAACTTCGAGCTGTATTCCAGTTTAGACGTTTTACTTACTGCATGTAACTTCCTGGCTGAATCCAGCCTACATGTGCTAAGACGACAGGATTTTCAGCTTTGACTGAAAGCTGGGCTACAACACCAGGCCTCATCACCACGTCATTTCCAGTCCACTGGTCTATCAGAGAGGTACTTCAGCAAAAAACACAAAGATCTCACAGGCACCCCTGCAAGGATAATCAACAGAATATTCTGGGAACCACTGAAACTCATCACTGCATTCAAGAATAGACCATTGCCAGACTCAGAAGCAAATGCTTCTGGTCACATTTGAATATTAAATTGTTCAGCAAGTCACATGATTATATTGAACCAGAAGCCCAAAATAACTGACTTCGACTCTATTTACAGGAATGTCCTGAGAAATACAAGGGTAAATCAATCTGCTAAGAAGATCACCAAGTGTGTGACATTTCTGCCTCCCCAATACATTCCTGGTGGATATATTGGATTCTCCACTGAAGAAAGATGATATTCCTGAAGATAGGGCTTGGTTTGTTCAGACTGTTGACCTTCATGGTACATGTTTTATGGCTTTCTATGAATATTTATTACCCTTAATACCTTTCATCTACAAGAAGCTATACTAACAGTGGCAAGACTTGAGACTTTTTTTTTTATCACATTTGTAACAGAATAGAGTCAACTTGATTGACTTTGTGATCTCCCTGGGGAACTGGTGGGGCACACTGCTGGGTGTGTCTGGATAGTCACACAGGTGTGGCCCTGTGATCAGTGCTGGTCCCTGATCCCTTCCCCTCTGGCACTGTTCCCCTGCCTTAGTTCCTTCCCAGCATGAACTAAGCAGCTTTGCTCCACCAGGCCCTTTCACTATGACGTTCCTTAGAGCCAGCTAACCATGGAGTGAACCCCCATAAAACATGAGACAAACTACATATCTCCTGCTTTCAGCATATATGATGCTGAAGTGAATAGAAATATCTCTTCCTTTTTGTTGTGGGTGTTGAATATTGTTTCTCAGCAATGTGAAAGCTGATATACAATATCATTTTTAGAAAACTTTGGGTTTTTTTAGACAAGATTTCACTGCATAGCCCAGGCTTGTCTCAGACTCTCAGTCTTACAGGAGTATGCCACCATGTCTAACTCATTTTTAGGAATTATACAGAGAAATAATTAGCTATTGAACATTTACTATGCATATAATACAATAGTGATAATATTAAATCATTTTTTCCACTTCACTCCAAATCTTCTTGCCCTGTAAGTCATATTCTCTGTCAGCCGTCTACCATTAAGTCAGACAGGAAGATCAAAGACAAAAGAGGAGACAAAGTACACCAAATTGATCTTTTGTCAACACAGAACCGACTCTTGAGTCCTTCACAACTCAATGGTCTTAAAATCCAGGATTTGTAACAAGAAAACAAATACTCTGAATTATAATTCATTAAAATCCAGACTGACTTAGGCCAAGAAAAACTGTATTGTTAATTTCAGGGGGGAAGGTACTTGGAGTAAATCTTACGAAATCTGATTTGGCCACTTTAACCTGCAAATTGGCCATTTTAAACTGCAAAAATGACAGGTTCAGAAGGTTTAGCCTAATATTTCCTCCCACATTTTCTCCATGGCATAAAGTCATTGTAAAACCCAAAACTACATAGTAGTATTGTTACCAGGAGTTGGGGTGCAGGAGTCTCCTAGAGATAGTTTCTAGGTTCGTTCTGTCCTGACCAAAGAATTGGTTGAGACAAGTATGTATGGCTGCAAGGTTTTACATTTACTAAAGGAAGGAAAAGAGGCTTTGCAGAGCAAGTTTGGGACAAGTAAAAGTAGGGAAATAAGTACACTCTACAGAATAACAGTGGCCACAGTGAAAGAACACAGTAGCAAAAGCTCAATGTCACCTGCCTTTTTATATTTCTCCCTTCTCAGGCTAGTGTCAGGTCTAGGCTTTCCTATGGGAAACCTGGTCAAGTTCTCATGAGAAATCCACATGCAGGACTCAGGGAACTGTTCTGATCCTGTGTCCTGGAATTCTATAATAAACAAATGAACAGATCACACCTACTTTTCTACTTCTCCAGCCAGTCTGTTGTGCCCTAGTCTCCTGCCTCATTGTATGTGTTTATGTGTGTGCATCTTTTATATTTCCATTAGTACATGCTTGCCACACATAATGATTACATGCACTTTGTACAGCTGGTAGACATACATAACATATTTTAATTTTTCTATATCCCTTTTTCCTCCCTGCTCTCTCATTCTTTCTTTTTTTCTTTTTTCTTTTTTTTCTTTTTTTGTCTCCTTTCCTTTTACAAAAGATTTTCTCCCTGTTTTGTTGTCTATCTTTTATTTTACTCTTTAATTTATTTTATACTTTGATTTTCTCATGTAAGAGAAACCACACAATATTTAAGCTTGTATGTTTGATTTATATCACTTAATATTATGGTTTCAAAATCCATCCACTTTCCTACAAATTACTCAAATTTTATCCTGCTTTATAGCAGAATAGTACTCAATTGTGCATATATGCCACATTTTCTTTATCCATTCACCTATTGATGTACATACAGGTCACTTCCAAGACTTAGCTATTATGAATCGTGCTGTTATAAACATGGATATATATATATATATCACTGTAATATGATGTCTTTAATTCTTTCAGGAAAATACCTAGGAGGGAATAGCTGGGTGCAATGAAATTTCTAGCTTTAGGTATTTCAGAAATCTCCATACTAATTTCCATAGTGGTTATACTAGTTTGCCTACTAACAATATAGAAGTTTCCCTTTTACCCCACATCCTCTCAAGCATTTGTTATTGATTTCTTGATGATAGCCATTCTTTCTGGAATAAGATGGAATTTCAATGTTCTTTAAATTTGCACTTCTCTAATGGCCAGAGATGATGAAGATTTTTTCTTATAATTATCGGTCCTTTGTATATCTTCTGAGAAATGTCTACCTATTTCAGTGGCCTGTTTTTTGATCAGGTCTTTTATTTTGGCAGGTCTAATCATTTTTAAGATTAATATCTCTTTTAAGACAGGTACTGACATAAGTGTTTTGCTTGTATTAACTACTTGCAACCTTGCAGAACTCATCTCCTTTGTTCCCAAACGTACACCAACCTCCTAGAGCATAGCCTTGAGTACACAAATACTTGATTAACATACGTCAAGTAAGTAAACAACTCTATGAAGCCAGGCATGGTGATGCACACTTGTAATCCCAACATTCTGGGAAGCTGAGGGAGGAGGATGACAAGTTTAAATGCAACCGGACTGGACAACTTAGTGACTTAGCCTCAAAATTAAAGAAAGAGAAAGTGCTGGGAGTGTAACTCAGGGCGAAGGTCCTGGGTTCAATCTCCAGTACTGCAACAAATAAATAAAGTGAACAACTCTATAAAATTATTATCTTACATTTGCACATAAGGAGTAAAGGCAGAGTTACTATCTTCTCTAAGATTTTACAGTCAGTATTGAGAATTAGGATTCAGAACAAGGAAACTAATTCCCAAAAACATCAAATGAGTTGCTCAAAGTTAACAACTCTAAATTTTATGACCTTAGCACTGTGCATATATCATAGGACTATATAACAAAAATAAATTATATATATGTATATTTATATGGAGAGAGAAAGAGAGAGAGCACCAAATACATTACTAGTTCTCATAAAATGCCAGCAGCTTCTCTTTCAGACCTGTCCTAAGGAAAACAAACAAATCCATAGCTGTAAAAGTGCCTCGAACGATGGAAAACGTACCAATGCAAGGTGCTGTGAGAATATCCTCATTAATGTTGATCACACTTGCCCTGGGCAGCCTCAGACATCCAGATCTATCTTCCTCCCCCAGGACCAATGGCCAGCTGCTCCCTGCCCCTATGTGAAGGACAGTCACTTACCCTTTGGTCTGACAAACGAGCCTACAGGCCGCCCAGTCACCATGCACCGAGGCACCACGCGCCCAGTCACTCTGTTTTGGGAACGGTACTCTCTGTTCATTGATTATCGATATTCACTGAGCACCTGACATAGTCACACACTGCCACATGCTTCGAAGGTCCCTGTAAGTCACCAAGAAGGAATGGCCTCCATCGTCACAGTCTCTCAGAAGGATGCTTCTCACACACGGTCTCACTCGATTCCACCAACAGCTCCCAGGTTGGGTCCTTGATGCTAGCCCAGACCTCAGGTGAAAAGATGTGGCTAAATGGGGTGAAGTGACTGCAGACTCCTCATTGGGCCTGTGAGGCTGGATTTGCACATGTAACTGATCCCAGAGCCCATTGGAAATTTCTCCAAACAGCTCTCGGTTTCCCCTGGAATCAAGGAGGACTTGCTGAGACTGCATGGCAGGATGTAAGCATGAGAAATAGCAGAGCAGGGACCTAGTTCTCACCCGTGCAGGGGACGCAGCCACTTGATCACCTTACTCAGCGGGGATCCTAGAAAGACGCCCAGCACCTGGAGTCCCCAGCGGAGAGAGGCTCTGGCCATGTGCCATCCCCACAAATAGTCCAAAAGCATCCTATCTGCAGGTTTTAAGGCAAAAATACCATCTATCTTCAGCTTACAAATAAGGTGTCTACTAAGATATTAAAGGTTTTAAATTTTAGTATTTGTAACCATAAAGTAGCATATCTCTGGCAAACCACAAGAATTCCATTTTCCACTAAGGAGGCAGCTTCCTTTCAAAGCTCCCTCACGTGGCACTGTCCCTCAGGTGGCACTGCCCCTTATGTAGCACTGTCCCTTGTGCAGCTCTGCCCCTCATGTGGTACTGTCCTCACATGGCACTGTCCCTCGTGTAGCACTGCCCCTTATGTGGCACTGCCCTCACGTGGTACTGCCCTCACGTGGCACTGCCCTCACGTGGCACTGCCCTCACGTGGTACTGCCCTCACGTGGCACTATACACAGATCCAGGGATATTCATGCTTCCAGGTGTGCAAAGGAAACCTGCTTATCACTGCATCCACCCAGTGGTTCTGCATGGATCCTGGCATTATTTCTGTCCTTCCCACTTTGTAATTATCATTTACTCTTAGTGTAGCAGCAACATTGGTTTAATTTATTGTGGTTCTCTCATGAACTGTGTAATAAATGTGCATTTTTGTGATCTGATGGTTTTATACTACATCTGACATGTGTATAGTGTTCAGTGGTTCAAATAGTGATCACCTGCAGGAGCAGGTGTGTGCTCAGTCGAGCTTCTTTCAGTGATGGTAGCAGGGTATTGGTGTGGCCCGTGGTTTGACGCTTTCCGAGTCTGACATGGGCCTCTCCTGCCAGGCCCTCCCCACATGGTTGAGAAAGCACTGATGGAGCTGCATGTGCTGCAGCTTCCAGACAGTATGTGAAGAAAGATCTGCCTGCCACTGCTGGGGACTGAGAGGAAGAAAGAGTCTAGAAAGAAGGGGACAGCAGTTAGGCTTCACCTCTTCTACAGATTTAATCCTGCAGTCCCCGTTGTCACCACTAAATAACGGAAATGCCAGTAGAGGTCCCAAAGAAAACTTACAACTGTTTTCGCCTGAAGAACTAGAGAGCGAGCTCTCAGTAACCTGGTGCACGGAGGAGTCCCAGAAAGAGAGAGGGGCACATGTGGGAAGGCACAACCCCGCCCAGCTCTGCTGAGTCAGAGCACGAATGCATGGGACAGAGCACTGACACCCAAGATAAGGAGAGCAGAACTGCATTCCAGTTTGCAAAGTTTCCAGATGGACAGATTTTTCAGTTCGAGCACAAATCAAATTCTATCAGAACCACAAAACAAGTAACACTGATAAGAAGAATATGAAGGATTTCAGTCTACAACACACCAGGAAATACCCAAGATATAACCCAAAATCACTTGACATACAAGGAAACAGGAAGACGCAATTCATTCTGAAAAGACAAATTAACCAACAAACACCAACCCCCCAGATGACCCAGAAATAGGAATTACTGGGCAACAATTGTAAAGAATTATAGTCTGTGCCCAATGACATAAGGTAAAACATAACAAATTAAAAATAGAAAATCTTAGAAAATTAACAAAAACTATAAAAACAGAAACAAAAAGAAATCCTAAAATTGAAAATGCAATATTTGAAATTTTAAAAATTGTAGTATTGACTTAATAATAGAGCAAAAAGTATAGTAGAATCAACCAACCTGAAGATAAGTAAAAAATGTCCCATCTGAAGACAACAGATAAAAAAAGTAAAATCTTGAAAACTTGTAGGATAATGTCAAATTATCTAACATGCATGTAAATAGACTCACACACAAAAAAAGAGATTGAAAACAAGAAAAAAATTTCAAACAAAAAATGACTGACATGTTCCCATGCTTCCCAGAATACAGAAATGTATAGATTCAAGAACTCAATGACCTCAAAGTAGAATAAATGTGAAGAAAATCATCATATCACAGTTAAACTGCCAATAACCAAAGAGAAGACTACCTCAAAATCAGCCAGAAAAAGAAGATATTTAGCCCCCACAATGAGAGTGATTTCCTGAGGAGTACAGAGGCTGAAAGACAGTCTCCCAGCATCTTGAAAGAGCTGAAAGAAAATAATTACCAACCCATAAGTCCAACCTAGCAAAATAGAACTTTAAGAGTGAAATTAAAGGTCGGGCGTGATGGCTGGCACACGCCTGTAATTCAGCACTCGAGAGGGCTGACGCAGGAGGATTGTTCTGAGTTCAAGGCCAACCTGAGCTACACAGTGAGTTCAAGGTTAGCCTGAACTTGTGAAATCTTGTCTCAAAAAGATTTTAAAAAATGGAAGAAGAATAGGAAGAAGAGGAGGAGGAAAAGGAAGAAGAAGAAGAGTGAAAGCAAAATAAAGATTATACTGTAATGTTAAAGCATGAATTGCAAGTTTATATTTTTCACTAAAACTAAAGAATAACTGACTTTCTATCATTCTTCCAAGATTAATTATTAATATTAAAATCTTGTGGAGTTGAGGAATAGAAAAGAGGTAGGTGGTCTACATCAAAGACATTACTAGCCACTGTCTCAGGGATGCTCCAAATGGTCCTTCTACCCAGGCCAGATGGAGCCCTCAGAGGTCTAGGTGGCTTCGGCTACACTTACCTAGTGACGTGCTGGCACTCCATACCCTGGCGCTCCAGGGACACCCTCCTGCCTTCCCCTCCTGAGGTCCTTCATCCTTGATATCTGCCCAACAAACCCCTCCACTCCACTCTGCACAGCACAGCCAGGCCGGTAAGGACGAAGGAACTTTCATTCACAAGTACTTACAGAGTTGCTATTACAAGCAGTGTGGTAGTGCCAGGCACTGATGCACAGTGATGAAAAAGGCAGGTCTTGTCCTTTTCATAAAAGTAATAGGAAGTCATTAATATTGTTGGAACAGAGTGTAACACAGTGAGGTTTGTATTTATAAAAGCTCCATAAAGAATAGGTGGAGAAAGACGCTACTGAGTGAAGGGAGAAGAGCAACGGACAAGGGCACGACAAGAAAGAAGCAGAGTGCTTGGATGTCGTCTTGGTTACTTTTCTCTCATTCCCAGACAAAACACCCGATACCCAAAATGAAGGGAGGAAAGGTTTATTTAGCTTACAGTTTCTGGAGGTATCAGTCCAGTTCTGCTGGCTCCAGCGCAGGGTGGCATGGCACTGGGGCAACACTTCAAGGCAGCAGCCAGAGTAAAAAGGGGAGAACAAGCCTCTTCTCCTCCCTTATATTGTACACAGGGCACCCCCCCACCCAGGGCAGGTGTAGCACTCAAAATCTGTACACCCTCCTCTTGCAGAGGATGAGGATATTTACAAGGTAAGGACCCTGGCTCCCTGCTGAGTGTCTCAGCTAAACTCCTAAACTTTTCAAGTTGACACAGTGTATCAACCATAACAGATGTTGCTGATGAGGTAGAGATTGGGGACATTTCTCTGAAATTAATGGATGTGAGACTCTCTTAGAAGAAAACTTCCAGGGCTTGGTGACAAACTGTTTACAAGTGGTGAGGGGGAGGGAGTTTCAGGATGACGCCCAGTTTTCCCTTGTTGCCAGCAGGTGAAGGAGGCAGTATGCTGAGCTAGGAACTGGGCAAAAGCGAAGATCGTGATTTCTGTGGGAATTTTTGCAGTTTGGGTGACTCTTGAGTCTCTAATTGGAGATGACTGGTGGATAGTTTGCTGTGTCGCATTTCACACACACCCAACACCCAACTCAGTGTATACTTTAAAATAAACACCCAATACAGCTCTGTTAACTGACTACTTAAGAATCAGAGGGAAGCAGGAGGTCACTTACTAAATATCGACTCTGTAAGGCATTTTATCTGCATCGTCTAATTTAGTCTCACCATAGCAGTTCAACTTTAACATTGCAATTTTCATTTTACAGAGAAAGAAACAGACCCGACCAGATTAACACAGTAAAGAACTTGAATAGGCATTAAAACTTGGGTCTGTCTAATGAAAAGTCCTTCTCAAAGCCTCCCCCACACCACCACGATGGTGCAGTACTGATTTTGTGGAAAATGAAACCACTCCTTCCACGCAGCAAACCTCCTCCTCCCTCCCTTTCCCACTCATTTCTTGTCCCTCACTCGAGTCTGGATGCACTCAAGTGAAATCCAGCAGCTTCTCCTTTGTGTCTACTCGCGATTAAGGTTAGAGAATCTCCTGCCTTCTCTGCTAGCACTTTGCTTGGGAAAAACACAAACATAAAACGGAAAATGCTCCAAGTGCTACCAGGTTATGGATGTGCTCATTTCATGTGCAGTTCTCAAAACTTTCAAGGAAGCTGAAATCTAATTTAATCTATTATGTGATTGTACTAAATTATTTGACCACATCAAAGCTCCCCCGGCCTCCCACTCTGGGACAGGACATTATAAAATGGTTTTCAAGTATCTAACGCTGCCTCTCAGGTGCTCAAGTCCAGGACACCAGCCCCAAACATAAAGTGTTCCTGACAGTTCGAGATCAAAACAACAGAGCCATTATTCAGGAGCCTGGATGAAATACCAGGACCATTTCTTATTAGCTTCAGTCATTAAAATGAACTCAGTAGCCTCACTATTTATGTTGTGCTTTTTTCCTCTTCTTAAAAAGGAGGCAGGGTCAATCTTAATGGAATGAAAGGGGAGAATTTTAAAGATCAAGATTACAAGTAAGTTTCCCATTAATTACATTGTTTTCTGCTTTCAGAAAAGAAAAACAAAACCAGTTTTCCACTTCCCCTCTGTATCTAATGCTAAACATTTCAAGAAAGCAAAAAGAGATGTTACACATCTTGCTCTTCATTAGAATGAAGCAACTGCTGCTGTCCAATCCACTACCACTGGCAGAACTGTGATGACACTGTGCGAGTGTGAGCTCGAGGACCCAGGGAGTCCCACGGCACTGACTGGGGTGTGCAGCTGGGTCCCCTACCTCACAGGTCATGCCAAGCACCTGTGAAACAGTGAACTGTGCCTGGTCGAGGGTGGGACCTAAAACCTCCCATCTGTGTCTCTCCTGACTGGGACTACTTTGAAAGTGACATAACCATAGCAGTGCAAGTCCAGCCTGTGCATGAGGAAGGGAGGGAGGGCCCAGGAGGGCTTCGTGTCTGGGGCATGGGCTGCAGGCCTGGGACCAGAACCGGGCTTCTCCCCACTCTAACTCTGTCTTGCCATGAACACTGGGGATCACTTTCTTCCTTCACTCCACACCCAGCTCCCACACCAATGCAGTGGCTGTGGAAATAGCACCCTGACTTGCTGGGATGAAATAAGTTACTGTATTGGGTATGCTATGTACCCCCAAGTCCTCATGTACTTTTGATGGGGCTGAGTCTGATGCTTGTGATCAGTTTGTTGTCTAGCGCTAGGACTGATGATGTCAGTGCCACACCCGCCCAGGGGTGGAGCAGAGATACAGTGTAAGGGAGGCAGGTCTTCCTCCTGCTTGCTTCCACTCTCTCTCGTGCATGGCCGCTCTCGATCTCTTGCCCTCTCGCCAGGGCGCCTTGCAGTTTGCAGCTGCCATGAATGGCAGCCCCTCCATGCCATGCTTGCTTGGAGCCAACTAAGTAGGACTAAAACTCCCAAGAAACTGTAAGAATAAACCTTTCCTTCCCTAATTTTGGGTGTCAGGTATTTTGTCTCAGCAACGAGTAAAAAGTAACTAAGACAGAATTTGGTACCAGGAGTGGGGTAATTGCTGTGACTATTCCTTACCACATGGTTCGAGAGCCTTTGGAAATGGCTTGCAGGGAAAGTTTGGAAAGGTTTGGAGTATGTCACCTACATGCATAGAGCTAAAATGGCTTAGGTTGTTCTGTACGGGAGATTCTGGTCAGAGCCCAGGAGACCAGAAGGCTGATAGAAAGCCTGTCAGCAAAGACCAGGCTTGGGAGGTTTCTGCTGGGAAAAATGACAACATTGGGTGTTATACTTCACACGATGTGTGTTACGGCTTGGCAGAAAGTTTGTCTGCATTCTGCCCATGCCCAGAGACTTTGCCTGAGACTGAGATTAAGGGTGATGGATTTATTAATCTCATGGAAGAAATCTCCAGGCAACCAAATATTGAAATGGTAGCCTGGCTTTTGTTGAGGGCTCTTAGCCAGATTTATGTTGTAGATAAAGAGCAAGGAGCCTGACATGGTGATTTAAAACCTTGCGAGTTTGGCCAGGAAGCTGTAGACTTTAAAGATGAAGCTGAGACCTTGATTGCTGAGAAGTAATGAAACAATAAAAAAGATGGCCTGGGGGAATCCCAGGAAGCAGTGGGCCTCCACCCTTTGCAGCCTCAGGCCTTCAAAAGTGAAAGAGTTTGCTCACAGGAAAAAGCCACAGAGTGCCCTGTCCCAGAGTGGTGACAGAGGCCATGCCATGTCCCAAAATAGAGGTGGCCACACCAGATTCCAGAATGGTGGTGGCATAGAGAAGCTGTTCCTCACAAGCAGGTTCAGAGAGCTCAGCAATCCAGGCAGTCGACCACTACAGCCAAGAGAAAAGAAAGCCTGGCTACTGCTCCAGCCTGCGGTGGACCTTGGTAGCATCCATGTGGCGCTGGTTTTAAGTACAAGAAAAGGCTAAGGCAGCTTCCGCCTCACCTGCAGAGAGCAATATATAAAGATGTAAGGGTGAAGCCAAGGAACATGGATCATCCATGGAAAGCTATAAAAGTTAAGACCACTGAAGGTGCCACAGGGGTGGAGTCACTCAAGCCTATTGGAGCTTGTAACCAGGTTGCTTCAGATGCTGAGCAGAAAACTCCAGGACTTAATGTTTGCCCTGCTGGATTTTGGACTTGCTTTGGTTCCAATACTTTGTATTCCCCTGTTTGTAACTTTTGGAATGGTAATGTTTATCTTGTGCCTTTATATGTTGGAAGTGCTTAATCTCATTTTCGTTTGTACAGGGGGTTACAGATAAGAGTTCGCCATAGATCTCGAAAGAGATTTGAGACTTGGACTTTTCAGCAATGCTAAAACTGTTAAGACTTTGGCAACTCTTGGAGATGGACTAAATGTCTTTTGTATTAAAAATGTACATAAGTCCTTGGGGGTCCAGAGGTGGAATGTATTGGGTATGCTACGTACCCCCAAGTCCTCATGTGCTTTTGATGGGGCTGAGTCTGACGCTTGTGATCAGTTTGTTGTCTAGTGCCAGGATTGATGATGTGAGTGCTACACCCACCCAGGGATGGAGCTGAGATACAATGTAAGGGAGGCGGGTCGTCCTCTTGCTCTCTTCCACCCTCTCTCGCATGTATACATGCTCTTGCTCTCTCGCCAGCGTGCCTTGCAGCTTGCAGCTACCATGAACAGCAGCCCCTCCACTCCATGCTGACTTGGAGCCAACTAAGTAGGACTAAAACTCCCGAGAAACTGTAAGAATAAACCTTTCCCTCCCTAATTTTAGGCGTCAGGTATTTTGTCTTGGCAATGAGTAAAAGGTAACTAAGACAGTTACTACTTCACGGCCCATAGAATGGTGCCAGGCCCATAGCAAGCACCCTATAAAAGTCAACCACAGTCAGCACCATGCTAACATACTTTGTCTCATTCAGTCCTTCCTCCAGATTAATGTATCTATTTCATAAGTGAAGAAACTGAAATCTATGGAGATCACACAATTCACCAGGAAAACAGTTATGAAAGATACTTTACTGGTAGACCAGATGTCTAGTCCCTGAGTCCCTGTCTGTAATGCAGAATTGTTGGGTACTGCCTGGGAAGTCAGGACAGTGGGGTCCCCAGGCACAGCCTCTCTTGGCCTTTCAGTGCCCATCTCAAATTCCTCAGCCACTGACTCCACAGCAGGAGGCAAAGATGCCTCTTCAAGACGCATAGCGGGAGCCGCCAGCGCCTACACCTGCACAGCCAAGTTTCGTGGGCATCAGCCACTGGTTAACTGGGTACTCAGAAGCCGGGGGTGCCTGCTTATTAATCTCTGTCTCTACTTCCTACCTCTTCTGGACCATTCCTGTAAGGGGATTCTGTGGTGTGTGAACCTTCGGTCTGCTTATCTCACTCAGGGTGCACCATTTCCTTTGCATGACTGTGGAATATACCAGAGTGGGGACAAACAGAATTCCATGCCTCCCTTGTCAGATGACAGCATTTATGTCATTTCCAATTTTTGACAGTTTATGAATAGCATCACTACCAATGGTCATGTAGACTTTTTCAACATCTGTTTTCTGCTATTCGTAATCTTACCTAGGAGTGGGGTTGCTAATCTCTGTGGTGATTCTAGATTTAACCAAACTGTCTCCCCCATACCTGCAGCATTTGAAGCTCTTCCAGCAATATATAAGGCTGCCCATCTCTCCACACCTTTCTGGCACCTGCTTTTTTCTGTTTTCTCTGTTTTATTTTTGAATTATGGCCATCCTAGTGGGTGTTGGGGCATTGCACTTGGTTCTGACTTGCAGTTCCCTGGTGGTGAAGGATGCATGGAAGCATCTTGTCATGTGCTGTTGACCGTTTATTTACAGTATCTTCTTTTGGGGAGATGTCTCTTCACAACTTTTCCCCAATTTTTTAAACTGATCTATCTATGTCTTTTGCTCTAAAGCTATAAGAATTTTTATGTATTGAGGCTACTAGACCTTTATCAAGCATGTGACGTGTAAGTATTTTCTCCCACTCTGTGTTCTCTCTCTTGGCAATGTTCTTTATTAAAAATAGAGTTTTAATTTTGACAAACTAACATCTAATTTTCTTTTATGGCTTTTTTTTTTTATGTTATGCCTAAGGGGCCATTTCCAAATCTAAAATTGTGAAGATAGTTCCATGTTTTTTTCTACAATTTTTTTATTTTTAATTCCTATGTTAAAGTACTTGATTCATTTTGCGTTGATTTTCTGTGTAGTGTAAGGTAAGGTCCAACCACCTCCATTCTCTTTATGTAAATAAGTACTTAGAGTTGTCCCAGTGCCATCTGTTGAAAAGACTATTATAATTTCCCCCATTAAATGAATCAATCAACTCTGTGTGCCTGGGTTTATTTTATTTACAGCATCTTCTTTTGGGGAGATGTCTGTTTGCATTGATCTATGTCTATCCTTACACAAGTACCACACTCTTCATTACAGTAAAATATATTTTCTTCTTGCAGTATTGGGGATTGACCCAGGGCCTTTGCACTGAGCTGCATTCCCAGCCCCTTTTTAATTTTTATTCTGAAACAGAGTCTCATTAAGTCACTAAGTTGTCCAGGTTGGGCTTACACTTGTGATCATTTTGCCTCAGCCTCCCAAAGTGCTGGGATTATAGGCATTTGCCACCATAGTGGACAAAATCTCTACATTCGAAAACAGCCTCTCCGGCCCTCCAATATCCCTACCCTCCTGTTAGCAATCCCTCCTTGCCTCATTGTTGAAGTAGTTTACCTGTCACTGCTAGCTGCTGGGTGCCACTTTATTTTCATCAACCACAGGGCTGCTAACTTTATTGCACTGTTGCTATTTTCCACGTATGTGCTAGCACTTGTATACCTTTTGTTTACATTATGTCTCCAAACACTGGAGGTACCATCTTAATATCCAATTTACAGACAAGAAAATGGCAACATAAGGGTGTTCGGTGACCAAACCACGTAGAGCTACCAGAAAGTGTCAGACCTGGGGTCCCAGCCCTGCAGTTCTACATCCCAGTTCACACTTTAACCTGCAGAGCAGTTGGCTACAGCCAGCCGGGTTGTGTACTACTCTGGGGGCTGGAAGAGTGCAGTTGAACAGACACTCAACCACTCCTTGGGATCTCAAGGCAGAGAGAAGACACAATCAGAACCCAGTGTGCCTCACAGCATGTCCTGACAATGCAGGAAAGCCAAGCACAGAAGGAAAATAGACTTCATGGGAAGGAATAGCCAGTGCACATTTTGAAGAAGAAGTAGGAAGTGCTAGAAAAGAAGAGAGAGGAGGCAGTGGAGGTGCAACCAATTCTGTTAGACGCAAATACACTTACCCACTGTAGACCAATGCTAGGATGTGCTGATATGTCTATAAGACAGAAATGTGTTTTATCAGTCTCAGGTATAGACATCACATGTTTTCTTCCTACAATGCTGCCTTGAAGGAATAACCCTGTGTGGTGGATTGACAACTGGTGGTCAACTTGTAACATCCAACTGAACTGAATCAGCATGGTGCTGGTTTGGAGGGCCCATCTGAGAATTATTGCCAACATAAAAGGGAGGACTAGAGAGGAAGAAGGGTGATGGTGTTGGTTCTCTGTGGTGTTATTGGCTCTCCTGTTGCCATTGGCTCCCCTGGAGGAGCCTGTCAAGCTTCTTTCCTGACATGAACTTGGCTGTTCGCATCATCAAAGGAGCTCAGAGCCTTGTTGTCGCTGAGAATGGCTGTGGTTCACTTTGGGGTAGCCCTGGTCCTTACTGAGAGCATCGCTTCCTGGGTCCAAAGAGGAAGATGTATGCTGCTCAATCTCCAGGAGAAGCTTATCATGCTGGCTTCCTGATATGAACTTGGCTGTTCTTATCATCAGAGGAGCTCGGGACCTTGTTGCCGCTGAAGATGGCTGTGGTTCACTTTGGGGGATGCAGTTGTTCATTGATTGTGTCAACTTGAGACATTTAGAAGCTGAACTAAAGGATGGCTCACCTCCTGGATGGTATAAAAAGAAAGGAGGAAGGACGGATGAGATTCTGTTCTTCGGAGGAGCTCCAGTCTTTGCCTTCGGCTTGGACGTCATCTCCGGCTTCTAGCGCAGACTCTTCAGCTTGTCTTGGATCCTTCAGACTTTCGGCATAGATTTGTTAGCCTTCCGTCTCAGACTCATCCGTGCAAACTCACACGGCACATGGCACTGAACACCAGACCTGGACTGAATCCTTCAGCCTCCAGTTTGCAGACTCCTTCTGCATACTTCCTCATCTGACTCTGTGGCTGACCATCATAAGTCAATCGCTGACGATGGCTATGGTACTTTTCAGGGTAGCTCTGGTCCTTACTTTGAATGTCACTTCCTGGCTCCAGTGCAGAACCCACAGCCTACTGGCACAGATCCTTCATCCCACTGGCACAAACTTTCTAGCTTCCACTGCTGAACTTTGGGCCTTCCTAGTGCAGATTTGTGAAACAGACTTGCATGAGACATTGTCATGGGCTCTAGGCCTCTTCCCCAAACATCTTTCACTGTAAGCATTTCCACTGGTAAAGGCATTGACTTGAAGATCAGATATCTGTGCTTGGAGAAGTGAGCAGAGAATACAATTACTGAGGATGTAGTATACTCTATGCACGTTTAGAGACTACCCTAATTTATCCCACAATGCCACAATGGGATAAGCAGGGTTAACCTTACTCTCCATACGAGGAAACTATGACTGACAGAGCTTGGAAGTGGCAGAATTAATGTTTAATCTCAAGACTACCCAACCCCCATGAAGCAACAACCTTCAATAGCTTCCCTGAAAGGATAACATTCAGTTTATGCTTGTCACTCCCTGAGCTGGGCAACTCGTCACCCAGCTCATCACAGAACTTATCTGATAATTATGACAAGCTCTCTCCTAGCAGGAGCCATGCTGCCCATGAGATGGGTGCATCAGGTGTCCAGTGATCTTCCAGGACAATTCACCTAACATTCCAAAAGCCCTTGGTTTGTTTTGAATGGAGATTCCCAGTCCTGCTCGCAGTGCCCCAAGGATTATAATCCACCCTCAGGACCATCTGAAATCCTATATCAGTTCCCAAAGCAGGAAGGATAAAGCCAATGTGAAAAGCCATGCTTATTTTGCCACTTACACTGCCCAGCAGCAAGGGCATTGCAGGCAATGGAAAGTGAGAAAGAAATTAGACTATAAAGAAATATTTGACAGTGTTTCCTTAATCGTGGTCTACATCTGCTGATCCAGCCAGAAGCAAGAGCAGAGGTGATCCTCACTATGCCACAGTGAATAATGCAGTCATATTTCTGATACCGAACTATGTTTAACTGTGATATAAATCCTGTCTGCCTCCAAACCACACCTCACTATCCCAGGGGAAACACACAGCTTCTTTCTGCAAAGTCAAACATGGTCTGACCTGTGCCTCTAAGGCTGGACACAGCCATGTGTTCTGTGCATCAGCATCCCAGCTTCCTGTTCACATGCAGGAGTCTCATGAGGTGACATCAGGCAAAACACCCACCTCTCTGGAGTTTGAGTCACCAACAAAGTCTCGTGCAGAAAGGTCAGCATGTTGCTCAAGGTCACAGCCAAACACCCAGTCCAAGGCCATCAGAACATCAAGCCTTGTCTGTCTGTCTAGAATCACAAGTATGCGTTCCCAAAAGCCAAAAAGCTCTAGCATTGTGACTCTGAAGTTCTCTGCCAGAAACTTACGCATAAAAACCTTTAAGAGTGGCTCTCACGATTTGGGCATTGTGCTCTCGGTAGACCAAACTGCCCAGGGTCCTGAAGGGGGGAAATGTATAAAATAAACACAACATGAATGTTTCAGCTTGACTTCAAAGAGAACGGTGGTGGAGCAGAGGTGATTGTACAGAAAACTGGAGGAGTGCTTTCTTGACCTCTCTAGAAGAGAAGAGGAGGAGGATTTGGAAACTACTCCATCCTTCTTGAGGAGAAGAAGAAGAGGAAGAAGAGGAAGAGGAAGAAGAGGAGGAAGAGGAAGAGAAAGAGAAGGAGGAGGAGGAGAAAAAGAAAGGCACAAGTTTGGTAATTTTGTCTTCTTTCCAGCTGTGTAAACTGAAAAGCCCTGCGCAGGTTCAGCGCATTATCCTTGAAGAGGAAACAAAACCTTGCTTTGTTTCCACTGAAACTTATCTCTGCAGATCTGCACTGCTTCCTGAGATACAGCCTGCAAATGTGCCGGGCTGGGAGACCTGCCCACTGCTGCTTCTGGTCACAGGACAAGAATGGACACTTTGTGCTGGCTGAAAGTGACACTCTCTCTGGTCCCTGCTGGGGTTACCCAGTGGGCACACTTCCTGCTAGAGGAGGAGGGGTCAGTGGCTGGGGAGGTGGTGGTTTTGTTTTGTTCCTTTGTGAGTTTGTTTAGCTACTCATAGAGCTCAGGAGAAAGTAAGCAAGTCAACGGAGCATTTTTCAAACTGTATTCCATGGAACCCTTCCAAAGGCTGGACAGTGTAGAGGCTGAGGGCGTGAGGCAGAGCAGCAGGGTGGCTCATCCTCCCTCTGTGTCCCGGCCTTCCTCACCCCAGCAGCTAGAGTGCTTCTGACAGCTGACACCAGCTGACACCGGCTCCTTCAAAGACTGACTTGATGCAAAAAGGGAGTTGAAAATACAGTCCCTGTAGGAAGATTCTAGACAATATGGCTCCACCTAGAAATCTCTCCTCAGTCCTGTTAAAATTCGGTGATTTTGCATCATTCATTTCAGGTCTGATCTCAGTCTCCTCACCCACAGAACCACAAGTCCTCACAGCCTGCAACCCTGGAGCACACACCTAGCCCATCTCATTCATAAATGTTCGTGAAAACACCAGGGGCGGGCACTACTGACTTCTGAGGAGGCAGAGATGGAAAATAGACTCATCCTTGCCATGCCAGAGCCCATGATCTGAGCTCTACACAGAAAAGTTAATTGAATAAATACCTCAAAATACAAAATGTACCATGTTAGAAAAATGGGTAGTTATTTTAAACTGGATCCCAGTAAAGTTTTCTGAGATGGATTCCAAACACCGAGGAACCTGAGACCTTCGATAAACAATCCACTCCCATGCAGACATGAAGACCAAAGAAGTACAAGACATCATCCACTCCATCCACAGGACAGCCGGAAAAGGGTGACCCCGGAGGCCATGGCTCAGTGCCCAGGACCGTGCTCAAGCCAGCCACGTTACCATCCAGAATCGCTAACAAGAGAGCATACACTTCCACCGCACTTGGATTCACTCTTCCATCCAAAGTTTCAGGCTTTCAGAACCTTGTGCTGCATAAAACACAACTTGGGCACTTCAGGAGCAGGTGACAGCCCAGCAGGTCAGGTTCTGAGACCCCGCCCAGCAAACACAGCCAGATTCCCTCACCCAGCCTCACCACCAGCTGGGGCGTGATTCCGGCACTTCGCTTAACTTACGTTGTCCTGCCTCTCTTCATCTGTCAAATGAAATGACATCCATGCTTTACGGCTTCACCCTCACCTGCAGTTCCCTTATTTCTAAAATCCAGGAATTGGCTAGACGTCTTCTTCAGCGCTTTCAAGCCCTGTGCTTCTCCGCAGTTGCTCCTTAAGTAGGAAAAAGCTCTTCAGTGAAGGCTGAACACAAGAAAGACAATGGGAAAATCACCAAATGCACTGGTTTACTTCAGTTCAGAAAAGTAATTGGTTGCAACAAAATAAGTACAGATCTCTCCCAGAGGAGACCAGGAAAGAAGAAAGCAACCACATACAATGGTTTACTTTTCAATTAACATAGAGTATGTCTCTTTTTGACCTTCTTATTTGTAGGCCTAGAGTTAGCAAGGGGTGCAAAACACACAGGAACTCATTGTCAGTGGGATTAAAATTGACAGGGTATTTAAAGGGTGCTCTCATAAAAGACATTAATTTTTTTCCAGTGAAAAGGATGAGCTATATTAAATTGATGCCTAGGTAATAAAAAAAGAGGAGACAACACAGTTAGGGAAAAATTAATAGAAGAGAGAGCATCGATCTTTTCTACGTGTGTGTACATATAAGAACTATTAACGGCTATAAATGAGTTTGCACTGGATTATTTTATCAACTGGTAACCTGGAAATGTCTTCCAGAATCTCTCTTTATGTATGACCCTGAGTTAGAGTCCTGCGAGAGGAACTGTGTGAGCTTTCAGTACAAGTGGCTTCCCACTGACCCTATTCTGTCCCACTCTGTGCCACATCTTGCCTACACCACAGGCTCTGGTGACCAGCAATAGTCCCATGCCCACAATCAGACACCGGCTTGCAGAATCACCGTGTCCGTCACTGTCCCAGGACACCCCTCTCGTGGATGTCACTGTGCGTGGTCACTGCTGTCCACACCAGTGGCTGCTCCTGTCAGGTTCTCTGGACTCCAACTTCAACATCTGCACTGATGCACCAACAAAGCTGCTAAGGACGTATTCCTTGGATCCTTTAATCCTCCTTGTTGACCTTCACATCATCAGCACCTTCCACAGCAGTGTGCGGTTTAATCCCTGGGTAAATCCCTGTCCAAACATTCACTTTAGCTCTCCTTCCCTGATGGACCCTGGGCTAATTCAGAAGATTCTGCGTAAACACTCAGGAGCTTCCATGGCAGAAACCCTAAGACAGCATGGCCTGGAAGACTGCACCCGAGATAGACTGACAGACAACTGGGACATTGTTTGCAGAGGTTAAAAGCAGTGAGTAAATTGCATCAGAGACCAGAGAAGACGCAAAGTGAATCCTATAGTGGTGAAACAATTGGCAGAGCTGTCACTGTGGTAATTGGGAAGACAGAATATGCACTTGATGGTCTTATGCATCTGCCTTTAAATTTTCCAAGCTGAATATTGAAAGTATCAGTCAGCATTTTTCACCCATATACAATAAACTACCTTAAGAGAGAGACGAACTAAAGAGACAAATGATCAGTTTTAAGTGAAAGTGTTTTTAAAATATACATGCAAATCAGGATGTTATGAGCAAACACTTTTCAAACACAGGCATGCGCACATGCATATGCATCATGGAATTTGCTGCATTGGAGATAAAACAGCTTCACATTCCCAGTCTACCCAACCAGAACGAAAGTCCTCAGATTACCAACTGGCTTTGAGGTAATACCAAATTATGCCTATGGCTCTAAGATTCTGTAATATGACCTCACAGAAATTTAAGTCAATGACAAATAGATTTTTCTCAATTAGCAAAAAGATTTTAAGAATCAAAGAGCATTGGCCAATAACATTCTAAGTAGTAGCATAAAGCAGAGGAGTATTTTTAAAAAGGTTCGTTAGTATGGCTGAATCCTAGTATGACACATAGGAAACCCAAAAATATTTTAAGAGACTTGTACTTTTAAAAGCACTGCCAAAATGTACTAATAGGAAATAAACTCATTCAAAGGAGTTCTGTGGGGCCCCAAAATTTCTATGGACAAAAAGTATGTTAACAATAAGCTGCATACACAGGCCATCTCTTAGCAAAATGTAAAGAACTCACAGGTTCTATCAAAAAACAGGAGTGTTAAGAGCAAAGGTGAACACTGGGCTAGAAAATCATACTCAGTCAAACAATGCATCTCACCACTACCAGAATCAGCCACTCTGAAAATACATGGTTGTGGAAATTTAGAATTTATACTTCATTTTCTGCCCTTTGTATAAGGCAATTGTCTTTTGCAGGTATTCCTTTCTGACATCACCATGGTATGCTACATGTGTGAAGAAAACAGACATGGTCTTTATAGTTCACAGATCTCTCGATCAATAGCCATCACCTCTGTGATAGTTAATCCTGGCTGCCAGCTCAATTGGTTTGAGAGCCACACAGCAAATTAATAACATACACTTCTAAGTGAGTCCAGGTGGGTCCTGGAGGCATGACACAAGAGACAGTATTTGGTCCCTATCCCTTTCTTAGCACTGTTCCCCTACTCTGCTTCCTGGCTGCCATGAAGTTTCACCCCACCATATCCTTCCATCACGATGTTCCTGCCTTGGAGCTGACCATGGACTTAAACCTCTGGAACTGTGAGCCAAATAACCCTCTTCCCTTTTATGTTCTGGGTGTCAGGTGATTTTTCACAGGAAAAAGAAAGCTGACCAATATGACCCCAAGGAACTACCATAGAGCAACTTCATCTCCATCTAGACCTGCAGCAGATAATGAGACAATGAACTTCAAACCTGTGGAATGATGAAGTGACACTTTGCGGGAGGAGTCTTTGAGAAGATGAAAATACTTTAACGTGAAAGGAAAGTAAGTAAGTGTAGCTGTAGAGTTGACTCCTCGGGGATGGCTAAGAATGACTAGAAATTCTTTGAAGTTCCTCCCATCAAGATGAGAAGTCTGTTTCTCTACCTCTTTCATCTGTGATAGTTTTGTGACTTTCTTAGACAGCAGAAAGCAAGAGAAGTCACACCTTTTTTGCCTCTGGGTGCTTCTGGTCTCGCCATCGTTCAGCATACAGTTCCTATCCTCACCCTCTTCAGCACTTCAGGAGCAAACCTAGGCTACCCTCTTTAAAAACAAAACACCGCATCATAAGGGAAATACTGTAGAGACAGAAAAAATCCATCATTCCAACTGTTGCACCCGCCCCAGATGAGCCCCAGGCACCTGAATAAGGCAGTCTAGTCCAACCACTTCTGAGAAGACCCACGGATGACCAGAAGCTGCTTGCACAAGCCCAGACATCACATGGATGGACCCCGTTCGAATTGCATCCCACAGGATTCTGCGTAAGTGGCTGCTTGTTCAAGCACTAATATTTTAGCTGGTTTGTTGTGCAGCAATGGAAAACTGAGATAGCTGGAGAGAAGAGAGACTTGATAGTTAGAAACCTGGAACTGATTCTCTGAAGCACAGAGACAAGGGTAAGACCAGTGAGCTACTCAATGAACATGTTAAGGAGGCCATCAGTCCTGGCTTCAAGAAGGGGCCTCATATTTTGTCCCTAGATCCTGGTTCTCGTATCTGACTAGATTAAAAAGTGTTCATATCTCAAAGGCACACTGCTAGTGCACGACATAAAGTGGAGCACAGTCCCCAGAGTCAGCATCTATAGCACTCAGAGTCAAGTGCAGGGGAAGAGATACGGTCGGCCGACACACTGGCTGCTGCCACAGAACATGCAGCCCACACAGGTTGGCAAACTGTTCTCTGAGTGATGGAAATGTCAGCAGAAATGGTGGGCTCAGGGCTCAAATATGGTTAAAGAGCAAAGAAATTTCCATGACTGCACTCAAAGAGACCCTTATCTCACTTAGCCATAGGTGGCATTTTAACAAAACCAGACCAAAAGTCTAACCCTAAAGAGAGCTGAACTACAACACAAAATATATCACAGTGTCACAGGGGCTTTTATATTAAAGTTCAGGTGGTGAACGGAAAAGACAGGTTCACAATGGCACTGGGGACTTTGAAATGTACATCTACTGAGAACCCTTTGCTGGTAGAAGCAACACTTCCTCTCTAATTTTCTAGAGAAAAGCATACTGTGGCAACTAAAAGGCACATTGCATATGGCTGGAGATAGAGCTGCTTGCTTAGCAAATAACACACAGGCAAGAAGGTGAGGTCCAACTCTAATTCCACGAGGAGCCAGGCATGGTAGGAGAGAGTCCGGAGCAGGAAACCAAGAATCAGTTAGCAGAGTGCATGCTACTGCTACCATATCAGAACTGTTTCTTGGCATTTCTTGAGAAAATCTTACTTTTCCAAATCCTAAATCCCAAAATAAGCAATCAAGAAATCAGAAAAATTGCAAAGAAAATTTTGATTACCCCACAAGAACTAAGGTTTAACAATCCACATAGAGATGTTACGCCACTGAAAATCCAGGTGGGCATGGACAGACCAAACTGAGCTTCTGCGTTTCGTCTTATGCTAAGACATTTGGGCTAATCCTCTACGTTTATTCTGGATATAAAAATCCGTGTGAATCTATGGTTATTTCAGAAGTTTAAAGTTCTGTTAGAGTTCATCATAAATTCAGTAAGATGGTACCTCCTTAAAAATGTGTTGAAAAATATGAAAAAAACTGAATCTGAAAGAGAAACTAAGAGCAAAACTTCAGAAATGACAGAAACCACAGCCTTTGAGAAAATCTATTATGCTGGTTTCTTTAGGCATTGCCTACATGATGAATCGACTTCACCTTCATCCTTCTGTCTTTTCACTCAAGATCCACATCCCCAAGAGTGACACCAAGACTGTACCCCCACATTCTAGCTAGGGATGGCTGAGAACCTCCCTGATAGTCCCACTGGGAGAGCAGGCCACAGAGAAAAATGGCTCCCTAAATGTTGAAGGGTGATGAGCCCACGGAAGTTACCAATGCCAATACCTGGGAATGAAGCCAGGAAAGCTGGTACCATGTTGCTCTGCTGATGTTTCTAACTTCTTCTGAGTATTTTCCTTTTAAATTTGTCACAGAACTGTGTCTGTTGTACCTAAGTCATTGTCCTAGAACCAAAGACAAACAATTCAGAAAATTCAACCTCCAAAATTCAAATAAACTGATTAGGTCACCAAGATAACTAGAGATTAGAAACAATGATTTTGAAATCGGAAAGCAAAGACAAATGACTTGGTTTTGTTTTCATTCTACTCTATTCAGCCACAGGCAAATACTCATAAAGTGAGAGAGTATTTAAATATATGAATACAAATTCAAGAACTCCAGCAGAACAGGTGAATAATTTATAAGCATACAAATCAACCAAGCACTCATCTGGCACTACCAGTGTGCGTAGATACCAAAAGCCAGGTAATTACTCAGTAATTACCCAGTTCTTAACTTGAGGCTTCAATATTAGCACTGAAAATTATGTACCAGTTACACTTGGAACATTGTAAGGTTTTAAAGCAGAATGAAATTATCATGAATTAGCAGCTTGTTGGCATCTTTAAAGAGAATTTAAATATTTAGTGTTGAAATGGACATGTTAC
>RJWM01000471.1:0-215912 GCA_004363535.1 Dasyprocta punctata | reverse complement strand
CAGCTCTTTCTTTGAATAAACTATAAAATATTTTCAGTTAGAGCTGTTTTTCTACTGAAATAGTTAAAACTTATGTTACTTAAGTGTAACATAGCACAAAAGAATTGCTCCATTAAAAAAAGTCCTAGACTATCCCACGTGGTCTTTCTTGCAGGTTTGACTAAGAATAAACTGAAAGAGAGAACTGAGGATGAATAGTCGTACTTTTTCATATTCCCAGAAAGGATAAGATTATTCTTCACTTGGTCGAAGTCCCAAGTCATGGACAAGTAACCACCATTAATTAGGGGTAGTGTGTTCTGAAAATCAACCAATCAGTGAAAGCCTCTCTGCAATAACCACACTCCTAAAAGTTAGCCAATCACAAAAAGGCCCAGGTTTCTGAAATGCAGACAGTCAGCATCCAGCATACCAACACATAATGCTTTTATTGAATGTGTTTTCTCATTGATGATTGGTCAGTGGACAAACGAATAAAATGAGTTGACTGTGACCACTGTATAAACCATTACACTAGAGACCAAATGCAATCTACAAATGGAAGGGATCTTATGAGCCAATTCTGCAAAACTGGAAGCATTAAAGAGAGTCAAGTCATCAGGAAAGTGTAACTAAAGAAAGAAGTAGGTATTTTACATGCTTATTCTGATAAAGATTGAATATTTTTTAGTGTATCCTTCATGATATTTTTATTTTGTTTTAATGTGGATATGCATAGGCTATTAGAAATAATTCAGATTTAATGATTTCTTTCTTGTTCTTGTGTTCTAGTTTAACATAATTTTATTGGTGCTGCAGATGGTAAGATGTGTGTGTCTGTGTGTGTCTGTGTGTCTCTGTGTGTGTACACACTGAATCTGGCAAACTGACCTTCAAGGTCTGAGCATCTGCTGTGGGTTATTTGCTCTGAGATCGGAGCACCAACTGTGATGTGTCCTTTCTCAGCAATCTCAACACCAGGGGACAGGGGACTGCTCCTTAGACATTAGAATGGTAGGCTCATAGGGGACCTGTTGGAGCACTAACCAATAGTGGCCTCTCTTTGCAGCTCTAAGGTTCTGTAACACTTTGGGTTCTCTTTTATCCTCAGTGTCCAGAGCCTAGGGTGGTAATTTGTTTCTGGAGTACCACTCATAACCCCAAAATCACAACCCTGAACACCATAATCCTGAATGATGAAATCCTAAAGGGTCAAAATTCCTAAAATCTAAAAGCCCCCAAATCACAATCTTAAATGATTATAATTCTGAATGTGAAAATCCTGAAAGCCAAAATCCCCAAAGCCACATTTCCTATTGAATTAAAAGACTAAGGACTGAGGATGTAGCTCAGTAGTGGAATATTTGCCTAGCATATGTGAGGCCCTAGATTTGATTGCCAGCACTGCAGACAGACAGACAGACGGGTAGATAGATAGAAAGACAGACAGATAGATAGATAGATAGATAGATAGATAGATAGATAGATAGACAAGGCAGTAAAATGGGTAGAAAGCTGAACTCTGTGATTGGTAGTATGCAGGATAGTTGCATTGTATTAGAGGGAGCAAATTTCCGAAAATCTGGTAAAGAGTTATTTTGGATGTCTCTGTGAATCTGTTTTCAGAGGAGCTTGGTGTCTGAGTGGACTAACTAGGGAAGATCTGTCCTGTAGAATATAAGGTGAACATATTCTCTGAAAAGAGACCGCAAAAGAAAAACAAAGCAGCTATTCATCATGGAGCATGATTTCAAAACACAGTTAATGAGCATGAAAGTCAGCTAGCTCCAAGGACTACCTCTGGGCAACTACTGATAATCTACCCCCCTAACATACCTTTTTAATATGTTAAATTGTCTGAGATTTCCTCTTTTTAAATTCTTTTCCCACTATTTTAAATTATCAGCATTAATTTTTAAAATTTGCTACATTATATATTTTAACTTCACATGTTTACAATAGTGGAAGTATAAATTATGTATAGACTTTTGGAGAATTCTAATTCTTTCCATGCATTTTTTGCAAGCGGAAGTCCATGAAAGTACATTAGCCCAATGTTAGCTTTGTAAGATTTGTGCATGTATGTGAAAACATTGAAACTTCCACAACAAATGAATAAATGTTCTTTTTGTACATCTACATTTGTGAAAGATAAAATTTTTTCAGCTTTTAGTGGGTAACGGCATATACAGTGGTCAATCTCATCCAAAATTTAGGTTATCTCTCATGGTATCCACATGACTATAGTTATAAACCTGGGTGCACACAATTACCCACTATGGTGATATGCATTTTTACATTTTGCTTTCTGACCTATTTATGAATATGGTTCATCAGCTGATAACTCCTATACTCATGAGACTGTGGCTTGTATACTTGAGTTTATGCTTGCAAACCACATACATTATTATTGCCAACTTTATTGTAAAAAGTGACCTATGAAGTATTCTGTCATGTTTTTATGTTTCTATAAATGCATGACTTTTCATTTTTTAAAATTATCTTTCTAGACTTACATTTTCAAGATCATATTTTGGGATCTCAGACTTTCAGGATTGTGATCTTTTGGGATTCCAACATTCGATATTATGACACAAATCTCTGTTTCTGGTAGTCTGTCTCTGTTTGCTTGGGCTGTTATAACATCATACCTTTTTTTTTTTTTTTTTTTTTTGTACCGGGGATCGAACTCACAACCTCACACCTGATAGGCAGGCACTTATGCCGCTGAGCTAAATCCCCAGCCCGCCTAATACCCTATATTGAGTGGCTTATAAGCAGCAAAAATATATTTTTCACGGTTCTGGAGGCAGGGAAGTTCAAGGTCAAGATGTCAATAGATCTAGTGTCTGACAAGGGCCTGCTTTCCAATTCACAGATGGCTGTGTCCTCACATGGCTGAGGGTGCACATCAGCTCTCTGAAGTCCCATTAATAACCTAATTACCTGTAAAAGTCCTCTTCCCTTAATGCTGTCACCGTAGTGGTTAAGATTTCAACAAATGAATTTTAGAGTAACACAACCATTCAGACTATGGCATACTCCTTTGCTCTTTTCTATACATCCAGCTATGTCTAGCTGTTCCTTGTATACAGTCTTTTCTGAAACATTTGGCCTGGTTTCTGCTTCTCCAAAGTATTCTGACAGATTCCTCAACTGTGTATTACTCCAAAAGCAGAATATAGGAGAAAATGTCTCCTTCCTCCTGGCAGTGTGTATATGCCTGGGCCTCAATTTCTGGGTATCTGGTTGCATAGCCAAGGCAGAGGGCAGGACAGTGCTATATGACTTACAAAGAGCTGAAGACAGCAGAACCCGGAGGACTTCTAGAGGTTGTCAGGTGACCTATGGACAAGCTGCCAAAGATGGCCGAACTTTTTCAATCACACTGGGGTCTAATTGTTGTAATGCGTGAACCCCCTTGTTGCCTGAGAGTACCCCCTTGTCCTGCTCCTGTAAAGATGTAATGCCCCGATTAACACGAGTTGTACTTTCCCAAGCTCCACGTTTCTGTTCTGTATTGTGCCACTCCCCCGAAACCTAGCCAGCTGTAAACCCCCCAACGAAACCGTCCCCCACTCCAGGTGTTTGCGGTTTTACTGCTTAAAAGCAGTTTGTTTCCTCAGCTCGGCGCGCAGTCTTTCCTATGCATATGGGATACTGCGTCGCCAGGCCTGTGCTAATAAAGAGCTCTAATTTTTCCAATTGGCTTTTAAATTGAGAGTTTTTGTTGGGATAGAGCGTTGGATACATCACTAATAGTATTGAATGAGTCTCTGGTTGGATATCCCTGGCCCTTTGGGTGGTTTCATTACCGTACTGGGTTAGATCATAGATTCAATGAGCTGTTGTAGATAGACATGATACCCGTGTATGCTTGATCAATCTTTTTATTATTTTATTTTACTTTATTCTATTTTATTTCATTTTATGAACATTTTATGAGAGAAAGAAAGCTTGTGTCTGAGAGAGAGTCAGAAGGGGTCCCTGGAGTGGGTTGCCAAAGACTCTTTCTTTTCTAGTGACTTTTATAGAGTAAAACCATGATGGGGAAAACTGGGAACTTGCAAGGCAGAGGGATTTGAGGTAGGACAGAACTGTGGTCAGCCAATAAGATTAACTGTTTAGGTAAAACTGACCAAATCAGGGACAAATGGGGAAGTGAGTCATGTAGTAAGCGAGTATTCTTATGGATCAGTGACTTTCTGTAGGGGATTGGGCTGGTAATTCCTGGCTTCTCAAAATGATCCATCCCTAATCCCTAATGCTTATACTTAGGGTGTGGTTGCATTTGTTTTGCCTTTTGTCTCAAGATCTGGCCCACAGCAAGAGGTGTGTATCTCTTCCAGGGTCACAAAATGTCTGGTCCTCTGTACCGGTTCCTTTGAGGGCCTAGCCCTGTCTGACTGCCTATAATATTTCTAACTAACTCAGCTGCCTGTAACATTCACCCCTCTGAAGAAGTAACCCGAACTGCCGTGAACAGGTAATGAGCAATGACCGCTCTGGCTTCTTCAGGTTGAAAGGGGTCATAGTTGTTGAACGGCAGTCAGGGATCCTCTGCAGAGGTTCTAACTAATGGCCCTCGGTAGATACCAGGCACATTCATCCTGGTAGGTGTACAGCTTTAAGTCTGAAGGAGACAAAACCAAAAGAAACAAATGTGTATGGATCAAATAATGGAATCAACAGGATTATTATGAGTACAGTTAACAAAGATTTCCAAGAGGAGCTAGTAATGGCTTCCCATAATGAGGAAAAGGATAAAGTCCAGGAAATTTTAGATTGATCAATCTTTTTAGCAAACTGCTTTCCTCTAGCTTCTTTCTTTTCTTTTTCTTTTTTTTTTTCTTTTGAGACAGGTTCTCACTATGCAGTTCAGGCTGTCCTTGAGCTCACTTTGTATCCCAGGCTGGTCTCTAACTTGCAACGATCCTCCCATCTTGGCCTCCCGAGTGCTGGGATTACAGGCATGCACCACCATGCCCGGCTTCCTCTATCTTCTTTCTCAAAACCTTTTCAAAAACAGGGGCCCCATGTAGTTGTGCCTTTATTAATCAGTCTTTGGAAAGTTCCATGGCCTCAGCATTTTTTTTTTTTTTTTTTTTTTTTGCGGCACCGGGGATCGAACTCACAACCGCGCACCTGCCAGGGCAGGCGCTTAAGCCGCTGAGCCAAACTCCCGGCCCTGGTTTTCTGAGGCAGGGTCACACTATGTAGCTCAGGCCGGCCTTGTGCTCGCGTTGTAGCCCAAGCCGGCCTCGAACTCACAACGCTCCTCCTACCTCAGCCTCCCGAGTGCTGGGATTAAAGGCGTGCGCCACCACGCCCGGCAATAGCTAGGTCTTTAATGAAGTTTCTATGTGCAATGTCCAGGGAAATGTGCTGCTTCCTAGGACAGTCGAATTGCTGCCCGTTATGTTTCTGTGTTAAAGCTATCCTTTTCCTGGGTTGCTTCCACCCAAAGATAGGGTATTAGTGCAGGCCAATCCTGGGGTCTCTGCTCTTCAGTTTACAGCTGTGGCTTGAGGACTCGCCTTCTTTCTAACTGAGACATTCCAGCAGCTACAGTTTTGTCTGAACTCATACTGCCAAATCCTCTCCCCTTTGTCATCTCTTTTCCCAAATGTCAGGCCTGTGGCATGGTGTGAAGACTCTCCTTGCCCACTCCTGGTCCCTACCTTTTATCCCTCACAATCTTTCCCACCCCTATACCAGTGTATCTCTCATGAGCCTAATCCTACCTTGGCATTTATTTCTCTGAGGATCCTAACTGACATGTTATGTGAAAGTTTTGTTTCCAGCAATCTTCAAGTAGTTAAGTATGTTCTGTACCCAAAAATAGCATCTGAAGTTTGGCTGATTATTCAGCATGGCAGGTGTTATAGACCTCAGCAATTTATGGCAATGGCATTCTGTGGGATTTGCCAATCTCAGAAGCAAATTATTTCATCAGTAAACCATGCTTTCTTGTCAGATGCAAGTCTTACCAAAGAGGGCCAGTGACCCAACTGTTTAGGTTTCACACTGAATGAATCTCTCCATATGTAGTGAGAGGGCAGCCACCTGTTCCTAAAGTTGGCTAAACATTAGGGACCAAGCATGGGCCCTGGCTGGAGGTGCCATTTCCACATGGCTACAGAACTCTCTAGGCATTTCCTGTCATACAAAGCATTAGCAAGGTGAGAATGTCAGTTGGCAGAGTGATCGTTTTCACTTTTGGTGACATTCGCTTTTTCCAGAGGGGGTTAGTTTCAGATTTGGTAGCAGAAGAAAGTCCAATAGGGCCTTGGCTGTTAAGATAGTGGAATCTCACTTTCAAAGGTTTCCATACATTGTGAGCTTGATCACTGATAGCTGTGACTCCATGAGTCCACAGGAGACAGGAGGGTCCAGCACACAGTTTGCTTTTCTGATGACCAGGTTGTGTACCAGGCGTCTGCCATGTGTCCCCTCCTAGAATATAGTCGCTTATGCCATTTTATTCATCATTTTTACATTGCTGAGATAAAACACCTGATACTGTATGCACAATTAAAAGGAGGAAAGGATTATTTTGGCTTGTGGTTTCAGAGGTTTCAGTCCATAGTTGACTGGTTCCAAGGCAGAAGCAGAACATGCAGAGAAAAGTTCCTTAACTCATAACAGCCAAGAAGCAGACAGAGAGAGAAAGAGCCAGAGAGAAAGGGACCAGGGATTAGATATAGTCCCCAAGGTCCCGCTCCCATGACCCATCCAAACACATCCAGAAGTGTGCTTTGCTAATCTCCTAGTTGTCTCTCAAGCCAATCAAGTTGACAATCAAGATGAATCATCATATTCATACATGAAGCCTGCAGTAAAATTCCCAGGCATTTAGAGTGTTTCTAAAACAGGTGGATCAAAAATAGGATTTCCATCTCTGTAGCTAGAACTTTGTAATAGAGTAGAATATCTCTTTGAAGAAGTTCGTAAGTGGCAGAATTGTTTCTTCTTCCTCAGACATTCACTCATCTTCAGTTGACTTTTCTCAGGCAGAGTGCAGTGGAATGTGCACAATACACCTGATGAAGGTGTCATCAATCAAGTACAATGTTTTGCTCTAGCCAGCTGTTTTCACTGTATTAGCGTTTGTCACTCACTGATAATGTGCTAGGGGAGTTTCTTATAGTACTGCTTGCTTTGCTAGATGAAGGCAAATGATGTCCACCTGTCTTTTCAAAACACAAAGCATTCATAGGAACTTAATAAATAGAATTCATTCAACGAGGAGATTACTATAGAAGTTGACCCAAGCTGGGAGTGGTGACACCAGAAATTCCAACACTCAGAAGGCTGAGGCAGGAGAATTACCAAGAGTTTGAGGCCAGCCTGGGCTGCATAGAGTTCAAGACCAGCCTGAACTACATAGTGAGACCCTGTCTCAAAACAAAACACAATCTGACCCAGACAAAGGAAACACTAAGGAATGAATGATGAAGTGCCCAGGAGTTAGCAACTGAGAGGACCTAGTACCATCTCTGGAAGAGCAATGGAAGGGAAAAAGGTTATCAGAGACAGGTGAGCTGAAGATAAGACAGAGGAGACCGAGAGAAGCTCTCTCCACAGAGGAACACAGTCACAACCAAACCTCTGCAGATGAAGAGTAAACACTCTCAGATTTCTCTTTCTCTCCCTTTCCCCGATCTCCAATCAATGCTTTCCATTGACTGAGATCAACCAGAAGTGAGATAACAAGGGAGCCCAGACGAAAGGGGTTTGTAATGATCAGGCTTTTGGGGCACACTGCAGGGCAGAGATTGTCAGAGACTGATTTCTTTCTTTTTTTCCTGGAGAACGTTAAAAAAAAAAAAAAAGGCAAAACACAAGCTTATCCAAGCCTGCATACCAAGTGTCCTTGATGGTACAATTACAGTTCAGCCACTCTCATGATATCAGTCACAGAATGAACAGTGGCTGCTTTCCCATTTAAATCTCAGTGGTCACAGTAAGATTCCAGATGTTAGAGGCTTCCCCAGTCCTATAGGACACTATAGACAATCGTCACAGTAAGATTCCAGATGTTAGAGGCTTCCCCAGTCCTATAGGACACTATAGACAATCTTTGTTTGATGGCCTGGTCATGTGCCTGTGACCAGGTCATTAGATGAATTGGTCACTAAACGAGGAATTGCATATGGTACATATATTACAATATTCAGAATAGAGAAATGAGAACAGGAAACTCCAACTTGATGACTTTGCTTTTATTTGCATATCTCTTACATGCAGTTCTGTAATAGATAACAGAATATAAAATGGTACTGTACAATACAATCAGCAAAAAATTATAGCACTGTATAAACAAGGTATACTATATATAAAAAAGATATTGAGGCTTTATAAACAAGACAGAACTGTATAACAACAGCAAGATAAGGACTGGTAGTAAGACGGAGCAGCAAGTCTAAACCTGAACAGTCATGAAACAGATGGTTAAATGAGGAATATCTGTATTGAACTGGTGAATAGTGGTGGCATTCAGCACCCTGACCAGTACATGCAGGAGAACAGTGCATTTTCTCATGGCCTTGTAGAAAATGTTTCAGTGATGCGATTCCTGCAGTCTTCGGGCCATGCCCTCAGTCAGCCATATTAGAAGCCATCAACAAAGAACACTTTGAATGTATCCAACCAGCAGGGACACTTATCATGCATCTTCTGTGGGCTGCAAAAAAACAAGAGGCATGGTGCAGATAAAAACAAAATAACTCACATTTGTTTGGTAAATTCAGAAATTTTCCAAACTCTGCCTAAGGGAAGAGCAAGTCACCAAGTCCCAGAACCCAGCTGAAATAGTGGCTAAAACTGTGCCTATAAATCTCTTGTGTCCTTTCCATGCTTCGCACTTAGCCTTGGGATTGGCTGTGGATTTGCTCCATGGGACCAGCGAAATCCTTTCCAGATTCTTGCATTGCGCTGTCCACCTGGCTGCCTTTCTGAGCAACTGTGCCAGTCCCTAATCTTCATTCAACTCTGTAATTTTATCCTTCTTCCTGCTTTCAGCCCGAAGGCAAGATCGTTGATTTTCCTGAGCTCTGCAGAGGTGAGTCTTCTACCAGTCATCATCAGCCTTTCAGCCTAGGGCTTTGGTGGGGAGGCCACACTTTTTTTTTTTTTTATTTTTTGGTACCAGGGATCAAACTCACAACCTCATGCCTGCCAGGCAGGCGCTTACGCCACTGAGCTAAATCCCTGACCCTATTGTTTTGAGACAGGGTCTCACTATGCAGTTCAGGCTGGCCTTGAACTGACAATGATCCTCCTGCCTCAGCCTCCCAAGTGCTGGGATTAAAGGCACGCACCACAGGGAGGCCACACTTGCTTGGAGGAGTTAGTGTCTCACTGCTGTCCTCCTTTTCCCGCATCTCCTGGGCCAGATGCACAGGATGCCTCCCCACAACTAGGATGGCCCCCAAAACACTTAGCACTGAGACACAGTAGAGCACAGAACATAGCCATCATGTAGTGGCCGTTCAAGGTCAAGGGCATACATTTCCACAGCCACATGGCACACACATACATCAGAGTCTGGGGGGCTATAAGCAGAGAAAGAAGAGAGTGCATACAACTCTTTTGCCCATTTCAGCTCCCAGCTTTTTTGTCCCACTAAGAGGTCCCCCTTCTCTGGGCAGAGTAAGAGAGGACACATCCTAGAAAGAGCTCAGGACAGTGGGCCCCTAATCTACAGTATCTCCTATGAGGAGAAGGGCATATCTAGGCCATCATTAGGAGTCTCTATAGTTTGACATCTGGTACCTGCATGTCCTGCCTCCAAGCTAAGTCAGATCTGGTGAAGCAGCCGGTTCCTCAACCAGGAAAATGAGGGAGGAAAGTAAATCTTCAGGGTCATTTGGATTTGTCTCTCCCCAGGTGGATTGCTAGGAAATGTGCCTGTTTCCTAAAGAGCAGCCCAGAACCACTGTGTGCATCTCTGTCCCTCACAGACTTGAGAGCCAGGTGCTTCCACATGATATGATATGAATTAATGCCTGAGGGATTTACCTGAACTGCCTGGGGGAACCTAAGCCAATGAAGCTATGATATATTAACACTAAGTAGGGTGTTTTCTGCTATTCATGACAGCCAAGGTGACACTGAGGTCCTAAAAGGATCATACATGTATATTTATTCCTCAAACACTGTCTATTCTACTCCCAGGAAAAGGAGGAACTTAAAAAAAATTTCAAGTCAGGCTTGGTGGTGCACACCTATAATCGCAGCATTCTGGGCAGCTGAGGCAGGAGAACCACACATTTAAGCCCACCCTAGGAAACTTAGTGACTAATGAGTCCCTATCTAAAAAAAAAGAAAGAAAGAAAGAAAGAAAAGGAAAGGAAAAAAGAAATTGAAGGGTTGGGGAAGTAGCTCAGTGTCAAGGTCCTGGTTTCACTTTCCAGCATTAAATTAATGAATTAATTAACTAATTCCACATATGAACTCTTCTTTCACAAGCTCGTGCTTTCTGACCTGGCATATGAATCACAGTGACAAGCAAATACTATTTTAGTGACATCCTTCCATATGCTTTAAAGATCAGCTTCCTAAACAATTAGCAAACTTCAAGGGAGAGTTTTTCCACCCAAGTCCACAGGCTTTGCAGCCCTGAGCCTCCCGCTTAGCCTTGCAGCGATGGCGAACCTGTCAGAGCTTTCAGTGAGACAAACAGCCTGCTGCCGCATGCTTGCGGTAAGTTTACCATCACTGACATAAGAACCACATAACCATAACCCTGGGCTCTCTCTTCCAACCTTTTTGTCTAGCCATTATGGGGGTGGGGAACTGCCCAAGAAAGGAAGAGCTCTCCAGAATCGCACCCACCTGGATTTTCCCCCAACTTCCTCCACCTGTCTCATACCAGATGGAGCAAAAATTCAGCCTTGATTGCGGCCCCTGCCTAGGCAGTAGGGGCTGCCCTAAAGCAGGAAGTGTCAGAGGCCAGCAGCCCGAGGAAGATGACGTGAAAGCTCACTGAGCCCAGGCACACAGAGAAGCAAGACCTCCACCCGGCCAATCCTTTTGGCCTTGTTTTGGGGGGTGGGGGGTGGGGGGTTACCCACATAAACATGAATAAAGACGTATATTCAGGGGTACATTTTTTTTTCCTTTTGCTTTAGGCTTCAATATGACTCAGATAGTGCTGTGTGATCTTGTTTTTATTTCAGATTTTGGTGTTTTGTTCATCGTGGAATTTTTGGCTTAGTTTTGATTTCTAAAGTTATTGCATTAAATTATTATTTCTCTTGATTACAGGGCTTTCTGTTTCCTGTTGTTTTATCATGCTGGAATTGAACTCAGGGTCTTGAAAATGCTAGGTGAGTACTCTACCACTGAACTACATACATTCTGAGCCCCAATTTCTAAGGGCTTTTTGGTACCCCTCTTAAATTCTCTCACTTCACCTTGTCCTGGCCTGACAGTACAGTAATTTCATGATTTTGATCACTTGTATTAAGTCATAACTTAGAGCCAAGGAAGCCAAAGTGTAATGGGATGGTAGAAACAAATGCAGCATATTCAAAATTTCTATCAGTTTTTGGATTTAAAACAAGTAGCCCATAAAGACATGCAAAAATCAGGATCAAATGCCTTTTTAAGCAATATACCTGCATATGCAGGCATAGTTTCTTTGAAAACAAATGACTGTTCTGTCTTCAGTCACCCTGAATTTATTTATTTATTTATTTATTTTTTTTTTTTTTTTTTGCGGCACCGGGATTGAACTCACAACCTTGCGCCTGCCAGGGCAGGTGCTTAAGGCACTGAGCCAAACTCCCAGTCCTGGTTTTTTGAGGCAGGGTTGCACTATGTAGCTCATGCTGGCCTTGCGCTCACGTTGTAGCCCAAGCGGGCCTCGAACTCACCCTGAATTTAAACTTTGCCCTTGTTGAATGTCATCCTGTTACTGGGGAGCTCCTTCTAAAAGTGGCTTGCCAAATACTAAATGTTACAGGGTTTGTTTGCCTCTCCTTCTGGAGTTAGATTCCAGGTTCTGCTCTTCTTGAGCAAAGAATTGAACGAAACAAGCCAAAAGTAGTGGCAAAGTTTATTTGAAAAAGTAGAAGTGAAGAGTGAAGGAGAAACTAACTCTGCAGAGCTACACTGGGTCAAGTAAAAGAGGAAAACACAAGATAAATGTATACCCTGGAGGAAGCAGAGTGGGATACCATGAGGAAACCCACCACAGCCAGATCTTCTTGCAGTCTGTGTCTGTTTTTTGTACCAGGAATCAAACTCAGGACTTCGAGCTTGCCAGCTTGCACCGCTGAGCTACATCCCCAGGTCCATCTGTGTCCTTTTATACTATCCAAATCTCAAGGAAACCCACAAAACTTCTACATACTGGTGCTGAGAGGCAGTACTGGGATCCCACATCTAGGCCATTCCATTGAAATTTGCCCTGAGTTCTTAAGACAAAGAAGTTCATGTGCAGAGCTTGGGAACTGTGGTACTTATAGGTTCAGAGACCTTCTAATTAACAGGTCACACCTACTTCCCCAGTCAGTTTTGTCACACCTAATCTCCTATATCAATACTATTCCTTGAGTTTACAAGGATGAATAAGACTGAGAGTTTACAGTTTGGAAAAACAAAGACGGAACAGCTAACCTGGATCCAATTCAATAAACACTCTCAAGTATATACATAAATAATTTATAAGTACAGAGATGTGGACAGAGGTTATTTCATTGTTTTGTTTTGCTAGGCAGAGGTAGGGGTCATAAGTATTAAACAAAATCATAAATACAAAGCATTAATTGGATGGTGAATTGACAAAATGGGTTATTGGGGACTACGGGGAAGATCATTTTCACTTTCCAAATAATTGGGAGAAACTTTTTCCAGGATGTGGAAAAATTTGGAAATCTTAGTGACTGTTATATGTGTAAGCTTAAGAAACAAATAGTTATTGGGTAGTCAGATGGGCACTGTACAGTAACAACTTTAACTCACAGAAGGAGGTGAGGTTTTTAGAGATGAGGAACAGGCTCATAGTATTGAGCTATGGTGATCTTAGCTAGTGTCTCACTACTAGTAAATTAAGTGACAGGTGTGTGAAATCTAGGTCTGTCCAGGCTTCCCAAGGCACCCACACCATACTGTCCCTGGAAAAGTGACAGAAAAGAAGAAATTGGACAAGTGATGTTTTGGCTCATGATTTGTTATGCTTCTTATTCATTTTTTAATACCACCTTGGCAAAGCTGAAGTACAACCATCCTCGTGTAGAAAATAGTTTATTTAGCTAGTGTCTTGGTTACTTTTCACTTGTTGCTGGGACAAAACACCCGACACCCAAAATTAGGTTAGAAAAGTTTATTTAGCTTACAGTTTTTGGAGGTTTCAGTCCACAATCAGCTGGCTCCAAGGCAGGGTGGCATAGTACTAGAGGCAACAGTTCAAGGCAGCAGCTAAGCAAAAACAGAGTAAAAGGGGCCAAGAGCAAGCCTCTTCTCCTCCCTTATATTGTACACAGGACCCCCCCCCAGGGTGGGTGTAGCATTCACAAATCTCCTTGCCTTCTTTTGCACAGGACAGGATGTTTATAAAGTAAGACCCCTGGCTCCCTGCTGAGTCTCTCAGTTAAACTTCTGACTTTCTCAAATTGACACAATGAACAGGTAACTGCTGGTGCTCTACACCCCAGGATGTAGAGCTGCTGAGTTACTTAATTAAGCTGCTAGACTTCTCAAGTTGACACAGTAGTATAAACCATAACAGCTAGCTTATGAACAAGGCAGCTAGCTAGCAGAAGAGCCTGAGTTATAGTTGGCATGATATTGATGAAAATTAATAATAGGCAGTGAGCTAAGATTTTGGACAAAGGATGAACTTCCTCAGGCAATATGAGATACAGACCACTCTCTACTAAAGAAACTTGTTACTAATCCTTTACTAAACTCCCGAGTTTTGAGGAAGTCAAAGGCATTGAATTCCCTCAGGTAGCATGGAATGCAGCCCACTGCCTATTAAAGGGCGGTGTAGCCACTCCCTACTAACCTTCTAAATTGTGAGGAATTTAAAATGCAAGACTCCCCGCCAATCCTAGTTTCTTTTAAACAGTACAAGTTGATGAACTGGGGTAGTGAGCCTGAGTTCCAATTGATCATTTTAAATCCAGAGCTACCTTTGATATGTGGGCACTAAACAACTGAGCAATTCCTGTGCTCTGCTTACCTGTAAGTATCTCGGTACTGAGAAGTCAGGGGGCTACCCATGCTGGACTTCTCCTGGACATCCAGGAGCTATTATTCTTATTCCCAATAAAACTCTCCTAACCTCCTTCTTCAGTTCTCGACTTCATTCCTCGATTTCATGAGACCATGACCCCGGTACATCTGACATCTAAAACATTGGGAGTTATTTTTCCCATGTCGTTCATGCCTCTGTCATTATGCACTCCAGGAGTCTGAGTTCATCCCTTCACTCGTGGGTACTTAAGTCTCAAGGATCTAATCCGTAGCCACAAACAAACACACAAATAAACCCCCTTAGTATACACTTCGTATTGCTCCAGCAGACTGAAAAACAGCCAAGACAACGAAATTAAGTGAGAGCAGCTGACATTCAGACCCAGCATATGTGCATGCTTTGGTGGGGCGGTGGTGGTAAAACACTGTCTTCTAGGATTATTTCCCAATTGGTGAGCATAGCCTTCCCCCACGCCTCTGGCAGGTTCCCAGGCTGGCCCCTACTGCGCTGACTGATCAGAGCAACCCTGCCGTCTGCTTGGGACACACGGAGCCCCGACTGGAGGGGAGGAACAAGGGTGGATAGGAAAAGAAGAGAAAGGGAGGATTCGGAGGTTAAGGACAGAGAGGAATTAGTGTGAAGTTTGAGACGAGGATTTGAGGCTATCGGGTATAAAGCAGCGCTTGAGGACTTGGATGTAGGGGGCGAGACAAAAGACTTGGGAACAAAGTCTGAAAGAGCCTGAGCAGGTCTGAGCGCAAGGACACCACGCAGCAGGCTGGGAGGTGGACTGACAGCTGTGCACCTGGCTGCGGCAGGGAGCAGCCGTGGGGCGGGGCCTCGTGGGCTCCGCCCGTCGACCCTCCCTAGGGCGGGGCCGGAGGTCGGTTACATAACAAACCTGAGAGCGCTGCTGGGGAGCGGTCGGGCCGCGCCGGCGGCGGGGGCGGGGCCGGGGCGGGGCCAGGCTGCACCGCGCCAGGCAAGATGGCGGCCATGGAGGCCGAGTCGGTGCTGATGACCCTGGAGTCGCTGCCTACCGATCCCTTGCTTCTCATTTTATCCTTTCTGGACTACCGGGACCTGATCAAGTAATGCACGGCGCGCGTGGCAGGGGTGGGAACACGCGGGAGGCGGCACTGAGGCCCTGGCGAAGGAGGCCTGGAGGCCGGTGGACACTGGATAGCGCGTCTCCAGAAGGTGACGCTTGGGTCGGTCGCTCTTATTCTGCAGAGCCATCTGGGGTCTGAGGGGCCGTGACGGAAGGACCCCGTCCTGAGGTCTTTCTCAAGTTCAGTGCCCAGGACCCGGGGAGCGAGAGCTCTCTCTTCCCAGGCCGCAGCAAGGCCCAGTTCCCCGGGACGAAGGTGGCACCCCCCCATGCTGCCCTGTTGTCCCCGGCTCCCGAAGGGCTCCGCCCGGGCTGTCCCAGCCCTGGACGCCGTAGATAAGCGCCGTCTATGCCCACGCTCCTCCTTGTTGGGCTGGGGCCTGCGGGGTCCGGCTGCGGCGTGGACAGATAGAGCGCGTGGGGGAAGGCGACAGGCCACCCTGACACCTCAGGTGTGACACCGACACTGAACACTGGCAGGGCTCACTTCGGGACTTCTGTGTTTGAGAACTGTTTTGCTCTCAGTCATTCCTCCTTACGATTGGATGTTGGATTTTGTGTTTTGGTACTGACTTCCGGTGGTGTGATACAAAGATAAACATCGGTTGCTGGCAAGAGTGGTTAAGTGTCCAATTCTTTCGGAGACCGAGACTGTTTGGGCTGGTGGAAGAAATGGTGCTACCCACTCCCCTTCCCTGACCCCCGGTGTCAGATTGTTGATATCCTTGACAGCATGGCTCAGAGTTTCTTACGCTAACGTATATGATTACAGAGGATGCCTTCTCAGAACAGATAGGTGAGATTAGATCTTTTTTTGGGTGTGTGATTAACTACTGGATTCTAGATATTTGATTCTAGCCGTTGTGTCCTGTGTTATTAAGTGTTCTTTTTAGGAATACATATTTCTTGGAGTCATAGGTAGCTGTTGGTTGGCCTAGCTAAGTGGCAACAGAGGGATATCTCAGGTTATTTGCTGCTACCTGCGCTAGTACCACGTTCTTTTATTTTTCTAACAAAATACATTTTTCCCTACTCAGGCTGTATCAATGCAGAAAAGTAAAATTTTTCTTTACAAAAGGTTCTGGCTCAAACTGTTTTCACCCCCACCTCACACAGTTTTGATTGCTGCCACAGTGATCTTTCCAGGTTGTCTTTCTCCTTATAAACTTATGATACCCCTTGTTTAGAGAGTCTAACCTGAACTTGTGAGCATTTAAAGCTTTTATCACCTGGCTTAATATGTAAAACTTTTCAGGTGTTATTTCTCCTCACTATCATAATTGCACAGTCGACTGTAGTCAAATTAGACCTGTGCTAGTATGCCATGCACTTGCCATTTTTTGTTTTGTGGCTTAAGCTCTTGACTTTGCCCAAAGTACCTTCTTCTTTATCTTATTCCTTTCTCTGCAGAATTTGGCATCTCTGATCGATTGCGCACTTCTTGAATATAAGAACCATCTTATTTATATTTGTGATCATCATTTATTCTACAGATTTTTTGAGTACCTGCTATGTGTCAGCCCATTAAATGTAAAGGAATACTGTAGTGAACAAAATAGATGAGGTCCCCTCTCATGCGACTTACAGAATAATAAGCAAGATGGAAAGATAGAGAAGCCCATAATTACAAGAGGTGATAAGTACTGTGAAGGAAATAGATTGCTCTGTTAAGCAATGGGAAGAAAGAGATGACCAGTTCACAGTGGAAAGAGCTGCCATATCGGCAATAGTACAGTCCTGGCAGAGGGAACAGTATATTCAGAGGCTAATGGGACCATTCAACAGCATGACTTATTGGAGGAGCTAGAAGGCTGGTGTTGCTGGAAGTAGGGAGTGACTCACAGGCAGACTGTTTTGAGATGAAACTGGTGAGATCATGTATGACCTGTGAGCCAATTTTATTTTAAATGTCTTAGCTGGTAATCAAACTTTCAAACAGAAGAGGTATGACCCCTCCATTGATGTCTGTGGAATTCAGTTGAGGTGAATACCACCAACTGCTACCCGAATGTGTCCAGTGTGCAGGAGGTTTTTTCCTGCACCATACAGTCCATCTTTGCCAAGTGTGCAGCCCATTGCCAAGTCCTGGTGGTTTTGGTACATATTTGCTCAATTGTATTGGGTTGGATTGGGTTAGTCTGTGGGAATCTTGGCATAGGATCAGTTGCATAGTTTGAATCTGAGATTATGTGATGCTTTCTCCATTCCAGTGATTCATCATATACCATTCTCCACCTTCACTGTGCATCAAAATTAATGACACCTTTTAAGCATAACCATATCTGAATTACAGCTCTCACTCCAAGCCATCTGAATCAGAGTCTCTATGTACTATGTTTTGTTTTGTTATGTTTTTTTGGAATTGGGAATTGAACTCAGGACCGCATACTTGCTAGGCAGGTGCTGTGTTGCTGAGCTATACCCCTGGCCCCAGAGTCTCTATGTAGAATGGTAGTTTTCAAACTTGATGCGCATCAAAATCACCTTTGGTGCTATACAGCTGTCGGGGCAGTGGAGGGAGAGGAATCAGGAAAAGAGGAAATGGAACCTGAATTTATAAAACTGGAGAGGTTCCTTTGTTTACAAAGGTTAGTTTGTTTTTCTGTGCATGGCAGAAAAGGATGAGGATAGTATTTCTGTAAAACCTCTAAATCAAAGGCTAATAATTTATCACAGGTGAATTTTTAATACACACTACTTATGGCCTTCAAAACTCCATGCAATTTAAAATTTATTGATTAGCTGTTGCCCAAGTGAGTACCTACTTTCTGTGAGTTGTGATTTCTCTTCTGAAAGGATAGAAATCCAGGTTCATTCTTTTTGCCAATGAATTATGTAGGATAGCATTTATAGGATTGGAGCACTACTGTATTACAAATCTTGATGTAGTAGGAAAAGCACTTGCTTTTAGCATTCCATGCTTTGGGGCAGCTGCTAACTTGTATAGTCATGAATATTGAATCAGAACTATTATGAGTCAGGTGTCTTTTTAGGTGGATTTTCCAGTAGTTGCTTTAATGAAAAGTGTTGGTGGCTGCAGTATTTTTTCCTTTAAAAAATTATAACAAAGCAAAGGTTCTGTGCATTTATAGCATGTCTTATAAATCACAGAAAAAAGACCTGATAATGGCACCTAAATAACATTTTTTATACATAGAGATTACTATTCTGATAATAATAATGTAGGAAAACTCTTCGATTTAAGATTCTCGTGGTACATATGTTTTATAGACCTTCTTATGAAAATTACAATTGTAGAAGTTTCAGAATTTGTGAATGAAAAGATTTTATTACTTATATGTTAGTTATACTAGCTTAAAACATTAAACAAAATGCTGTCTTAGAGTATACTGTTTTTGTTTTTGTTTTTGTTTTTGAGATTAGGGTCTAGTTATTTAGTCCAGGCTGGCCTTAAACTTGCTTACTAAATTGCCTAGAATTTGCTATCCTCCTGCCTCAGTCTTCTATGTATGCCTAGAAAATACTGTTTTAATTGGAAAATAAGAAAAGTGAAAGGAATACAACAAAATTTAGCAATGATTATTTTAATCTTAATATTTTTGCACTTTCTTTTACTCCTTCTGTGAATTGGGTTACTGCCAGTTGTTGCTATGTGAGTCGAAGACTTAGCCAACTATCAAGTCATGATCCACTGTGGAGAAGACATTGCAAAAAGTACTGGCTAATATCTGAGTAAGTATTTAGGGAATATGTATTCTTCTGTGTGTCTATGGGAAACGTTAATTTTTTAGGGTGCATTTTTAGCTTTATATTTTTAATTGATATGTAATAATTGAACTTATTTATGGAGTTCAGTGTGATAATTCAGTAATGTGTACAACTATAATCATCAACTCAGGTTAACTAGCATTTCTTTTTTTTATTTTAAAGAGGATAAAAGAATAAAATCAATTGAAACAAACCAGTGTAAGAGATACAGGACATCAGAGCATTACAGAATGAACAATAGTTACCATAATGCCTCTTGATGTCTTGAAAATAGCTGCAGATAACTTTGGACATAGTAAAAATCAAGCAGAACAGAATAGAACAGAAACAATAAAAACAAAGCAATGTATGCAATAAAGAACTTCAAAACAAGCCAATAGTAAATCCAAAATTGCTACCATAATATATCTTGCTATCTTTGAAATAGCTGCTCCTGCCATTGGATTTGACATAATTAAACGAAACAAAAGAGAATAAAACCCAACTTAACAAAACAGTGGAAACCATATAGGACTTCCAAAATGACCATTGGGAATCAACAATGGCTGCAACCCTCTGAAAGAGATCCCCCCTAGATGTCACACTGTGTACTGATATCCTCTAAATCTATGATCAGACCACTGGCCCTAGACCTGCAATGTTAGTGAAACAACAAAGCACCACAGGCATCCAATTGCATTTCACCTCCATAGCTATCATCACAGCCTGTGTTTCTCTGGATAAACCAATCGCTTACAGCGGCGGGTGGGGGGACGCCAGAAGGGGCTGGGGTCTGGCTGTTCCAGTTTGGCAGTGGCCTGCGCGTGGCATTGGCCCCAGACTGGGCTTGCTTGCTGGTGTGGTTTTCTTTTCTCTATCTACAGCCCCCAAATGACACTGACTCATGGGGAGAGGGTGGGGTCCGGCTGTTCCAGTCTGGTGGCGGCCTGTGCATGGTGCTGGTTCCCAACCTGGGCTTGCTTGCTGGTGTTGCTTTCTTCTCTCTACCCCTGGTCCTCAAATCGCTAATTAGCATTTCTGTCTGCTTAAAACCTTAATCATTTTATTGTATTGGAACCTTTGAACTCCTCTCTTTTAGTTTCATATAAAATATCAAATACATTATTGTCAACTTTTCTCACCAAACTGTGCTGCAGAACAATAGAACTTATTCCACCTATTTAACTGTACAGTATTTTAGTACTTGTCATTCAGTCTCCCTCTGACTGCCTCCCTCCTTCCGCTTCCTATCCTCTAGGGAGGAATATGTATTCTTGAAATGTGACCCTCGGCTACTGTAACACTAGTCTGTCCTGACTCTCCTCTCTTACTTTGTTTTCCTTTGATGGCTCTTCTTGGGCCTGCTAGGGAGAAATCTTGGCTTTCTTCAAGGTTTTGTCCTTGGCCTATTGTCCTACTGCCTCTGTGACTTTTCAGCATGTGTTGCTGCAGCTAGCTCCTAGTGACCACCTGAGTTCTTCTGACTCCCAGACCTGAGTCTTTCCCTGTGACATCCTTACTTGACTCTGGGCTCACTGGCAGCACTGTCTGTTGGACTTTTCCCTTTGCTGTCATTCATGGCATAACTGGGCTTAGTAGATATTAACAATTTGGCAAAATAAAAATATAGATGACAAGACACTGAGAGTTGGGAAGGGCGAAAGGAAAGGTAGGGATACTACTGTTTTTTCTTAGATTGAGGAGAGGCAGGAAGTGAGTAAGGTTGGTAAAGTAAGAGGTAGAGGTTTAAGTGTATAATTTAAAGCTGCAGGGTTTGGTTCTGCCAAACTAAAAATTAATGACAAAACTATTAACATTGGGAGGAGGAAAATGGGTAAGAGGGAATTTTAGTCAATTTGAATTTGAATTTGAAGTATTGCTATGTTCTCATCTTCTACTTTGGATTGTCAGCAGTTATGTATAAAATTGATAAATCAAGAACCAGAGATTTAAACATTTAGAATGATAGAGATAACACTCTTAAATAATTTAAGCTCCTTTTGAGAGGTTGGGTTTGGAACTAGATTTTTACCACATTCTTTGGTATATTTTACATTTTTGTTTTTTAAGGCATGAGGGCTTCCTGCCTGTTAGTCCAGTGCTATACCACTGAGCTGTAACCCTACCCTAGTTCTTTGGTACTTTTTAATTTTGATAATATGTGTATATTGTTTAGATTAGTAAAAAGATGCTCCCCTCCTGAAATCCTACCTTGATTTGTTCTCTCCTCATCCTTAAACCTACCCTTTGCATCCTTAATCTTCATGGGAGCACCATCTGTCCAGGCATCCAAGCCAGAATCAGGAGTCATCTTAGCTCCCCTCTGTCTTTCTCTACCTTGCTTTAATTGCCAACCTTTTCTGTTTTTAGCTTTTGTATATTTCTTAAGGCTTCCTGTTCATTTCATTTAGCTTCCACAGCTTGAGGTCAATTCATCTTCTCTTAACTAGTACTGCTGCAGATCTTCCTGATTCCTCTGTTCCTCTAGTTCCCACCCCTTAAATCTACCTCTGCCAAACCACAGTTCTTTTAACTTCACAGTTAAAACTTTTCCATAGCTCTCATTTCCTACACAAGAAAGTCAAGCGAATCAGTATGTTATCTTCAGGCTTTCTATGTCTGCTTTATTCTCCATCACTTCTGAATCTTAAATTTATACTTTATTCTTTCTCCCTAGTAAGACTATACCTTTTTGAAGTTATTTTTTTAAAAATCCTGCCTTATTTTTTTAATGTCTTCAGTGGCAACTTAAGTGGACACTCAATAAATTTTTGCAGAATTATATCAAATAGAAATGTTGAATCATATAATTGTTTTGCTGCTTTATAGTTCTCTAATACAATACAGATGTGCTAGCTTAATATTATATCAATAGATTCTAAGTATTCTCTAAAATGTGACAACTATATGTACCTTTTTACAGTTGATATATTATTAGAAGTAAGTTGAAATTCTACTCGTATACTATTCACACTATATTTTAGTAATGATTAGAAGAAATTTAAGTAGAAAGTAAGAAAACAAGTGACTCATAATCCCACCATGCCAGCAGTAGGTCCTGTTAAAATTTTTAAAGTGTGTATCACTTTTTGCTTTATAGTCTCCCTTTGTAGCTAAAATAATAAAATGTGTTGGTGTTGAAAATATATGCTAATGTCCTTTAAAAAGATTTTTAATTTCATTTTTGAAATCTATTTAGGGAAGAGAAAACACAGAAGAATCAGTGTTGGAAATCTCTCTTCATAGATACTTACTCTGATGTGGGAAGATACATTGACCATTATGCTGCTATTAAAAAGGCCTGGGATGATCTCAAGAAATATTTGGAGCCCAGGTGTCCTCGGATGGTTTTATCTCTGAAAGGTACTGGGAATTCAGGGTCCCCTTTCCCCCATTTTGGTTACTATTAGTATGAGTAAATTAACTTTGAATTTCTGTTGTTTGTGCAATTGTACTGACACGAGCTTGTCTGTAATCCAGCATTCACAATTGCCAAGGCAGTAGAGCACCAGTAGAGTTAGAAGTACCTTTGCTCTGGAACTTGCCCTGCTTTTACTCAGCCTTGGAACTCACATGGTTGTTTATCTGAAGAGAAAGCTGAACTCGTCTTATCCTCACACTTGTTCTATATAAAGAAAATAGTAATGCCAAGATTGCTTGAGAATATCTATTGTGATTTCTTTAAAAGGAAAAAAAATTTTTTTCATGCTAAGAATTGAACCTAGGGTCTTTACCAGCAAGGCAGTCAACTCTAGAATTTTTATTGTGGGAAGGTTTTCAATTAAGGATTTAATTTCTTTATTAGATATAGGACTGTTCAGGCTTTCTATTTATTCTTATGTCACTTTTGATAAGAAGCCAGCAAGATTCAAAGTGTCTCTCTCTGTGTTGACTTTGAATAAGCCAACTGGCATGTTATGGAGAAGACCACATCATAGGGAATAACAGGTGGCCTGTAGGGGCAGAGGACCTCCATCCTGCAGCTGCAAGGAATTAAATTCTACCAATAATCAGTGAGGTTGGAAGAGGATCCCAAACAAAAGATGTATACAACAAGACTTCAGCCTTGTAAGACCTGAATAGTAGGTCCAGTTGAATCATGCCTAGATTGCTGCTTACACAAACTGAAATAATATGTGAAGCTCCTGGCTCTGTTTCCTGGGAGGTAGGCTCAGTTCCCTCCACCTCCCCTCAGCTGAGCCTAGAGAAGAGGGGCCGACTGTCCTCTGTGGGAGAGGCATTTAAGAAAGGAGCCCTGCCCGGGCTGTCTCAGCCTCACATTTACTTGAAAAATAAATGAGTGAGTGTTGTTGGTTTGGTTGTTTGTTTTGTGGCTCTAGGGATTAAATTCAGGGCTTCACATGTGGTAGGCAAACACTGTACCCCAGAGCTACATTCCCAGGCAATGAGTGTTATGTTAAGCTGCTGATACTGCAGCAATGGAAAAATATGCTTGTAGATAAAAATTTTCCATTTCAGCTAGGCTTGATGGCACACGCCTGTAATCCCAGGACTTGGGAGGCTAAGGCAGGAGGGTCACTGTGCATTCAAGGCCTGCCTGGGCTACAAAGTGAGTTTAAGGCCAGACTGAACTGCATAGTGAAAGCCTGTCTCAAAAGGACAAAAACAAAAAACAAAAACAAAATTTCCATTTTAGTTCATTTAAAAATTATTTTGAAGCTGTGTTGTTAGGTGCATAAAATTAGAATTATCTGTGTAGTAGGTTTAACCTTTTTGTCATAATGAGAAGGTTTCCCTTAGCTCTTAGTAAAGCTGTTTCTCTTTAAGTTTGTTTCCTGTGGTTTTTTTAGTAGAACTGTTCTAGCTTTCTTCTCTGTACCTATGTTATATACGAGTATATAATTGTGTGGTTTTTGATTTGGTTGGTTTTTGTGTTTTTCATATGGTGTTTTTTTTTGTGTGTGTGTGTGGCACCGGGGATTGAGCTCACTGAGCCAAACTCCCAGCTCTAGTTTTTTGAGACAGGGTCACACTATGTAGTTCAGGCCAGCCTTGTGCTCTTGCCTCGAACTCACAATGCTCTGCCTACCTCAGCTTCCCAAGTGCTGGGATTAAAGGCGTGTGCCACCACACCCAGCTTCAAATGGTGGTTTTTTTTTTTTTTTTTTTTTTTTTTTTTGGTACTGGGGATTGAACACATGACCTCTTGCTTGCCAGTCAGGCACTTACACCACTGAGCTAAATCCCTGGTCCCTGGTGGGTTTTTTCAAATGTTGCATGTTAGGCTAGCACTGCCCTCCATCCCTAGCCCTTGTTTTCACCTGGTGTGTTGGTTTGTCTTTTCATTAGATTATTTAGCCCATTTATATTTAGTGTACATACTTGAGTTTAAATAGATTATGTCCACTGTTCTATTTATTTGCATTCTTCTTATGTTTTTTTCATTCCCTGATTCTTTCTTATGCTTTTTAGCAGTTCCTATAGATATTAAAATGTATATCTTTGACTTAATAAGGTCTAGTGTAAATTAATATTTTTATGACTTCTTCATGATGAAAGAAAATTAGAGTGCCTTATTTCCAATCACCGCCAATCACCTCCCTTACAGTTTTGAGGTTTTCTTTGGGAGGGGAGTAGGACAGAATGTTGGAGATCAAGCTCAAGGCCTTGTGCATGTTAGGCAAGTGTGCTCTCCAGCTGAGCTATACCCCCTTCTCTTTTGTATTATACTTTTGCAGTTTTAGTGTTCAACATACTTAATACCATTGAAAATATTATTATTGTAGAGATACTCAATACTGATTTAGATTTCCCTTCACACTCACCTTTTCTGGTTGTTCCTCCTTTCTGCATCTTCATGCTGCCACTGGGGATCATTGTCTTCCTGTCCGAAGAACTTGTTTTAATGAGACTGTTGCTGCTGAATTTCTTCAGATTTTCTTAGTCTAAAAATGTATTTCTTGTTAATTAATTAATTAACTTACTTTTGGTGCTGGGGATTGATTCAGTGCCTCACATACACTATATAAGAGCACTACTACTGAACTGTATCCCCAGCCCAGAAAATGTATTTATTTCATCTTCACTGTTGGGAGGATATATTCATTGATTTTAATCAGCACTGATTTTTTTCAGTCACTTTGAAGGTGTCATTCTTCTGACTTCTTTGTTTCTGCTGAGAAGTCAGCTATTAGTTTAACTGTGTTGCCTTTGAGGGCAGTAATTACATGTCTTTTTCTACCTCTAGTTGCTTTTAAGATTTCTCTTTGATTTTTAGCAGTTTTCTAGCGATTTGGCTGGATATAGTTTTGTAATTATTCTCCACGAGGTTCATAATTGCTTTTTGACTCATGACTGAAATTCTCTTGTCATTTAATTTATTGGATATATTAATATATGGGTATTTGTGGATATTTTAAATCCATGTTTACTCACTTCAATAACTGGATATAGTGTGAGTTTAATTTTATTTTTAGTCATTTTTTCCCCCTCTTGCTCTTTAATCAGATTTTGTCTTTATGAAGGCCTATTTTTTTAAATTTATTTTTGATTGATTGCTAGACATTACTTGAGTTTGAGGGCAGTGTTACTGTCTTCTAGCAGTTTCCTTCTGTTTTTGGCTGGCAGCTAGTCAGTGGACAGGTCGCTTCAATCCGATTAGGAACCAGTCCTGGATCCAGTTAGGGACCAGTGTGATTGGAAGCCAGGCCTTAGGCTTTGTCAGTACTATGGTTGTCTGTTTTCAGTTCCCCTCCTCCTGGGATGTGGCCCTTCTGGGTCCTAGCCAGGTGACTTGGGTTTTACCAGGTCCATTCATCCTTTGTGGACTCTGCACCCCGCTTTTTCTTTACGCTCCAGCCTTATGGAAGGTAGTGCCTAAATCTTTGCGCAGCTTCCTGACCTTTCAACCTCACGCTGGCTTTTAGAATTGGCAGTTGCTTCAAAAATGAAGTGACTGCAGAAGCCTTATTTTACTTCTTCTGAGCCTCCTCTTCTCTTCTCCCTTGTGGTTTTTTTTGTCTTCAAACAGTAACCTGGTGGGTCATTACTGAAAGTAGAGCTCTCCTCTTATATTTGTAGTTTTTCGTGGTTTTTAAAGCTAAACTATGTGGAAGTTTACAAATATGCAAATTATGATTCAAATCAGTGGTCTGCTCACAGCATGAACCTGTACCTTCCTGTATTTATTTATCATTAAAAAACCGCATTAAAGCCAGGCACAACAGTGTGTGCCTATAGTCCCAGTACTGGGAGGCTGAGGCAGAAAGATCACTTGAGCCCATGAGTTTGGGACCAGCCTGGGCAACATAGCCAAGACCTCATCTCAAATTAAAAAGGGGAGAGAAACTATATTAAAATTCTAGAAACATCAGTTTAGAGAATTGCTGGCTTTTTAAAAAAGGATAGTATTGAATGTATTAGGTTGTTGAAAATGAGATCTACCCTGTTTGCGTTATGATGTAAAAAGTTACCGCACATGTCATTGGTGTCCTGTCTCTGTTTTGCTTAGTGCCAGAGTTTTCCCTGCTGAGAAGAAACGAAGGACTTTTACTTGTTCAGTGCTCCAGATGAGTTTCTAATTTGCAGTTCATTTCCCCTATAGTTTGACAATATATTTTATTTATTTTTTTCCCAAATTCATTTTATTGAAACATAAAAAAGAAAAAAAAAGAAGAAAAAAAAACTACAATAAAATTTCAAAGCACATCAATCGGGGGGTGGCAATATATTTTAGAAGCACTCACTCACTCTGAGATGGTTTCTGGAGTTAGCAGTGAAGGCTCATGTGTCTTCACGAGTCCCTCCTTGGTATGATTTGCAGAGGGTGCACGGGAGGAAGACCTGGACGCAGTGGAGGCTCAGATTGGCTGCAAGCTACCGGATGATTATCGGTGTTCGTACCGCATCCACAATGGACAGAAGTTAGTGGTTCCTGGGTAAGATGTGCCATGTTTTGGTGGTTTTTAATGATGCAAGTTACGTTCTCGAATGAAAGTAAATAGATTGTTTTTGTAGTTACCCTTAACAAAGTAGAGTAGTATAGATATTACCTCTTTCCCCTTATAGCAGTCCATAAGACAAAATGTGTAGCTTGAATTAGATTTTACCAAAATTAATTATGTCTCATAAAAACATTTCTGGACTGGGCGTGGTGGCGCACACCTTAATCCTAGCACTTGGGAGGCTGAGGCAGGAGGATCGTTGTGAGTTCAAGACCAGTCTGGACTGCATAGTAAGACCCTGTCTCAAAAAATAGGGCCCGGGATTTAGGTCAGTGGCCTATTGTGAATTTGATCCCTAGTACCAAAAAAAAAAAAAAAAAAAATAATAATAATAATAATAAAAATAAAATAAAATAAAATAAAACATTTCTACCAGCACCCTTATAATTAAAGTGAAGTCTGGTTAGGGGTCAAGGGTATGGGGATGAAGGGCAGAGGTGCCTATAAGTATATTTTAACTATGTAGAAGTCTTGACATGTTTATCCTGTTACAGACTATAAATTGTTTGGGGAGCTTGTTTTGCTGAGAGGTACATACACTAAAGAAAACATGAATTTTGTCATAGTCAAGAGTCGCCTTGGGCCAGAGATTTAGATTAGCGGCTCAAGCACCTGCCTGGCAAGTGCAAAGTCATGAGTTTGATCCCTGGTACCAAAAAACAAACAAACAAAAAAAGAGTAGCCTGTAATCAAATACTTATTTAAGCTTCTAAAAGATCACAGAATTCATTGTGAAACTTTCTGATAAAATCTGACTGTGCAGTGGCCATTGGTTTCCCTCAGAGCTTTGACCAGGTCTCCTTTTGTACATCCATGGCATTAAGTGATCTCAGAGACTTTGATGTTGTAAAGGGCTAATAAGAGGGTGGGCAGACCATTGCAGCGTCCCTACGGGAACTTGGTGTTCCACTATGTATGAAGAATCCTGTGAGGCTCTGTTCACAGTTTCAGAGGAGAATTGAGTGTGTTCAGGGAATCTCAGAAGTTCATGCTGACATTGCAAGACTTCTCTCAGAAATCAATTATCAGGCACAAGTCAGAAATATCAATCAGTTAGGATAGATAAACCTGTACTGGCGATTTTTGTGGTGGTGGGAGGTCCATTTACTTATCAAACTGAAATGTGGCAAAGATGGAAATTTGTATATCAGCGAACAGGAGAGAACTTTGTTGTAAGAATTACCCAGAGGCTGGGGTTATAGCTCAGCAGCATAAGTGCCTGCCTGGCAAGTGCAAGGTCCTGAGTTTGATTCCTGGCACAAAAAAAATAAAGAGGAATTACCCAGAACCAAGTAAGTCATAAATTTGAGCACAGTATATAGCCCAAGCAGTGAGACTTAGGATAGAAATCTTGTAGAGACCACCAGGTAGTCGTTGATGTATGCATTATTATCATTACACATATGAAGTGAGATGAATATTTATCCAATGTGTTTCAAATTTGGACAAGATTTAGTCTGATTTGTATTTTTATTTTCTGATCGCAAGGTTAGAAAGCTAAAGGTTGTGTCAAGATAAAGGTGTCAGAGAATTTATCCCTTTTAACAGTACGTTAGCCATTTATGTGTATTTATATAATATACCAGAACATTGGCAAATCATTATATTATGGCAAGATATATTCCTTCCTTCCTTTTTGTTTTTGGTGTGTGTGTGTGTGTGTGTGTGTGTGTGTGTGTGTGTTTGGTACTGAAGGTTGAACCTAGAGCCTTCACAATGAGCTAAATCTCCATCCCCTTTTTTTTTTTTATTTAAGAGAAAAAAAATGACACATGTAAGAAAGACAAAAAGCAAAAGAGACAAACGACTAGAGTAAATGCACAACAGTAACATTACAGGTTTACAAAACAGGATGATAAAAACTTGACAATGGTTGCAATATTGCGTCTCGTTATCTTCACCATCTCTTTTCTAAAAAAATTTTTTAGCCAGTTGTAGTGGTTCACATCTGTAATCGCAGCACTCAGGAGGCTGAGGCAGGAGGAGTGCCATGAATTCAAGGCCAGCCTGAATTACATAGTGAGACCCTGTCTCAGAAAACAAAAATAAATTTTTGAGACGGGGTCCTCATAAGTTGGCCTAGACTGGACTCAAACTGAGAATCTTTTGGCCTCAGTCTCAAAACTGTGTTGGGATTATAGGTATGCACCACCATGCCTGGCTAGAGATTCTTGAAATCAGCAAAACTGTATTTCTTTTTTAAAGACTGACATTTAGGCTATTTAAATATTTAATTCAATTTTTAATTTAAATCTGAATCTTCTTTCTGATGAAGAGTTTGAATTTAATATACAGAAAATTGTATTGATTTTGGTATTCCCAGTTTAGAGTCACTAATTGGTACTTCTGCAGTTGTCAGTGTGAAATGATTCATCAGGTAGCTAAAGCACAGCGTCAGTTTGCTACCACAGTGTTTCACATCTTCGAGTCTGTGTTCTCCTCAGGTTGTTGGGAAGTATGGCGCTGTCGAATCACTATCGTTCTGAAGATTTGTTAGACGTCGACACAGCTGCCGGAGGCTTCCAACAGAGGCAGGGACTGAAGTACTGCCTGCCTTTGACCTTTTGTATCCACACTGGTTTGAGTCAGTACATAGCCGTGGAGGCAGCAGAGGGCCGAAATAAAAATGAAGTTTTCTACCAATGTCCAGTAAGTAGAAGTGTTAGAATGTGGCTTTAGGGTACAGTAGTATTTTCAGGCTTGTAGAACAGGGATAGGGTATTGTATTTTTAGCCAACTAGAAAGCTACTATTCTGACCTAATGGTCTGGAATGCCGAAAGAAAGCTTTACCATTGGGTAAACAATGTGAGCTCTTGTGTATATATAGAGGGAGAACTGTGATTTGAAGTTTAAGAGAAACTAATAAGAAACTTCTCTTTGCAGTACTTAATTGTAACATACGTTTTTAACTTTTTAAAAATTTAGCTTTTGAACATACTAGAATTGTTCAGGTCTCTTAACTCTCAACCCAAAGCCCTTTCTTCTAGGCTGTAACAAGCCATCTGTCTTGCTACCTCAACTTCCTAGTCGTGTTCTTGAAGGATAATTTCTTCATTCATTCTGACAGTACTAGCAGTGCATAAGTGTTTATCTTCCTAGAGTGCCCAGCACTCTTCTGAGGATGTTAAAGGAGCAGCCTAAACATAGGAATCCTAAGAGCAGGAACTGAGAAGTATGAGGAATACCTGAGTGTCTGGTGGAACACTTAAGTTATTTTTAACTGTTTTTGCCTTGTTCTGGGAAGAAATCCAGGTAATGAACAATGAGAAATGTATCAATTATATTCTTTTTCTCACCTAGGACCAAATGGCTCGGGATCCAGCTGCTATTGATATGTTTATCATAGGTAGGAGAAAAAGTCATTCTTTTCCCTTCTTCCTTCTGGTTAAAAAACAAGAAGAGTTAATAAAACTTTCTACGTTATGAGCAACTGGCTACTTTACACTTGGATTTCTTAAGGCTTTCTGGTTTATAAAGTACTGCATCTAAACTCTTAGTAGAATAACTTATATTTTCTTTGAATTTTGTCTCTGTTTGGAAAAATGTCATGCCCTTTACAGTCTTGTGCTCTTCTATAGATTGATGAGATGCATAGAACTGCTCTGTATATAGTTCCCTTAACACATTCCTGCATCTTCTGTTGGTTGTACTGATGTAGAATTGGACATATATAAAGTGACTTCATGCTTTTTCTCTTTTGGTGCTAATAGCAGATACTGATGAGTCACATTAGAGACCTCTGAAGCAGCAGTCTTTGAGACCACTGTAAATCATGTGCTTCATAAAGTCCTTGGTACAACCCATTTCCTTTGGTCATAAAAGGACATTTCTTACAGGTTTTGAGAACCCGTTAGTCAGTGTTCAAATGCATTTGTTCTTCATCCAATCTAGTGATGCTTAGGTTTTGCCCCATCAGAAGCTTCATGGCTGTTCTGCTCTTTAAAGATATAGGAAACATTCCCATGTATGAGTAGTAAAGAGCGGACCTAGGGATGTGGCTCAGTGGTAGAGCATGTGTCTCGCATGCACGAGGCCCTGGGTTCAGTCCTCAGCAGCACACAGACACACACACACACACCCCTAAAAGAGCTTGCTACGTGTTACATCTAATTGCAATCTCAAACAGAGAAAATTCATTTGTTCTATACTATGAGACAGTCTGGGTTTGTGGTATACTTTGCAACATCATGAAGATCTTACTCCTACCTAGTAAGTTACGACAGCTTTTAAATTTAAACCCTTGCTCTCAACTCATTGACTTTTTTTTTTTTTTTTTTTTGTCTTTTTGAGACAGGGCCTCACTGTGTAGTTCAGGCTGGCCTTGAGCTCACTTTGTAGCTGGTCTCGAATTTGCAAGGATCCTCCTGCCTCTGCCTCTCAAGTACTGGGATTACAGGGATGTGCCACCACACCCAGCTAACTCATTGACTCTTGTGGTCTTGGTTTCTGAATTAAGCACTCTCTGGAGGGCCTGCCAATGCTCCTTGCTCTCACTGGCATCGTTGCATAATACTTTGAGAGTTGCTCATCACAGCTTAAGCCCAGCGGTGCTATTCAGTTTATGGACTGAAGGCTGCCCAAGCAATTAGGGGAGCTGCTGTTAGGCTCTGGGTCTTACAGTTAGCCTGGTGCTTGTCTGTCACTGTGAGGAAGGCGTCACCATTACCTCAGAGTGCCAAGGCCTGACAGTGCTGTTCTAGAAGCTGGGAATTCTAGAGAGGAGAGCAGAGCAGGAGGTGTGAGGTGCACTGAGAGTAGATGAGGTGCGGAGTGCATGTCGTGGGCGAAGGGTGAGAAAGCAGCCTCCTTACCTCACTAAGCACCAGCACTGTCTAAGAAACTCCCAGGCATGCGCTCACTGGGAAACTACCCAAGATAGGTAGATAGATAGATAGATAGTTTTGTTTTGTCCTTTTGAGGCAGAGTCTCACCCTGCAGCTCAGGCTGACCTTGAACTCACTTTGTAGCCCAGACTACCTTGAACTCAAAACAATTCTCCTGCCTCAGCCTCCTGAGTGCTGGAATTACACATGTGCACCACCAGACCTGGCCCACTTAAGATACAAATTGCATCTTGATTCAGTTAGGTTTCAGTTTCATAGGATTTCTGATAACACACAAGATGACATCTCCTGGTGTTCAGGGCACTATTAATACTTAAAAAAACCGAAATCTGTTCGCAAATGAGTTTCATAGTGAACGCTACCTATTCTATCCTCACCTTAAAGAACACACTTAAGTGTATCATGCCAATTTCTTTATATGCACATCATTTATTTCATATATAATATTCCATGAAGTATACAAAATGATTTTTAAAAATTCTTCAGTACACACCTATAATCCCAGCCCTTGAGAGACTGAGGCAGGACGATCATCGTGAGCTCAAAGCCAGCCTGAACTACATAATAAAACCCTGTCTCAAAAAACAACAAAAAAATTACTGGTTGTGAAACATAAAATGGAATAAAAACACATTAAAAATATAATATGGGACTATCAGAAGAAAAAGGTTACATTTAAGAAATATTTAAAAAATGATTATTTTTGTGGCTCTGGATTAAACCAAGAGCTGTCTGTAACTTTTAATATTACTGAGATAGCTCCATAATATCTAATTTAAAATGGGTTAAATAATGGGTGCTCTTTCAGTGCATTTAACAAATGAGTCAAAATAGGCCATTAATAAATGCTGAGGAAAGAGCTATTATAGTTTACCTTCTCTCAATGGATGCTTTGAAAATACTACAGCTTTGTACTCAGATACAAAACAAATTGTGTCTTCTATCAGTCCTTAAATAACATAATTAGCAAATACCATAAATTTAGCATCTGACATTTAGTGTAGCAGAGCACAGAAGTGGGTTCATTGATGCCAGACTACAAAGAGAAATTTATTGAACACTAATTAAGGGACTCACATGTGCTAGGCCTTGAGCTATGTTAACACGGGGCAGTCTGATAACACTGTGCTATGCTACCTAGAAGGCATAAACCTAATTCCGTTGCATAGCTGCCATCTAGTCAGTCTGTGCACCGTGGAGGTGTGGTCCACACTGGACTGTTCCAGGCTTGCTTTTCTGCTTTGAGCTGGTCACTGAGAAGATGGAGGGCCACTCTGCGATACTTTGGGATTGGCCTGAGGCACAGAAGTTCACAACGCTGTGCCCCTGGTAGATAGCCAGTCTTGGATTGGCTCCTGCCAGAATTTTGTGTATAAGTCAGCAGGTCCCTGTGAACCCCGATTGTCTGAGAATGCCTGCTGACTTTTTTTTTTTTTTTTAATTTTTTGTAATTTCTTCCTAGACTTAGCTAAATCTCCTTTGTTTAGTTTGTTTTAGAAATTATGGACAGGAGGCTTTTCATTATTTACCAGAACCAGTGCTTATAAATGTTTAAGGGAGAAAAAAAAAAGATTAAAGGTAGCCAAAGGAGTCCCTAAGAAGAGTTGGGAGGAGGCAGAATTACAACAAAGTAAGGCAAACGGAATTGTGAATAGAAATTGACCTGACAGAGGACTAGTAGAATTACATCCCTAAATGTTTGCAGTTTTAGTATGACATTGCAAGCTTAAAGAAATAAGAATTGTTTCTTTGTTTCCTACGTAGATTTTATTTAAAAAAACTATTTGTTCTTTTTCCCCCTTGGTTCGTAGGTGCTACTTTTACTGACTGGTTTACCTCTTACGTCAGCAATGTTGTATCAGGTGGCTTCCCCATCATCAGAGACCAAATTTTCAGGTATTTCATTTGGGGCTTTTTGGATCGAAATGATTAAAAATCAGAAAAATCCATCCATCACAGATCATGAGATGAAGTTCCCAAGGTTAATAACAGAACCTTGCATTATCTTGAATCTCACTGTTTTATTTTCACTGCAAAAGTAAAACATTCAAACACTTAATGAGTACTTTTCTTACTTTGAACAATTAAGAGAAAAAACTCATTTTTTTTTTTTGTTTTTTTGCGGCACCGGGGATTGAACTCACAACCTCGTGCCTGCCAGGGCAGGCGCTTAAGCCACCGAGCCAAACTCCCGGCCCTGGTTTTTTGAGGCAGGGTCGCACTATGTAGCTCAGGTCGGCCTTGCACTCCCGTTGTAGCCCAAGCCGGCCTTGAACTCACAACGCTCCTCCTACCTCAGCCTCCCGAGTGCTGGGATTAAAGGCGTGCGCCACCACGCCCGGCTTATTTTTTAATTTAGAAGCTATGGCTTGTTAGTAGCTATGTAGTTTCTATGAAAAAAAATGAAAGACTATTTGGTAATTAATAGAATTAGTATGAATGGCAAGTCAGGAACTGTTATCTCCTGCCAAATATATATTATCTTTAAATGGAACATGCAGGTGTTGTAATTAGTATTAGTGGCGATATTAGTTCAAAGTAGCCTTTGTAGCAGAAATGGTAAAGTAACTAGCTATACATTATGGGCTTTTAGGTTAAAGACAGGGCGTGAGACTCAATATACACATATTTCTTTTTTTATCTTTTTATTATCACAGCCACCATTTAGCAAATGTAGTTGGGTTTTCAGATGACCCTAAAATTTTCTTAGCTCTGAAAGTTAAGATAAGCCCTTTTTTAAACTAATTACCAATGCATTATTTGAACCACTATCATTGATCCTTGATTGTCATTACTGAACCAAGGTTTTTTTATGTTTCTAATTTTCTTCTAAATTTAATAGGACTATGCCCAAATAGGATTTATAGTTTTGATCTTATAAAGTGTAAGTAAACTATTGTGCATTGTATCTTTAAACCTCTAGTCTTACGGAGTTGAAATTACTTTAAAATGTTTAATTTTTTAAATTTCCTAGATATGTTCATGACCCAGAGTGCGTAGCAACTACTGGGGATATTACAGTTTCTGTTTCCACATCATTTCTGCCAGAACTCAGCTCTGTACACCCACCCCACTATTTCTTCACATACCGAATCAGGTGAGAGCGTTAAATTGGGTTGCCTTTCAGTTAATAGTGGGATATAGCCTGTGGATGTGTTTCTGTTGTGCCAGTTGATGTACATAAAATACATTTGGAGGTTTTTGTTTTTGTTTCCATTTTTTGTTTTGTTTTGCAGTGATAGAGATCAAAACCAGGGCCTCAGGTATGCAGGGAAGCACTCTAACCACTGAGTAAAATGCATTTTTAAAGATAGGTTCTTGCCGAAGTTTGGAGGAAAGTACGTTTCCTACGTTACAGTGTTTATAAAGGACTTTAACTTTCTATTAATCTCTGTGTTATTTATCTGGTGCACATGTACTAGGTAGAAAGTACTGTGCCAGGTACTATGAGAAGTAACCCATGAAGTTGTAATCATCAAAGATAGAGTTGTAATATACTTCAGAAACTCAGATTGACAAACATGAAGTCATGCGTTTTAAATTGCATCTGATCCACCTAATATTCAGTTAAAAATCTAATGTTCATTGAGTGTTTCATGTATGTCATGCATGGTGTGAGGCATTGAATTTGCTTAAATAAAAACAAATATTTTACATTCACTTTAGTTAGAAGTACTCTATATTATAACATAAGAACAACTCATTGCTCCAAGGGATTACAGATACTTTGTTTTAAAGTGCATATTTATATATTTTATAATATGGCATATATGTACAATATACATGCATTCTATAAATGTTTTAGTATAGTTGCCAAGGAAGCATCGTAGGATTTGGGTATAGCCTTTGATACGTCTAAATACGGGTAAAAATGTGTGTTTTTTAATCGTTGAGTTTACATCCTGCCTAGGATTGTAGCATACTTAAAATAAAATCACCCACATGCACTTATAGGGGAGGGTACACAAAGTGAAAATAAGAGACAACAGATTCCTAGAGAAAAGGAGAAGTGACAGTATGAGGAAACACAGTCAAAGTGGAAACCCAGTAGCTTGTGTTGTTTTGCTTTGAACTTTTTAGAAACTAATGGAAAAAAAACTTGGTCACATAGTTTTGTTGTGCATAAAAGACTGCTGTTTAGCAGTCTGTCACGGCACTATATTCTAGAAAGCATTCCCCAAACAGGATTGTTGTCACCATTGTGTTTGCATGTATTTATGTTGCCCTTTCTATTGTCGCTCCTCATCAAAAGTACGTAAATTGAGCGAAAGCATTTCTGTGGCTAATTAAGGAAGTATCTTTGAGAACTTAGAAAAATAAATGTCTAACAGACTCGAATAGGTTTTTAAAATTTCCTTTGGAAATTTCCTTCCATAGTGTTAACCCTAGTCCTGTAGCTCTTCAAAGAAGGCAAAGCACGTAGGGCCGATTTGTGTCTTTACCACACCACTCCTTTCTCCAGGATTGAGATGTCAAAGGATGCACTTCCTGAGAAGGCTTGTCAGTTGGACAGTCGCTACTGGAGAATAACAAATGCTAAAGGAGATGTAGAAGAAGTTCAAGGACCTGGAGTCGTTGGTATGTAACCCACTATTTAGGTTTGTACATCAGTAGCTTCAAAGAAATTTTAGAATTGATATCCATAAATGGGAAGTATAGAGATTGTTGTTAGCCTATAAGTTTTGTCCCTTAAATGTTAACTTTTCTAAAATTATAGCAAACTCAGTTATTCAGGTATTGATTTCCCTTTCTGTGGACCACCTGGAGTTTCTTTTTCTTTTTCGTTTTCTTTTTTTAAACTGGTTGACTAGTCTTATATTCTATGGGTTAGATGGATAGCACAGAAATAAATTTCATATTCAGTAATTTTTTTAATTTTGGGGGAATATTTTCAAATTAAAATAACAGATTTTTATTATTTCAATTTTATTTACTTTAAGGCCAATTATCATTGACATTTTTTTTAAAAAAAGTATGATACACCCTAATTCTGAACTATCATACTCTTCAGGGTTGAAAATGTGCTTCAAGGTCTGGGGATATAGCTCAGTGGTACAGCACCTGCCTGGCAAGGGTGAGGTCCTAGGTTTGATTTCCAGTACCCACCCAAAAAAAAAAAGAGAAAAGAAAAAGAAAATGCACTTCAAGAAAATAACATGTCCTTCTGTTGTCCATCCTAAGTATCTGCAGAATTCGCTCGAAGGTTTTCTAATTTATTGCCATGCATAGATTAACAATCTGCATGTTTAGCTCATTAATTTGTCTTAGACTTTCTTGAAAATCTAGTGAATTTTATTAAAGTCATAATTCCTTTTTGTCATTTGATGCATTGATGGGAAGATCTCCCCTGCAACTGACATTTTTGTCTGGTCCAAATTCTTAGCTTGCATCTTCATGACTTTATGTTTTAGTCTCTTGCCACTGGTAAATATGTGACATCTTTATTACTCTTGTCTTAAAGATTGTTATCATTGAGGCCTGAAAGCTCTTTGAAAAAAAATGTGTATTTTTTGTTTTGTTTTACTAGATAGTACTCATCCACTACTTTGAAGAGAATTTAGAAAATCAGAAAATATATCAAGAGGCATAAAATAGTTGCTTATAATCCCATCACTGTTAACATTTTGTTTTATCTCCCTTTAGGCTCTTTTTTCTAACTGTACATTTACTTTTATATAATTTATATCATAGTGTTATAGAGAACATATCTTATTTACTGTAATGAGCTGAATTTTATACTTTGGCTTATTGTTACTGGTTACTCTGCAGGTGAATTTCCAATCATCAGCCCAGGTCGGGTATATGAATATACAAGCTGTACCACCTTCTCTACAACATCAGGATATATGGAAGGATATTATACCTTCCATTTTCTTTACTTTAAAGACAAGATCTTTAATGTTGCCATTCCTCGATTCCATATGGCATGTCCGACATTCAGGGTGTCTATAGCCCGATTGGTAAGTTAAATTTTCCTTTAGTGCTGATTCATATAACTTTGTAGAATTAACTCTACAAAGCATCTTTGTTTAGACAGATAAGTATTTAATAAACAAATTCCAGAGGGTCCTGAACATGCTAAGACAGTATCTTGGGGATTGTGTGACTGTGTTGGGAGAGGTGAACAACAGGTAAACTAAGCTCCCTACTCTTCAGCTGGAGAAACTCTGCTATTACCTGTTTTAAAGATTCAACTTTTCCACTGTTTCCAAAACCAGTTCTGTGGCTCAGATGTATTAGAATATGAGATGTACCATGTTAGAATTGGGTTTCTTTTATTTCATTAAGACTACAAAAACAATTTTCTACTGTGTTTTTGCTAAAACTCCCAATTTAGTAAAATAAACAGACGTCCAATAAAGATCATTGCAAAGAGGGTTTAATGGGTAGGCTTATGGTTTTAGCCGTCTCTTCCAGAGATCATTTCTCAAGTCAATGAGGTATATTTTTAAAACCCTGTTTTAGGATTACTCTTGACAGGTGTAACGATAATCCCAATCTTAAGAACTGAAATGGTTAAAGGAAATTATGAGGCCCAAATTATATAATATGAATTGTATGTGCTGAATGAATTGTATATGCTGAATGCAACCGAGTTATGGGCATTGAATAGTCAAAAAATGCTCTTTTAACTCTTGGAATGGTCCTAATGGGTGTCTGAAATAAGTCCAAGGCATGATATTAACCTCGTCCTGAGACAGCACACTCTCAAGTCCAATTTGGAGTGGAAAGGATGGTGATGAGCCTTTAGACCATTACACTTGTGGTAGTGAAAAGGGCCTGTGGTCTGGATTTGTGAGTGAAGTTTTAGCTCTCCTCCCCAATGGAGGAATGTTAGAAACTGTATTTCCAGTTCTAGAAGTTTGCTACTTCCTGTAATGGGCTTCAATTTTTGACCAATCCATTATCTATGTGAGATCGGTATCATGTTACTCTCAAATGATTGGTAATCATCCAGAAAACTATCTGTTTGGGACTGGAGTTTTCTTTGTGGGAAAAATTTAAAATACGAATTTAATTTCTTTAATATTCATATTTTCTATTTCTTCTTGTTTCAGTTTTGATAATTTGTGCCTTTCAAGGAATTTGTCCATTTCATCTAAATGTTGAATTTATTGGCGTAAAGTTATTCACAGTATTCCCTTGATATCCTTTTAATGGCTACAAAAGCTATAGTCACATCTCCTCTTTTGTTCTCAATATTGGTAACTTATATCTTCACTGTTCGTCACATGATTATTATCACTTTTGTTGATCACTTAAAGGAACAACTTTAGATTTTACTGATTTTTCTCTATTACTTGCTTGCTTTCCATTTCATTGATTTCTGCAGTTGTCTTTATTTCTCTTGTACTTACTTTGGGTTTAATTTTTCTTCTAGCTTTATAAAGTAAACGTTATTAGACGTTTCATCTCTCTAAACACTGTTTTAGCTGTATTTCACAAATTCTGATGTTTTTGTTAACATTTGGTTCAAAAATCGTCTCAGATTTCCTTTGTAACTTAACTTTGGTCCATGACTTTTCTAGAAATGTATTAATTTCCAAATATTTAGGAACTTTCAGTTATCTTTTGGTTATTAATTTCTAATTTTATTGTGATTAAAGAATTTACTGTGTATTTTCAATACTTTTATATGTTTTATGGCTCAACATGTGAAGAATTTACATATCTTGGTAAATGATCTTTGTGTATTTGAAAAGAATGTATATTGTGACATTTGGGGAAATACTATATTCTATTAATACAGGTCAAAGTGATTGGCTGGTTGACGGTGTTTTTCAAGTCGTCTGTATATTTATGCTTTTTTCAGTCTTCATTCTGTCAACTACTAAAAAGATGTTTGTTGAAATTTCCAAAATTATGGCTTTGTTGGATTTAGTTCTATCAAATTTGCCTCATATATTTTGAAGCTTTATAATTGTGTGTAAATATGCTTAGGATTGTTATGTGTTTTTGATGAAGTTGTTCTTTTATCATTATCTCCCTCTTCATCTCTGATAACATTTCTTGTCCTAACATTTAAAGGGCATTGAGGTTTGTTTAGGCAGGGAGTGGAGCTCCTCTTGGGTCAGCTTGATCCTTTTGAGGCTTATTCTTCCCATTAGGGTAGGTGTGAAATAGTCTTTTATTAGGGACAGTGGTGCTCAAGCATTCCAGTCTCGTGATCCCCTTAGATGTTTAAAACTTACTGAGAATCCAAAGAAGTTTTGTTTACATGGGCTATATCAGTATTTACCATATTTGAAATTAAAACTGAGAAGTTGGCTAGTATATACTTATCAATTCCTTTTAAAATTACAATAAATAAACCTGTTACATGTTCAGCCCCCTCTTAATTAGGTATTTATTAGTTTAATTTTCTCCGAACCACAAGTAAACATAAAATCTTGACCTGCCTTAAAATGTCTTCTCTCAAGATGACAAATCAATAAACAAAAATGAGAATTCTGGACTTCTAATCAACATAGAAAAAGGCAATAGGGTTTGTGTTTGTCAATTTGTTGCCTGTTTCTGTATTAGTTTTCTTGATATGGAAGTTGAATCATTCTCCTTTTTTGTGCTTTCCCAGTCTGACTAGTATGCTTCAGTATTTCCTTTCTCTTTGTACTTTACCACTTCAAAATACACTTTTTGGTGAGTCATATGCCTTTTCCTGGTCTAGCTGAGTTGTTTATTGTGCTTGTTTGAGGGCCCCATAGAGGCTCCGGCTGCTTACTTATTTCCATTCTTGTTCTGTGTTCCTCTTTCCATCTGCTGTTAGCGATGTAAACTTTTATCTCTATGCCCCTATCATTAGACATATTGATTCCTTCAACAGTTTTCTTCATTAACATAATTAATAATCATACCACCTGCACATCACATTTTAGCATTTCCAAAGTCTTTGCCTTCCCACCTTTTGGACCTCTTAGTGAATCTTAAAGCCTTCATTCCTTAAATTAAAAAATATATTTATGTCCAAAGATTCAAGTAATGGAATATCTTGCAAGTCATTCCTGTGTATAGTCTCTGATTGTCATTGTTGTGTTATAATAAATTCTGAATGATATAATTTTCTCTTATATTAATTTATTCCTTCAACAAATATTTGAGTACTGTAGTAATAATACAGTCAAAACCTGTGTCTTGTAATTTATGTTCTAATTCAAAGAGACAAACTATGACAAATATTATGTACTCAGGCCAAGCAGTAACAAGTATTACAGACAAAAATCAAAGTACAGGAGAAGAGCAGTGTCCTGTTGGCTTCTGATGGAGAGCTGTGTTAGGAAAGGCCTTGGTGCCGTGCAGAGTGTTCAGCAGAAGCAGCAAGTGCAAGAGTGTGCTTGGTTTGAAACAGGAGGCTGGGGTGCAGCCAGTGAGGGGGAGAGCACCTGGAGGTGAGATTGGAGGGATGGTGGGGTGCTGGGTCATGTGATGTCATAAAAGCTTTGGTGGAAGGGCTTTTGCTGACATGATGCTCCGAGTTCACATTACCAACTGGGTCCAATACAGCAGCTCTTCTCATTGAGTCTTTAAGTGTGTGTGAGAGAAAATTGGCAGGCAGTTAAGGGAAGGCTTGATTAGAGACAGTGCTTAAGCAGAGCTCAAGTTTCTAAAAGATACTCATATCTCGTGTTCAGCACTACCACTTTCTCTTCTAAAGCTTTCAACATGTGAGTTTAGGTAGAGGCTACCCTTTCCATACAGCGTGGGCTGATATTAGTGATTCTAGTGAATTGGCTAAGTGACACTGATGCTGAGGCTAAGTCAGAAAAAGGCAGTATGCCTTCAGCCTAGCTTGCTCTCCTGGAATGTGCCTTTGGTGTCCTGAGCCACCTACCATGTAAGAGGTCCAGCTAACATGAAGCCGCCATGCTGGAGAGACCGAGGAGGTGCGCAGGAGCCCCAGCTGTTTCAGTCTCCAGATGTGTGGATCATCATAGCCCTGGTACCTGACATGTGAGTGAAGAATCCCTTGAGGTGACGCCAGTTCCAGCCATCTGATGACAACATCATGAGACACCTCAAGCCAGAACTGCCCCATTAAGAACTTCCCAAATACCCAACCCACAACAACCAGGAGAGATAATAAGTGACTGTTGTTTGAGCCACTGAAACAATAAAAATAAATTTTTTTTAAAGTAGAGGCTACTGATGTTTGAATTAAAGCATTTCTTTGTAGTAGAAGTTTAATAAAAATCTTTCAGACCTATTGCTGACGGTGCATAAAAGTTGCCAGTAGAAGTCCTGCCTAATACTTTCACCTCTTTTCTGTAAGCATATAGGTTAATAAAAGAATTGTTTTTTAATGTATTAGTATGGTAAGTTGAGCAAAACTTTATCTTAGATCTTTAGGAGGGGTAGAGTCTATTTGCTACCTTGAACAAACAGCCACCATGTGAAAACTTAAGTACCATCGTAATGAAACATGTTTACCATTAGAACCATACTGAGCATTACTGAACATGTGATAAAATAATACACTCAGGTATCTTGCACCAGCTTGTGCAGTATGAAACTGCACTGTTAAAATTTCTATGAAAACTGGTAGACAGCTTGTCTGGTTGTTGGTATTCCAGTCAACAAAAATTTGCCTTAAATTAGGAGAAAAACTTGATGGACACTCTTCTTATCAAAAGGTTGTTTTCTCTTTCAAGGAAATGGGTCCTGATGGATACGAAGAGATGGACGAGGAAGAGGAGGAGGAGGAGGAGGAGGAGGAAGACGACGATGATTCAGCAGACATGGACGAATCAGATGACGATGAGGAGGAGAGGCGGAGGAGAGTCTTCGATGTCCCCATCCGCAGACGCCGCTGCTCACGCCTGTTTTAGCCAGGCTTCTGAGGGAAGCGCTGGGATGGCGTTAGCCTGTTTAACAGATTTCTTAATAATGTAAATAACTGCACTGTGTTCAGCATATAGCAGGGGACTAGCATGAAATATTGTCTCTGGCCCTGGGCCCTGCGCGACACTATACTAGGAGTTGGATTGTTTTGGTTTTCTTTGTGCAGCTTTGAGGTAGAGGAGAAAACAGGAATCTCCCCACAACCCCACCCCCACCTTCCAGGTGTCAGTGCAGAAACGTTTCCTTGTTTTAAAGTATTTTCTACTTAAAAATAGAGAAATGAGGAGAAAATTTGTTTTGAACGAGGACTTAAACTGTAGCAGAAATACCTACACAAGGCTAGAAAAACTGTGTGATTGAATGATCTATGGAAAGACTTCTTGTTGTGAGTCACTGAGAAATGAACAAAATTTGTAATTTGGCTGATCCATTTTGTGAGTCTTAATATTTTGTACTCACAGGGAACTGACTAAACTTGCCTTGTCCTTTCGTAGTCTATCCTTGAATTTAAAGTCCTATCATTTAGACCTTGAATTTTAAGATTTCATTACTACAACCTGGAATGTAAAGCCTTCAATGTGGTGACTTTGAATATAAGTTAAAATCCTCACAGTATGACCTTTATGAGATTTATTTACAGTTGCATTTTTTTGAAATGTAGTGTATAAAAGTAATGTGTTGTTCATTAACAAAAAATTCTTCACAATGTCTCATGTAGTCTAAACTTGTAAATACTGCTTCTGTTTTGTTTCTCCTTTATATAATTGACTGTCTAACTTTGTGATAAATGATATGATCTTAATGTTAGGTTTAAGGATGTTTTCCTGAAACATGGATTTTTATTTTGTAACTATATAATTGAGAGTTTGTAATGAACTCCTTCAAGTGTCACAAACACACTTTAAAACAAATTTTGGTTCCAATCCTGTATTTTGTGTAATTGCCTATTTGCCATAACCAAATATTAAGAAGGCTTTGTTCTTCAGGTGGTAAATGGGATTGGCACTCATTGTAGGGGAGCCAGTATGGTGGGCCCATTCTGGAGCATATCCCAACTCGACTGTGGCCTCAGCTGTGCTCTGCCTACCATTTCCCCCAGAACAGTTCTTTTGTAGAGAAAATGGAAAGAGGGAATGGTATTCAAGGAAGTGTCTGCCATCACACACCATAAAGGCGGACTTACCTATTGATGCATGTCAGAATGTTCTGAAATTGTCATTTTCCTGTTTATTTTTCATGTAATAGTGCAGCCATACACTGGATAGTGATGTTTCAACCAACAACGGACCACCACACATCTCATAGTGGCCAGCTACACCCTCCTATACCGCATGTTTAGCAAGCGTCTTGAATGTATCATTTTCTTTTGTGCTTGATTTAGTATCCTTTTTATTTTGTTCATGACATGTAAACATACAAAATCCGTTGCTCCGATTGCCAATGAGAGGCTACATCAGGTGATCGACCTGAAAATGAAATTAGAAGGTGATGAAGGACTGTGAAGCTGGCAAATCACTGATGTTTGCTGCTCACCGATTATTTCCACTATAACTCCAATCTTAATAAAGTGACAGGAGCTGGTAAAAGATCTGCTTCACTGAAAGCACTGAGGCCAACAGAAATTCAGGAAGAATTCGTATCGGACATGGAGAAACTTCTGAGAACCCGAATTGAAGATCAGACACCGATGTCTTCAGCACCACGAAGATCATGACTGAAGCAGAGTATTTGCAGTGTTGAAAAAAAGACTGGAACAGACTAGGATGTGGCGTTTCCTGCCAACTGTAGGTTTACATGGTTCATGAATTGTTCATCATAGTAATGTGAAAGTGAGTCCACACTCACTGTGTGAGTGCTGATGTCAAGGCAACTCAACAACTTTCAGAAGGGAGATAAACTGATTGTGGAGGGAGATTATTGCCAAAGGAAATCCGTAATTCCACTGAGGTTTGTAGAAATACACTGAGTTTTGCACAGGAATGAGATCACCTGGTAGTGCAATCATTTAGTGTGGCCTGGTCTCAGAATGTGTTCCCTCCCCACCAAAGTCAACTATCTTCTCCATTCATTTAGGCTGTGATAATGAAATACTGTAGCCTGTGTAATTTCCAAACAGTGGACACCAATTGCAAACAGTTCTGGAGAATGGAAAGTCCAAGATCAAGGCACTAGCAGAGTCTGGTGTCTACCCTGCTCTTCAAAGGTGGAGCCTTGCTGTGTCCTCACATGATGGAAAGAGATGAATGAGCTCTCTGAGGTCTCTTTTCTAATTGCCTTCTAAAAGTTCATCTGGACCTAATTGCCTTCTGAAAGTTCATCTCTTGTACACTCGCTTGGGGATTTGGTTTGAGCACTCAAGGTGTGGTCAACTTTTCTTTGCCCATTTGGTAGCGAAATTGTACTGGCGGAAGGCTTTGTTCTCCGTGCGACTGGGCCACACTCTCCTCAGAGTCAGGGCATTTTTGTTTTTAATTGTTAGTGCCTATTATTGTCATTTTATGGGCCACAGGCTCCCCTGCTGGTAATTGCAGCAAGCTGTTTAAGCTCCTTTTCTCCTCAGTGAAATGATAGGCCTTACTTCGAAGGAAGGTGATGAGGACTGAAGACCAATCATCCTGGGAATGGCACAGCCTGGAACCTGGTACCAGGGAGAACAGTTGATTTTTCAAGACCCCCGTGACCCCTCTGGGTTCCCCATTGTGGGTGATTTGCTGGCAGTTCCAAGAAGGCACACAGACCTCAGAATGTCAGTGGAGGGAGGTGGTTCTTCACTACGCATGGATAATTTATCATTGGAAGAAAAAGGGAGTAACTCGCGATTTGTAAGGTCAAAGTAGAAAGGGGAAACTCTGTTAGACTTGTGCCTTAAAGAAAATCCCATTATGTTGAGGGATTTGGAAAGGAAACTTCAGGGAGACTAGTGGTTTGGAAGGTAAAAGCCCACTAAGAGAGCCCCGTGGGTTTTGAGGACTGGGAACAGGTCACTGAGAGGCCCTTGTCGGCAAAGGGCAGATATCTGAGATTTCAAAGTTCCTGGGGCAATGGTAGCAGCAGAACTTTGGGGGACTGGGAGGGGCTCTTCCATTGTGATGGTACTTTGCTCTTTGTGGCTCTACTTGCATCGTAATTACTGCTTTGAAACCAGTGACTGATGTGTGAGTATATGGACAGAACTGGCTGCAGCATGTTCAGAGTCAGACGAACACAAGCGGGTGCCACCCAGGCATTACCAGCCCCTGATAAATAGAAATACATCTTTTTTGATTTTACAATTATCCTCTTGCCTTGGGACAGGTAATTTCATTCCCTTGGGGTTTTATTCACTTCCTGTAAAATGAGAACAATGGGAGTTTCGTTTTTTTGAGTATCTGTCTAGTTTGAGTTCATCAGCTCCCGGTCCTTGGAGCAATGACTATTTGTGGTGAAAACTGCTGATCTTAAAATCTCTTCTCAGGATGGCAGTGTTAGTGATTAGTGTTGTACCACTGGCCCCTGGGTTCCATCCCCAGAAGCAAAAAAAAAAAAAAAAAAAAAAAAAAAAAAACCTCTTTTTCCTTGGCCTTCTCAGTTGAATGTATTTTGGAAGCCAAATTTATAAGAAGTTTCTCCACTGGGGAGTTTATGGTTCAGACCTCAGACCTGAGTTTAAATGCTGTTCCACCACTTTCCAGTAATGAGGTTACTGTATGAGCTTTTTGTTGTTTCAAAATGGGAGTTTGTTGTGTTTCCTAGGCTGGTTTGGATTTATAAGTGCAAGTGATCCTCCTGCCTCAGCCGCTCCAGTAATTGGGACCACAGGCCCATGCCACCATGCCCAGCTTATGTTTTTTATTGCTGCAAAAACTAATCACAAGTTTAACAGCTTATAACAGCACAAACTTACCATTCTGTCTTCCATCCAGAGTCTGACACCGTGGCACTGGGTGGAAAATTAAGGCGGCAGGCTGTGGCCCTCTCTGGGACAGGGCAGGGTCATGTCCTTGCTCATCCAGGCTGGTGGAAGAGCACAGTCCTGTGACTAGGAGATTGAAGTCTGGTGTTGGTTGAGGACTACACAGCTTCCAGAGCCTTTAGAGACCACTTGTGTGCCTTCATGTCTCCATAGTTACCAATAGTGAGTTGAGTTCATCTCACTCTTTGGCTTTTGTCTGTTTTTCTGTTGTCACATCTTTCTGGCAGACTCTGCTGCTCTCTGCTCCTTCTTTGAACCACCTGGTGATCACAGTGTGTCTGCCAGATAATCTAAGATGAGCTCTATAACCGTAATCCCATGTGGAAGCCACTTGCCACATAAGGACGTCTGTATTCCAAGGTTCACTGGAGTTAGGGTGCTTTCTCTTTGGGAGAGAGAGGCATTATCATGTGTACCGCAGATGTGTAAACTAGTTCCACTCAACCTCAGTTTCTTTGTGTAATTGGAGGCAGAGATTACATTTACTTCATAGTACTGTGAGGATTAGCTAGTACATTAATATGTCAAGAACACCTACCATAGCAGTTGACCTCATTGTATTTGCTCACTAAGTAGAAGTTAACTTGGCAATAAGAACTTGCCTAACGGCTTGCATTTATAACCTAGTCCATTCAGAGGTATAATCACAGGAGCCCTAAAGGGTAGAAGAAACTCATCATTTCATCAGCACTAGTGGGTCCTTTTACAGCCCTGCTGGAGAGACCCTTTCAACCCTATGCCTGACCCTCATGCCTGTCACTGTAACACAGTGGTTCTCAGTGTGATCCCTGGCCAGCAGCATAGCTAGTACGTAGGAACTGACTGAAGTGCACCTGCATTAGACCTACTTAATCCAGCCTCTGGGATTAGGGTCTGGTGTTCGGCTTCACAGTCTCCGGGTGATCCAGGTGCTTGGTGAAATGAAAACCGCTGTTATAACTCTCTCTCTCTCTCTTTCTCTCTCTCTCTCTCTTTCCTCTCTTTGGCACTAGTTGGTGTCCACCCCTAGTAGCTATAAGATCCTTGCCTGTTCAGCAGTCACTGTAGCCTGGTGCCCAGCAAAACTTGCTCACAGTGATCGCAGAAGTTGCTATTGGAGAGATAATGGCAGGTAGGAGTGGACACTCAACCTACTTCTGAGGAGTAAATCCACCCACCAATGAATTCCCTAAGTTCCATCATTAAATAATTGTTTAATATGGTGAGTGCTTTCTGCTTAAGTTTCTCTGGATTACATATACTTATATCACATTACATTATTATATATATTTCCTTATTTGTATTTGGAATACTTAGGGGTTTTGGATGGACCATACCATGTTTTTGCTTTCCTATTTAAAACAAAAGAGTATAGGTTCACACTCTGATCTCTACCCAAATACCCAAACACTTCCCAGAACATTTTTAGCAAGTTAATAAGAGGTGTCTGTATGTTTGTAAATCATCTTGCTTGTTTTTAGCTTCTTCTTGCCTCTCAGGTGGCTAGACATAAATATATAATTGTCGGGTTGGTTTCACTATTGAGTAAGAATCTTTAGTACTTCACCAGTGTTCTGTGCTTGCCTCTTGCTATTTTCTGCAGCCCTTCTGATCTGTGACCTCTTCTACCTGTTTGAACATTTCCTACTGATGGGTAGCTTTTTACATATCATCAGGGACTTGCTTTCCACTTGGCATGGCATCCAGGATATGGCAGGGCAGATTAAGGGATGGCAAATAACCACCCTTAGTACAGGAGTGGTGAACCCATGACACCTGTTCTACAGTGGGCTGTTTGTATCATTGAAAGCTCTAACAGCTTCGTCACCACTGGTTTAGGAAATCTCAAATGCCTCCCTGATTGATCCTAATTCTGCCTTTGGAAATTGCATAACCTCTGCCTTCCTTCCTCAGCTGTCCCTCCCTTATTTGAAGTCATAACTGTCTCTGATACACTTTATTGGGTATAACAGCCCTGGTTTCCTTCAGTATTTTCTACTGGCCTCTATAGCTGTTAATTATGCTATCCTGATGAACCTGAAGAAATTCATACATGCAGCATCTTGGCTAAAATTATTTCTAGCTCAGATTTGAGCCCAGGAGAGAGTAAATTCTAGGATCGCAGGTGTGTTTGTCTACTTCTTTGTCTGTTAAATGGAAGACATTCTAGTCTGCATTGAGCTTTCAAACTCTGAAGTTTTATTTTTAAATTTGTCCTCATACAAAATTTAACTTCTTTGCAAATGTTTCAAGGTTATGTGAATTGGAGTTGACTGTTGCAAGGTTATGGAAATTGGAGGCAAACTGGGTTAGAATATAGGTGTCACTTTTAGGACTACTAGAAAATAACCAAGGCTCACTTTTTACAAATACGAAATGTGACTAAAATAATTGCAGACAGACATAAAAGAATAAATACATGCAAATACACATGTGTTTTTAAACTCAAATAGCCAACTTTGAGAGACAGCCTATGTGTTTTTGTACCTAATCAGGTGTGGTAGAAACTTTTTTTTAATTGTAAGTGAAATGATATATAAGTACCTTAAAATAATTCTTCTATCATGTTGAAATTTTTCTATAAAAATATTTCAGAAAAAATGTAAGCATAAGCAACCTGCTCATGATTGTACCACTAAATTAAACACATGTTCCAAAGTGTTCAGAAAGATTGATATGGTATCCAAAACATTTTCTGTGCAGGCGTGTGTATGTCTATTTGTGTCTTGTTACCAGTTCAGATTGGGGAGGTTCACTTGCAAATCGTGCAGCCTGGAAGTGAGACACAGGGTTGTGGAAATGTCTGAACACACCTTTAGTTTCATCTGCTAGACTCAGCTGCATGCCTTTGCCTTGTGATCCTTGGCTGCTTTGTCTCCCGCGAGCCCTCACAGCAGTTTACATTTATGCCATAGTGGCTGTGTACCCATTACAACTCTGGTTATATAAGTGATACTGGCCAACTTTGACCCTGGTTATGTCAGTTATTTACTCTGAGACCGAAGGAGTGTGCCTGTCCTGAAATCTTGCTGACTTGTACCCCTGGAAATCACCCATAAACAGCCTAGACCAAACTGTAGTCATCTTAGGCTTTGTTTTTACCTCTGTAGTATGTACGTATATATTTTAAAGAAAAAGTAATAAAACTATAGCTATGTTAACCAGCTTTTTTCTTAGTACCTTGTGAGCAGTCTTCTAAACTCGTTATGCCATACAGTTCCCAGCATGGAACTATATTAAATCTGTTCATCTCCTTGTTGGATGGACATGTATGTCATGTCACTAAACTTTTGCCCCCCCCCTTTTTTGAGACAGGGTTCCTCTGTGTAGCCCACACTGGCCTTGAGCTTACTATGCAGCCCAGGTTGGCCTTAAACTTGTAGTGTTCCTCCTGCTTCATCCTCCCAAATTCTAGGATTACAAACATGCACCACCATCCCTGGCTAACTTCTGCTCATTAAACAATGCTTGTATAACCATATTCCTGTGGTGAACGGCTTATTCAGAGTTCTCTTTAAGGAATTCACTATAGAGACAGCCAACCACAGAGAAAAATCTGTCCTTACTACCTAAGGCTGACTTAAAAGTGTGTTGTACAACCCCAAATGGTATTTTCCTTTTTTTAAAAATTTTATTTTAAAGAGAATAAAACAAAACAAAGCAGAACAGAAGAAAGCAGATGAGGACAAAACAATGGAAGCAACACAGGATTTCAAAACAAGTGAACAAGAAGTCAACAGTGGCTACCATAACGTCTCTTGTTTTCTTCGTAATAGTTGTCCATATCTTCACACACGATGAATTCAAACAAAACACAATAGTATAAAACTGATAAAAACAAAAGAATGAAAGCATTACAGGACTTCAAAACCCAGCAATAGGAAAATCAACAATGGCTACTGTAATGTCTCTTGTTCTCTTCAAAATAGCTGACCACACTTTCACATATATTGAACTCAAATAATGCAGAACAGACTAAGAATAATCAAAACAAAGGGTATAAGCATTACTGGACTTCACAACAAGATGATAGGAAATCAGCAATGGCTACCATAATGTCTCATTTTCTTCTAAGTAGCTGTTCATACAATCACTCGTAATAAAATCAATTCTTGTAAACTCTTTAGGAGAAGTTCTAGGCTTGTATAAACCTATACATGTGTATCTATCCTTTCTGTATTAGAGGGAAAGACAAAACAAAACATCACAAATTACAAAAAAAACAAAAACAAAAACCAAGAAATGAAAGAGACTGATAAATAAAATAAAGAAGAGCCCAAAATGATAAGAATACAGCTTGCAAAACAAGGTGGTAGGAACATAGCTAAGGTTGTTATTTTGCATAGTTATCTTCAAAAGAGTTACTCAGATTATCAGATATAGACTTGCAAAATTCATCTAATCCTATGAATGTTAACTGTTTTGTTCCAAGAACTAATAGAATTAGTCACACAATTCTCTTAGCTGTCTTAAATATATACAAATTTTTATCTTTTCTCTTTTTTCTTCCTTCCTTTCTCCTTTTCCCTATCTGATTTATTTTTCCCCTTTGGGCAGTTTGTTATCCTTCAACAATATTTACTGAAGATTTTGTATCTTATTTACTCTTTCAATTTCTTACACCAGGGAGACAATATGGTATTTACACATGTGAGTTTGATTTATTTCACTTATGAGTATGGTCTCAAGTTGCATCCATTTACCTATAAAAGCCTCAATGTGATCATTCTTTATAGCTGAGTAGTACTCCACTGTATGAAAGTGTCACATCTTTTTTATCCATTCCTCAGTTGATGGGCAGTTAGGCTGTTTCCAAGATTTGGCTATTACAAATTGTGCTGCTATAAACATGGGTGCACATATATCACTGTGGTGTGATGGTTTCAGTTCTTCTGGGAATATGCCTGGAAATGGAATAACTGGGTCAAATGGGACTTCCAATCCCAGGTTTTTGAGGAACCTCCAGACTGATTTCCACAGTGGTTGCACCAGTCTACACTCCCACCAACAGTGCAGAAGGGTTCCTTTTTCCCCAGAGCCTCTCCAGCATTTGTTGTTGGTGTTTTTCTTGATCCTGGCCATTCTTTCTGGAGTGAGATGGAATCTCAGTGTTGTTTTAATTTGCATTTCTCTAGTGACTAATGATGCTGAACATATTTTCATGTATTTATTTGCCATTTGTATTTCTTCAGCTGAGAAGTGTGTATTCATCTCCCATTTTTGAATTTGGTCTTTGAATTTTGGGAGTTTGATTTTCTTTAATTCTTTATATGTTCTAATTAGAAGTCCTTTGTCTGAGGGACAGTTGACTAAGATTTTTTCCTGCTTTGCGGGCTTTCTTTTCACTCTGTTGGAGATTTCCTTTGACATGCAAAAACTTTTTAATAAGATGAGATCCCAGTTACTGATTCTGGGAAGTATTTCCTGTGCAGTTTGATTTTTGTTCATGAATTCTCTGCCTACCCTTATATCTTCAACATTTCTACCTACTTTGTCTTCCAGCAGATTTAGTGTTTCTGTTTTAATATTTAGATCTTTGGTCTATTTTGACTTTAGTTTAGTGCATGGTGATAGGCATGGGTCTAGTTTTAGTTTTTGGCATATGGAAAGCCAGTTTTTCCAGTACCACTTATTAAAGAGGCTATCTTTCTTCCAGTGGACCTGTTTGGCCCCTTTGTCAAAGATATGATGGCTAAGTGTGTTTGTGGTTGTGGTTGTATCTTCTAATCTCTTCCATTGATCTTCAGGTCTGTTTTTATTCCAGTACCATGCTGAGGTTATTACAGTGGCTTTGTAGTATAACTTTCAGTCAGGGATTGTGATGCCTCCTGCCTTTCCTTTGTTGCCCAGAATTGCCTCTGCTATTCTAGGTTTCTTCTGGTTCCAGATGAATTTTAGGAATGATTTCTCTAGATCTGTGAGGTATGTTGATGGTATTTTGATTCGAATTGCATTAAATCTGTATAATAATTTTGGGAGAATGGCCATTTTCACAATGTTTGTTCTTCCTATCCATGAACAAGGAATGTCTTTCCATTTTCTGAGATCCTCTTCAATTTCTTTTTCAGATTATTGAAATTTTCACTGAATAGATATTTTACTTCCTTTGTTGGATTGATTCCTAAGTATTTTATTTTTTGGATGGTATTGTGAAGGGTGTGGCTTCTCTTACTTCTCTCTCAGTGAGTTTGTTTTTTGTGTACAGGAATGCTATCGATTTTTGAGTGTTGACTTTGTATCCAGCTACATTACTGAATTTGGTTCTTACATCTAGAAGTCTTTCAATGGATTTTTGGGGGCCTTCTATGTATAGTATCATGTCATCTGTAAATAATGATAATTTAACTTCTTCTTTTCCTAACCTTTTATTTCTCTCTCTTGTCTAATTGCTTTGGCTAATATTTCCAGCACTGTATTTAATAGGAGTGGTGATAATGGACATCCTTATCTTGTTCCTGATTTTAGAGTAAAAGCTTTCAGTTTTTGACCATTTAATATTATGCTGACTGTTGGTTTGTCATAGATGGCTTTTATCAGATTGAGGTAAAGACTATCTATTCCAACTTTCCATAGGGTTCTTATCATGAATGAGTGTTGGACTTTATCAAAATCTTTTTCTGCATCTATTGAAATGATCATGTGATTCTTATCTTTGGTTCTATTGATATGGTGTATTACATTTATTGATTTGCGTATGTCGAACCATCCCTGCATTCCTGGGATGAATCCCACTTGGTCATGGCGTATAATCTTCTTGATGACTTGCTGCATTCTATTTGACAATATTTTATTGAGGGTTTTTGGATCTATGTTTATTAGGGAGGTTCGCCAGTAGTTCTCTTTTTTTGGTTGAGTCTTTCTCTGGTTTTGGTGTGAGGGTAATTCCAGGAATGAGTTAGGGAGAAGTGCTTCCCTTTCAATTTCATTGAAGAGTTTGAGGAGTGCTGGCATTAAGTCTTCCTTGAATTTCTTGTAGAATTCAGCAGTGAATCCATCAGGACCTGGACTTTTCTTTGTTGGTAAGGTTTTAATTACATTTTCAATTTCATTAATTGAGACTGGATTATTCAGTAGCTTTACATCTTCTTGATCCAGCTTTGGTAATTCATATATTTCTAGGAGTCTGTCCATTCCTTCTGTGTTATCAAACCTGTGAGAGTAAAGGTTTTCAAAGTAGGTATTGATGATCTTCTGTATGTCCTCAGGGTCTGTAGTGATTTCACCCTTTTCATTCCTTATTGCATGAATTTGAGTTTTTTCTTTACTTTTTAAAATTAGGTTGGCTAGGGGTTTATCAATTTTATTTATTCTTTCAAAGAACCAACTCTTTGATTCATTAATTCTTTGCATTGTTTTCTTAGTCTCTATTGCATTAATTTCTGCTCTTATCTTTATAATTTCCTCTTCTTTTGGTTTTGGGCTTGACTTGCTCTTTTTCTAGATGTTTGAGGTGTAGCATCAGGTTGTTTATTCGTGTTCATTCTGTCCTCCTGATGTGGGAATTCACTGCAATAAATTTCCCTCTGAGAACTGCTTTCATTGCATCCCACAGGTTTCAGTAAGTTGTATTTGTATTTTCATTTGCTTGTAGATATTGTTTAATTTCTTCTTTAATTTCCTCTGTGTCCCATTGATTGTTCAGGAGTGTATTATTTAATTTCCATGTGTTTATGAAGTTTTTACTGTTTCTTTTGTCATTAATTTCCAGTTTCATGGCAGTATGATCAGATAGTATGCATGGAATAATTTCAATTCTTTTGCATTTATTTAAGCATGTTCTATGAGCTAGTATATTGTCTATTTTAGAGAATGTACCATGTGCAGCTGAGAAGAACGTATATTCTGATGTTGCTGGTTGAAACACTTTGTGCATGTCTACTAAGTCCATTTGTTCACAAGTGTGATTCAGTTCTGCTATTTCTTTGCTGATTTTTGGTCTAGTTGATCTATCTCTTTGTGTTAATGAGGTGTTAAGGTCTCCCATTATAATTGTGTTATTGCTTATTTGATTTTTTATTTCTATTAATAATTGTTTTAAATAACTGGGTGCTCCCTTATTTGGTGCATATATATTTAAGATTGTTATCTTTTCCTTATGAAGTTTTCCCCTAACTAGTATGTAGTGACCTTCTTTATCTCTTTTGATCATTCTTGGTTTGAAGTTCACATTGTCTGCAAACAGAATAGCTACCCTTGCATTTTTTTTTTTTTTTGGTTCCTCTTGCATGGAGTATTGTTTTCCAATCTTTGACTTTCAGTCTATGAATTTCCTTTTGGGTGACATGGGTTTCTTGCATACAGCATGTGGTTGGATGCTGTTTTTTAATTCATTTTTCCAGTCTGTTTCTTTTAATTGGTGAATTGAGGCCATTTACATTAATAGTTATAACTGATCTATATTGGTGTATTTTTGTCATATTATCATTCTGCTGTTGTTTCTTTACCTTTTCCCTCTGTTTAATTGTTTGCTTTGCCTAGTGGTTTTTTTCTGTTGGTGTTTCTGAAGTCATAGTTATTTTTATGCCTATCTAGAATATCTTTCAGTATTCTTTGCAGGGTTGGTTTGGTGGTCATGAAGTTCTTCAGCTGTTCTTTGTCATGGAAGTATCTTATTTCTCCATCAATTTTGAAGGACAGCTTTGCAGGGTACATCAATCTGGGTTAGAAGTCATTTTCCTTTAGGATTTGAAATTCCTCACACCATGCTCTTCTTGATTTCATTGTTTGTGTTGAGAAGTCTGCTGTGATTCTGATGGGCTTTCACCTATAGGTGATCTGTCTCTTTTCTCTAACAGCTTTTAATATTCTGTTCTTAGATTGAATTTCTGGGATGTTCATTATTATATATCTGGGCATAGATTTATTTTGGTTATGGCTAATTGGAGTTCTATATGCTTCACTTATCTGTATGTCAGTTTCCTTTCCCATGTTTGGGAAATTTTTGGCTATGATTTTTGTAATAGTGTTTTGATACTATTTGTGCTGTCACCTTCTTATTCGTTTTCACCTATCAATATAATATTGTTTTTCCTTGCATCATCTTGCAACTGTTGAATTGTTACTTCCTGATTCCTTGTTATTTTTAAAAGAGCTTTCATTTCCTATTCACTAGTTGCAATCTTGTCTTCGAGGTCTGAAAGTCTATCTTCACATTCCTTGAGGTGGTTTTGCCAGCTTTCGATGGAGATTTTGATTTCCTGGATATCTCTTTGCATCTGTTTCATGCATTATGTATCTTTCTTATATTGTTCATTCAAGGTGTCTATCTTTTTGCAGTGCTCCTCAATTTTTTTTTAACTATGTCTTCTTTAGATGTGTTCAGCATTTCTTTTATTACGTTCATCATTTCTTCTTTTACCTGGGAAATTATTTCTGATCTGAATTCCTCTACAGCTTCATGGATTTGTTTCTTTACTTCAGCTGCTATCATTTCATAAATTGCAGGTGTATGGCTTACACTTCCTTCTATGTCCATGTCTCCTAGGCTTGTTTGGGGTGGGCTAGAGAGTTGAGATTGCATTTTTCTCTTGTGTTTTGTCATTTTCCTGTATTCCCTTGGAGAAGGTGAACGCAAGGTTTCAGTTGCTTCCTGGGTTGAGGATATTTGTCCCTACCAGAGGGAGTTTCCCCAGTTGAGTGGGGTTGTTGGTCAGGCCTTACTGATCACTAGTGGCACTCAAAGGCTCCTCAAATGTTGGGAGTATGCTGGGTGGGCCTTCAGCACACCCACATGGCCCTCTGAAGCTCCCCAGATATTTGAGGTTACTGAACAGGACTCTACCAGGTTCTGAGTGGCCTTCCAATGCTGAACTGCTATATGGAGTGCACTATGCAGGCCTTCAGCTCAGGCTGCATGGCACTCCAAAGCTTCCCAGCTGCTTGGGGTTGCTGGGTGTGGCCCTACCAAGTTGCAAGTGAGGTGGTGAGCTTGCATGGCTGGATGGGGCTTGCTATGTAGGCCTTTGGGTCTCACCACTGAACACAGGTGGTTCCTTGGCCACTCGGGGTCACTGGATGAGGCCCAGTCAGGCCCTAAAGGACCTACCCGAAGGTTCCAGGCTGATTGGGCATGCTGGGCGGGTCTCTACCAGGTTCTGAGAGGGGTGCCAACCTTGCACACCTGGATGGGGTTTGCTTTGTAGGGCTTCAGCTCGCACCACTTTGCACAGGTGGTTCCCCAGCCACTCGGGGTCACTGGGTGGGGCCCAACAAGGTCCCAAAGGACCTACCCGAAAGTACCTGGCTGATTGTGTGTGCTGGGTGGGTCCCTACCAGGTTCCAAGAGGAATGCTGCACTTGCACGCCTGGATGAAGTTTGCTGTGTAGGGCTTCGGCTCCCACTCGGTATTTTCCAATAGGCTCATCCATTTTATTCTGTGGACCTTATGCAGAATGACTCTGGGCTTTTGCTAGTAAGTAAACCTACCCTCTGAGGGGATTCATCACTATTTATCTTCCTTGAGGATTGTCAGGGGTACGTTCTTTGGAAGAACAAAAATCCATTAAGGACAATAGCAATATTAGACTAATCCATAGGAATAATCCCATTGTGACTAATGAGTTGTGATATGTTTTTAAAAAGTAATTGTTGACGCCTTTTTGGTGTATAAACTGTGTTTGGTTTGGGTGGACTGGCAGCGCTTCTGGTTCACCTATCACCATCTTAGCTACATTTAAGGACAACTTTTTTGTTCTCTTTTTTCTTTTGGACCTGAGGTTTAAACCCAGGTTCTTTGCACTGAGCTACATCCTCAGCCCATTTTTAACTTGTCTTGAGACAGGGTCTCACTGAGTTGCCCAGGCTGGGTTCCAACATGTAGTCTTCTTGCCTTGGCCTCCCAGAGGGCTAGGATTCCCGGCACCACCACCTTGCTCGGTGTGGACGAGTTTTTTGTTTGTTTGTTTGTTTTGCTTTTTGTGGCTTATTATAGAATATTTGGAAGAAGGGTGGCAACAACAGAAGGCTCAGGAAGAAAAAAGTCGTATATTTGTCTAACATTAATATTTTCAACATTTCAGGACAGTTGTAAAATAGCTCTAAAACTATCAGCTGTCCCTTCTGTACCCCTCCCCCAACATGTTGCTTTTGGAAGCTAATGTGTTAGTAGTGGTTCACAAAGATCCAGTCTTTTGCTCTGAACAGCCCAACCTTCCCATCACCACACTGGTCACTTCCTTTCTCTTCTTTCTTGGTCCTCCTGGAACCTGTTGTGGAGGGAGCTCTAACAACCACCAGCCAGCGTAGAAAGTTGAATCTAAGGCTTGATAATCCCTACTCAACTCAGAAAGCTGAGGACTGCCTTTGGTTTGGGACCTGAGATATTCCCTGTTATCAAGTCCGTGTGTTTCTCTTGCTTCCTCACCTAATGCTGCCCTCTGTTCTAGCCCCTTCCACTCCCTGACGCTGATTTCCCCGTCATCCATTCTCTTCTTCCGGGTCACCTTATGACCTCCCTATCAGTGATACCCGTAATGGCTGCTGTTTTTTAATTGCCTTCTTTGACCAGATATTGTGTCCAGCTGTCCCCATGGTTACTAAATGGAGAGTGGAGGTGAAAGGTGACAAAGAGTAAAAGTGTGGCAGGATCACATCTATTCACATCATCAAGAGACCTCCAGACTAGACCAGAAAAGCTGCATCCTTCAAAAGCTCAGGGTTTCTCTCCAGTTCCCTTCTCAGGCCTGTTCTCCCCATTGCATTTCATTATAGAGCATTTCTGGGTAAGGGACCCTGTGTATCAAAGTGGTGCTGTGCATGTCCAAGACCAACCCCAAGACTGATCACTTTCTAGCACCTAACTCCTGTCAAGGCGCTTCTTTCCTCTTTCTCCCATGGGGTTGCCTGTCACAATAGCAGTTCTTAACTTTTAGAAAGTGTCTAGTTGGCTGGCTATGGTGGCAGATGCCTGTAATCCCAGCACTCAAGAGGCTGAGGCAGGAGGATCCTTGTGAGTTTGAGGCCAATCTGGGCTACATAGTGAGTTAAAGGCCAGCCTGAACTAATAGCAAAACTCTGTCTCAAAATACTACTACACCCCCTAAAAGTATCTGACATGCCCTGCCTTGCTGCTTGCTGTTGGGGACCTCTGATCAGTACACTCTTCTCCTTGCTTCCTTGCAGCAGATTTTCATGGACTCCAGTCCTGTCTAACCCAAGTCTATCAATTATCCTCTCTACCCAGATACCCATGAGCATGGGGAATCCAGCCAGGAAGCTGGCAGTATGCTGAGAGAAGTAACAGATGCCACTTGTAAGGAAAAGCCAGGCCCTGTTTCTCCTAGGGACCTTCCCCTAGCATGACTCAGTATTTTTTTTTTCTTTGAAAAATTCTAAATACTGCCCTTTTCCGGCTTCTCAAACCTCCCCTGGTCTGTATGGCCATTTCTTTTGGGGCATATGGCCTTCCTTTGGGGCAAATGGCATAAGTAATGATTTGATAGCCATTGGGACCTCTGCATTCTGGACCCATAAGACTGCAGATGAGCCCCATTTATCCAGCAACCCTAAGTCCTGGCCTGTGTGGCTCAGGAAGTAGCAGCGGGACTCCTCCTTCCCCCCGCCCCTGGCTTACAAAATTGGGAGACTTCTTTTTTTTAGACCGGGTCTCCCCATGTTGTTTTGGCTGGTTTTGAACTCACTGTGTAGCTAACCCAGCCTGGGCTCGAACTCATACCAGTTCTCTTGCCTCAGCCTCCCAAGTGCTAGGATTACAAGTGTGCACTACTGTGCCTGACAGGAAGACTTCTTAGAACTGCTACCAAATCTTTGCACCTAGGGGGCTCCCAAACCTGCCCATGCCTTGGCCTCTTTATTGATCAAAAGAGGAGTTCAGGTATTTCAGCCTTCTTCTCTTACCTGGAGCTCATTGTTACACATACAGTCACTTATGTAAAGAGGACCACTCCTCAGACACCTCTCTTTGCTTCTCCAGAGTGAACAAGGAGGTGTCCCTACCATACCTGGGTAGGAAGCTGGAACTTTCATGTCCTTCTGCCAAATCTCAGCTTTCTGTTTTGGTGCTAAAAGCTTGCTGGGTCTCCTCCAGGGAACCCTTTGGTCCAATGCCTGCAGTGACTCTTCTGCAGAAGTGACCCTCCAACTCAGCCCAAAGTGGGTGGAGAGTGATGGTAAAGTTGCCACATGGATTGTGTTCTCACATACATTTTTACTGGATTCAATGCCCCTCGCCAGGTAGATGGTGCTATTCTCACTGCACGGCAGTAAACGCTTGGGCTTGTGGGGATTGAGTTTGTTCTTGTTCTTTGCTACTGTAGGTAGAGCTGGACTCGGGTCCCAGTGTTCCTGCTGAACCTAAGGAGCTTTGGCTCCCTTGTAGATTCCCCTCTCACCAAGTTGAGCAGCATTGCTTCAGTAAGCCAAGGTCTTGGGCAGGAAGGAGGGTGCAGCACTGTCTAGCTGACAGCATCCCTTGGCTATTGGCAGCCTCGCCCAGGAAGTTTTCTAATCTTAATCAGGCTGTTGGCTCCTTCCATGTGTTTCTTTGGGTTCCCTTAGACCTCTAGTTCTTGAGGTAAGCATCTGTTTTAGTTACTTTTCTCTTGTTGCTGAGACAGAATACCTGATGCCCAAAATTAGGGAAGGAAAGGTTTATTTCTTACAGTTCTTGGGGGTTTCAGTCCATACTCAGTTGGCTCCAAGGCAGGGTAGTGTGGTGGGGCAGTCATTCATGACAGCTGCCAAACAGCAAGGCCACAAACCCAGCAAGAGAGAGAAGACATGCCTTCCTTCCACCCTTACACTGTATGTTGGTTCCACCCCTGGGCAGGTGCAATGCTCACATCACCAATCGCAGTGCCAGACAACAAACCAATCACAAACTTCAGACTCAGCCCCATCCATGATTTCATGAGGCTTTGGGGGGAACACAGGACCATACCCATAACAGCATCAATCATTTTTTTAAAATTCATGACTGCCCTTCTTATCCCTTCCTTCCAGACTCAGCAGATAGTCACAATGAGAAGTCAAGGAGGTGCCACCCTACTCAGGCTCCTGCTCATCCTGGCCATGCTTTGTTGCACAGGTGAGTGGCCCATAGACCAGAAGCATCCAGGCTACCTAAGCCCTGAACTTCCTTTCAGTTACACCTCCAGAGAGCTTGTGCCACTGGCTTCAGATTCTACCCCCATCCCCCATCCAGGTCTGACTGTGGTTCTTTGGCTACCTGTGATCCTGGTCCTCCAGGATTGTGTGACAACTTCCTTTTATGACCTGGCCCTCAGCAGGTGCCTTCTAGAGCTACAGCTGTCTCCAGTCAAAGGGCTGCTGCTTTTTGCAAGGGGTTGAGTTGTGAATCAGCTTTCATTTCACCCCTCTCACTACAAGATACTTGGGCACCCTGGCAGATGCCACTCTTAGAGTGTCATGCAAGTGAATTTGGGGCCTTCAGAGCTCAGTCCTTCTGCCCCGGGTCTTCTCCTGTGCTATAGTGGTGGTGCCAATCGCCAGCCTGAGCTTCTTACATGTATTTACTCATTCCTCATGCCAACCCAATGGAATACTTTTTATTTCTGTTTTGCAAATGACAAGATTGAGGTCCATAGAGATGAAGTAACTTGTAAAATAATACCCAGAAGTGAATGGCATACCACAGTGTGAACCCAGTCAGGCCCCAGGGTTCCTGCTCTTGCTCCTGCTGCAGGCCACCCCTCCCAGGGTCAATCCTTCCGTGGGCCAGCCCTTTCCTGCCACTCTTCCCTTGCATCCTGGAGATGATGTCATGAGTCTTTTATAAAAATAGGGACAGATATGTTACTTAATTACTTGCTGCTTTAATAAGCATCAAATGTCATTTTCGGCCTGTGTCATGTTTGTACTACTGTAGGTTTGTGTGTGTGTGTGTGTGTGTGTGTGTGTGTGTGTGATGGAGAAAGAAAAAGAAGTAGAAATACAATAAGTGAGCAATACAAAAGAAAAATAAAGGTGCCTGCAGTGTTGGAGTGTATTAGTAGCTCCCATATAACGATGGCTATTATGTAGTTGGAACTGTGTCAAAGTCTATCATTCAATCCTCTGGTCATCTTGTGAAGTATCAGTGTGTGTGTCCACTTGCTCAAGGACACACTTGAATCCTCTCTCTCTGTCTGGCACGAAAGAGAAGTCATGACTTCCTCCTGGCCCTAGGGTCCTTGTCTGCCATATTAACTCTAGCCAGTGTGAGTTGTGATGTTATTATGCACCTGTGTCTCAACACACTGTTCTTCTCTCAGTTCTTCCACCTGGTGTGTTTCCTGTACTTACAGCACTCTGTGGGGCAGGCTTGGGCTTCAGGCCATCAGCTGCAGGTCTGGGGTACACTTAAACCCCCACTCAGAGAAGTATGGCATGAAACTCAAAACACATACACACAGGAGATTTCCTTTGGTGCTCAAAACACAGAGGAGTTCTCGGGGGAACTTCTTTCAGGCCAACATATTGAAGGTAGAAACATCCCACTAGTAGAATAAGACATTTGCTCCTAACAGTGAAGCAAATCAAATAGTAGAAGGTATTCCCGTTGTTACAGGGTGGAGCGTAGGGCAACTTCCTCTGGGAACGAGGGGGAAGAACAGCCCAGAGACTGGTGGGTCAGAGGGTGGTGGTACACCCTGGCTTAGTAGCTAAACTATCAAAGAATCATCCACTGACTTATTGGTTATCTTGGACCTTGGTTCTCTTGGACCTTAGTTTACTGCTTCCTTCCCCACTACTCAGGACAATTAGAAGAATGTGTTGGTTAATCCCAGCTTGAGTGTTATCTATTTATTTATTAGTGCATATTTACCATAACGTTCACATTCATCATAGGGAATTTGTACTTATACATAATATATCTTAATTCTTTTTTCACCATCTCCTCCCTTTCCTTCAACTCTTCTTCCTCTCCTCATTTACAAAAGTTTTGTTTCCATTTTTCTTTTAAATTCCTCCTTTTTGGGTTTGGCCTCAAACCCAAAAAGAAAATTCCTCCAGTTTTCTTTTAAAATTCCTTTTCCTTACTTCCCTCCTCCTTCCTTGTTCCTGTTCCCATTTGAACAAGTTCTTCCTACTTCCTAATACCTATCCTCCATTATTCTCCTTGTTTATTTTTTCCCTTTGGGTTTCTCACAGAAGAGAAACAATCCAATATTTAAGTCTGTATGTCTAATTTACTTCACTTAAAATTATAGACTTGAGGTTCATGCATTTTCATACAAATAACTCAAGTTTATCCTTCTTTATAGCAGAGTAGTACACCATTGCATATAAATACTGTATTTTCTTTATCCATTCATCCATTGATGGGCTGTTTACAAGATGTAGCTATTATAAATTGTGCTGCTGTAAACATAGATATGTATATATCACTGTGGTATGATGCTTTTAACTTTTGGAGAAAAACCTAAGACATGCACAGCTGAGTCAAATGAAACCTCTAGGTTTAGATTTTGGAAGACTCTCCATACTGATTTCCATAGTGGTTGTACCAGGTTTTACTCCTGCCAGCAATAGAGAAGGGTTTCTTTTCCCCCATAACCTCACCAGCATTTGTTACTGACTGATATCTTGATGATAGTCATTCTTTCTGGTGTGAGGTGGAATCTCAGTGTTGTTTTAGTTTACATTTCTCGATGAACAGTGTTGTGAAGCATTTTTTCCAGCTTGGCTTTTAGAACTGATAGCCTGGGTTCGAGTCTCATTCCATCACTTGGTAACTGTGTGACTTTGGACAAGCAAGTTAATATTTTAGTCTTAGTTTTCTCTTGCAAAATGGGAATGAAACTTCTTGAGCCTACCTCTTCTAACAATTCTATGAAGAGCTTAGTATATAGGTGCATTGGCATTTGAGCATAAGATGAATGTATTAGCCATCAGTATTTCTGCTCCAAAGAAGTTTTGTGCATGGCCTTTGATCCCTCCAAGGATTGTTAAGAATTCAAGGCAGCTCTGGCTTTCACCAGTAAAATCAGTCCTCAGATAGCCAGGCTTACCCAATGCCTTCTCACTTCCATTTTTTTCTTCTCATGCCTAAGAACATGCATACGGCACAGGGAAGGTGCTGTAGAGAAATGGCATCTTCATGCTTCCTCCCTGTGGCTCCCCTCTTGGCTATGTGTGACAAACACTGACTTCGGGGGAGAAAGAGCAGAGCAGTGTGGCAGGTTTGGGTGCTGTCACTTTATAGTTGGGTATCCTCAGGTAAGTCATTTCACCTCTCTAGGCATCTGTCTTGTCGGGAGAGAAAAGAGGTTTTTTTGAGTGATATTTAAAGGGCTTAATGTGGAACCTTCCCAAATTAAAGAGTCTGATGTGAGTAGGATTTCACAGCTGTAAAGGCAGGTGTGGCCACTGTCTTAATTACTTTTTTTCTCATTGCTGAGACAAAATACATGATGCCCAAAATTAGGGAAGGAAAGGTTTATTTCTTACAGTTCTTGGGAGTTTCAGTTCATACTTAGTTGGCTCCAAAGCAGCATGGCATGACGGGGCAGCCATTCATGGCCGCAGCAACAGCAAGGCACACCAGCAAGAGAGAGAGAGACTCGCCTTCCTCTTGTCCTTACACTGTATGTTGGCTCCACCCCTGGGTGGGTGCAACACTCACATCGCCAATCCTAGTGCTAGACAACAAACCAATCACAAATGCCAGACTCAGCCCCGTCCAAGATTATATGAGGCTTTGTCGGGGGACACAGGACCTTACCCACAACAGCCACTAAAAATCCATAAAGAACCTGACTCTTGACTGTGCTCAGGCAGTGAGGACCTGCTCTACCCTGGACTTCTGGAAACATTTTCTTCTCTTTTGCTGATAAAATGAGGCTTCAACCTCAGAGTTAGAACTCTTGGCATCTAAAACCCACACTTGGTGTAACCATGACATTCTCCTATGAGATTTCACATGCTGTGTCTTTGAAAATGTCTCTTTCCATACAGGTGCTGCCAAATATTGTATCATGGTGGAAGCTGCATGGTAGGAGGGTCCTTTCTTTCCAAGAAAGGCACATCCATGTGAATCAGGAAGATTTCTTTTCGCATCTTGCCTCCTCAGCCTCTCCACATCACAAATATTGACCATAACTCATCTTTTTCTTGTCACCACTGTTATAAAAAATGGTGCAGGAAGTTGGTGCAGTGGTGCGTGCCTGTGATCCCAGGACTCTGGGAAGCTGACCCATGAAGGTAGCAAGTTCAAGCCTCACCTGGGCAACTTAGCCACTTAGCAAGACCCTGTCTTAGAATTTAAAATAGACCTCACCCCAGAAAGAATGGTTAGTAGTAAAAGGTCAACCAACAACAAATGTTGGAGGGGCTGTGGAGAAAAGGAACCCTTCTCCACCATTGGTGGGAATCCAGGCTGGTGCAACCATTGTGGAAGTCAGTGTGGAGATTCCTCAAAAAGCTAGGATTAGAGGTTCCATTTGACCCAGTTATTCCCCTTCTGGGTATCTTCCCAAAAGAATTAAAGACATCATACCACAGCGATATATGTGCACCTATGTTTGTAGCTGCCCAGTTCATGGTAGCTAGATCTTGGAAACAACCTAAATGCCCCTTGACTGAGGAATGGGCAAAAAAGATGTGGTATTTCCATATAATGGAATACTACTCAGCTGTAAAGAATGATAAACTAGATATTTTCACTCTTAAATGAATATGCCTTGAAAATATACTTCTCAGTGAACTAAATAAGTAACACATATGTAACCATCATATTGTTGCACTTATGTGACAAACTGAAAGAAAATCTATGTATGTATTTAAAAAATTAGTTAAGATAGTTAAAGCAAAAGAATTTTGAGTGAAAAGTAGTTTTCACAGGGTTGTCTTCAGATTTCATTTTTAATGTGAAATGTTTATTTGAAAATAATAGAGCAATCATAACAAAAAAGATAGTCATATAGCTGGTTTCTCTTGATTCATTGAGGTGAAGGTTTTGTGTTAATAATTTTCTGGACAATGTTTCGTGTCTATATCTTATATTCTAAACAACTACTATGAATATAACAATATGCAATGTGTCAATTATTGTTACTCTCCTATTAGCCTGTTGTGAAATTTTGTTTTACTTTAATCTCTTACTTTTTTTCTGTTTAAAAAATTTTTTGAAAATAAAATAAAAAAGGAAGAAGAGGGCTGAGAATATAGCTCAGTGCAGAGGCCCTGGGTTCAATCCCTGGTATTACAGAAAGAAAAGGAAAAGGAAAAAAAAAAAGGAAAAAGAATCCAGCAAAACCTGAAGTTTAGCTAGCAAAAATGAGTCTTAAGAATGTGAGTGAGAGCACAAATTGTTTCTTGAATAAGAGAACTGAGAGTGATTTGTGTCTGATGTAAACTGAGCTGTCTTGCCCATGAGGGCTTAGAACACAGCTGCTGCCCTGCCCTTCACTGTGTATACTGCTGGCCCTGGGTCAGTCCTGAAGCAGGAAAAATTTCAGTGAGAATATCCTAGCCCACAGGTCATCAAACTTACCTTTTTTTTTCTTTTCTTTCTCAGTACTGGGAATCGGACCCAGAGCCTCACATATGCAATGCTAGGCAAATGCTCTACTACTGAACTGTAGTCCCAGCCCCACCCCTTTTTATTTTTTATGTTTTTTAATTTTTTATTTTTTATCTTGAGACAGTGTCTCACTGTGTTCCCCAGGCTGCCCTCTAATCCGTGCTCCTCCTTCCTTAGGTAGGGTTTTAGGTGTGCTAGGATTATAGACGGGCACCACAACACTTGGCTTCTACAAAATTTTGATTGTCAAAATACACAATGTAATAATTAACTATAAATACGTGCTATACATTTGATAATAGGGATTGGTATCTTTTTCTGAGGGGGGATAGTGTTTTGCTTCATTTGAGTTAAAAATTAGTGTTCCTAGTCTGGCGTGGTGGTGCATGCCTGTAATCCCAGCACTCGGGAGGCTGAGGCAGGAGGGTCTTTGCAAGTTCAAGACCATCCTGGGCTACAAAGTGAGCTCAAGGCCAGCCTGAACTGTGTAACAAGACCCTGTCTCAAAACAAAAACAAAAACAAAAACAAAATCAGTGCTCCTATCACCAAATCAGTTACAAATGCTTGTCTGTAAATATTGATTAGTAAAGAGATTTTACATACTTTATCTTTGAAATTTTTTTTTCACACAAATAAGGAATTATCAATCCATGAGGATGTGATTTCACTGAGTTTATTCTTGCCTGGAAGGCAATTGTAGGACTCTGTTTATTCTCTTGATGTTTTTGGTTTAGTAAGTCATTACACTGCACATCAGTCACCTGCCAACTGAAAGCTGGGAAAAGTTTCTCAGTTGCAGTTGGATGGATTTTGGGATGTGGATATTCTCTTTGCACTTGCTCTATGCCTCTAAATATGTTACTGGAACTATGATTGACCCTACTATATACTACTGCAGGTGGAGAGCTCTCTTCTCCTGCTATAGCATCACTTAGTGCCTCTTTAACACACTTTCTTCCTGATTCTAGGTTTCAGCCTGACATGCATCCATTGTGAGGGCAGTAGTGAAAACTGTACTAAAGAAAGATTCTGCACACCTAACCTTGATGCATGCCTCATTGCTTTAGCTGGTAAGAGCCCCCCTCCCCCATTCCCCATCTCCTGTGTGTGATTGGGTAATGACAGCCTGGGTAATGCGTGCCTCTCACATTTTCACTCCACTTGTACCCATAAATAATAGCCACTGTTCACTAATTAGCACCAGCTGTGTGTTAGGGACAATGCCCTTTCTGTAAAGTTTTTCTTTGCTGTTCCTTACCTACCTCTCAGGCTGATCTTTTATTCCTATTTAATAAAGGAGGAGCTAGAACCTCAGATTAACCAACAGGATAAGATCAGTTAATCAATTTAGAATTCGAACATGGAAATTCATTGGATTCCAAAACTTTTGCTTTTAAACAAATACACCATGCTGCCTCCCAAACTTTGAGAGCCTTTTGTGTGCCGGGGCCTGAGCTGGAGTCTAGAGATGATAGCCCAGCTCTCCAGGAAACAGCAAGATCAAGTTCGAGGCCTTTCTGGGAAATTTAAAGATGCCCTGTCTTAAAATTTGGAAACAATTTTAAAAGGCTGCGTATACAGCTCAGTGGTAGAGCACTTGCCTCGCAAGCACAAGGCCTTGGATTGAATCCCCTGTACTGGGGTTGGGGGAAAGACATGTACAAAAGTGATGATGAAGACCTGGTTGGCTGTCCCAATAACTTTAGTTATACCTCTGTCTTGTTTCATGAGGGTTTTAGTACGCAGAGAATTCTAAGAGGACACAAGCTGAGCTCAGAGGACAAGCAGGGATTAAGAGGGTTAAGATGGCAGAAAGATTCCTGGGATTGGCAATGGCACATTCCCCAGAGAGCAACGTGCTCACCAGTGTGGATATACACATCTTGTCCAATCTGTGTCTCCTAATTGGCTACACTAGTGACTCTCCACCTCCATAAAGCCTATGAAAGCAGAATTGAGGGAATGGTAGATACAGGCAAGAAACCGCGAAGCCCCGCCCTCTTCTTACTGGGTCCGATTCTCTTGCTCGAATAGGTGTGTGTCATTCATGGTATTGGTGAGGAATGACAGTTTCAGCACAGTCTTGTTGCAAAAGATAAAACCCCCAAGCTACTACTTGTAAGAGATAAAAATATTCTTCAAGCTTATTTTCACTCTTACGCTCCCTACCACAAACTCTTCCCATTGTCATTATCAAGCAATGGTGAACATGTTCAGTAAACTCATGAAAGGGTTGGGAGACCCACAGTTCAGAAATGCCTCTAAGAATGAAAATTAATTTCCCCTGAAAAATGCTATCCTTCCATAAGTAAGAACTAGTTAGGCTGATTGTGTCTGAAAAACAGAAGTATCAGCCAGGCCTGGTGGTATGCACCTACAATTCCTGCATTCCAGAAGGCTGAGGCAGGAAGATTGCAAGTTCAAACCCAGACTGGGCTAGTTAGAAATTTAGTGAGATCCTGTCTCCAGTGAAGGAAATAAAAAGGGATTGGGATATCAGTGAGAAGGCCCTGGATTCTATCCCCATTACCACACAAAAAAAGTATCTAATATTTTTAATATAAATTCCTGGAATGCAGCTAAAATCCGAAGCCTGGCATACAAGTCCTGGATTCTGTAGGACAGTTCTTCTCTGCTTTCATTAGAGAATGTGTTGATTCACTGTTAATGTAGAAAATGTAGTGTATCCTCTGGAGAGACCATAATCATTCTCTCCACAAATGTCTGATCACCAGTTTAACTTCCAAATGAGAAAATAAATGGTTCAAATAAGAATTGGAGTGCCAATTAAGAGCTCTGACCAAATATGTTTCAGGTAGTAGAGGTGGAAAGGAGAGGGACATAGACCAGAGCCATAAACTTTTGTCTAATTCTCAAATTCCGTAATTTCTTATCTGGATTGTTAAGCTTTTAAAAATAGTTAATAGAAACAATACAAATGATTAGAATCCAAAACACTGAAAGCAGACAACATCCAATGGTTCTGAGTCAATAGAGCAACACAAACTCTATTAACTAGTAAAAACTCTACAGAAAATTGGAATAGATGGTCTTTATCTCAATCTGATAAAAGCTATCTATGACAAACCGATAGCTAACATCATACTAAATGGACAAAAACTGAAACCTTTCACTCTAAAATCAGAAACAAGGCCCCGAGAGGGGCCCCTGCCTGGCCCGAGCGGCACAGGCACTGATCAGGACTCAATATGGACTGCCCTCTGGGGTCCTGAGCCCAGGACCTTGGAGGAGAACGAGAAGGGCCCCAAGAGGGGCCCCCGCCCGGCCCGAGCGGCACCGGCGCGAGGGCTTGGAATGAGGGACAACGCTCCCCCCCCTCCCCCCCCCACCGCCGTGAGCAACCTGCTGTTTCAGAGGTCTGGCTGGATTGATAGCAACCAAGGAACATCAACCAACTTTTGTTTTGTAGATTTGGCCAGGCCTCTGGTCAGCAACCCAAGCATCTCTTTACAGTGGGCAATGTAGCAAGTATGGGGGATTCTCTTCTGCCTTGTCTTTCATTATTAATAAAATATAAAAAAATTAAAAAAAATAAAATCAGAAGCAAGACAAGGATGTCCACTCCCTCCACTCTTATTCAACATAGTTCTGGAGACTTTAGCTAGAGCAATTAGACAAGAGAAAGAACTAAAAGGAATAAAGATAGGAAAGGAAGACGTTAAACTAGCATTATTTGCAGGTGACATGATACTCTATCTAGAATATCCCAAAAACTCCACCAAGAGACTCCTAGATTTAATAAGCAGATTTAGCAACATAGTTGGTTACAAAGTCAATACTCAAAAATCAATAGCATTTTTGTACATGAATAACAATCTTACTGACAGAGAAATTAGGGAAAAAATACCTCTTACAATAGCATCCAAAAAAATGAAATATTTAGGAATCAATCTAATGAAAGATGTGAAAGATCTCTATAGTGAAAATTATATTACTCTGAAAAAGGAGATTGAAGAGGATATTAGAAGATGGAGAGATATCCCGTGCTCTTGGTATGAAGAATCAGTATAGTCAAAATGGCCACAGTTCCAAAACTGTTATACAGATTCTATGCAATCCCAATCAAAATACCAATAACATATCTTACAGAATTAGAGAATACAATCCTAAAATTCATTTGGAACAAGAAGAGACCTAGAATAGCAAGGGTGATCCTGGGCAACAAAGACAATACAGGGAGCATCACAATTCCTGATCTGAAATTATACTATAAAGCTACTGTGATAAAAACAGTGTGATACTGGCAAAAAAACAGACCTGAGGATCAATGGAATAGATTAGAAGATCCAGAAACAACTCCAGACACACTAAGCTATCTTATCTTTGACAAAGGTACCAAACACATTCACTGGAAGAAAGATAGCCTTTTTAATAAATGATGTTGGAAAAACTAGCTTTCCACATGCTGAAGATTAAGATTAGACCCATATCTTTCACCATGTACTAAGTTAAAATCTAAATGGATTAAAGATCTCAACATTAAAACAAAAACATTAAATCTGCTGGAAGATAGAGTAGGTAAAACTCTTGAAGACATTGGTGTAGGCAAAGACTTCATGAATAAAAGCCAGACTGCACAGGAATTATCACAAAGAATCAACAAATGGGGTCTCGCCCTACTGAAAAACTTTTGTACAGCAAGAGAAACCACCAACTGCGTGAACAGATTACCCACAATGTGGGAGAAAGTGTTTGCCAGCTGCCCCTCAGATAAAGGATTAATATCGAAAACCTACAAAGAACTTGAAAAAAATCAGCTCTCCAAGATTTAAAGACCCAATCCAAAAATGGACATCTGAGATGAACACACGCTTCTCAGATGAAGAAGTACAAACAGCAAATAAATATGTGAAAAAATGTTCAACAGCACTGGCCATTCGAGAGATGCAAATGAAAACAACACTGAGATTCCACCTCACCCCAGAAAGAATGGCTAGTGTTGTGAAGTCAACCAATAACAAATGCTGAAGGGGCTGTGGGCAAAAAGGAACCCTTCTCCACTGTTGGAGGGAATGCAAGCTGGTGCAACCACTGTGGAAATCAGTGTGGAGATTCCTCAAAAATCTAGGATTGGTGGTCCCATTTGACCCAGCTATTCCCCTTCTGGGTATCTTCCCGAAAGAACTAAAAACATCTCACCACAGTGATATATGTGCACCTATGTTCATAGCTGCCCAGTTCATAATAGTTAGATCTTGGAAACAACCTAAATGCTCCTCGACTGAGGAATGGGTAAAAAAGATATGGTATTTCTACATAATGGAATACTACTCAGCTATAAAGAACAATAAACTAGACATTTTCACCCTTAAATGGATGAGTACTGAAAATATACTTCTCAGTGAACTAAATAAATCACACATATGTGACTATCGTTTTATTGCACTGGTGTGATGAACTGAAACAAAATCTATGTATGTAAAAAATTAGTTGGGACAGTTGGAGAAAAAGAGTTTTGAGTGAAATGTAGTTTTCTCAGGTTCTTCTTCAGATTTTATTTTTAATGCGAAATGTTTACTTGAAAACAATAAAGTAATCATAACAAAAAAGATAGTCATATAGCAGGTTTCTCTTGATACAGTGAGGCAAAAGTTTTGTGTTAATTTGTTGGATAATGTTTCATGTCTGTATTTTTTATCTTCAATAATTTCTGGGAATATAGTAATATGCAATGTGCTGATGATTGTTACTGTCTTATTGGCTGGCTGTGAAATTGTTTTGTTTTGATTTCTTATTTTCCTTTTGTTTAAAATAAAAAATCTCTATTAACTAGTTCTTAATTGTGCTGTTTTAGTTTTCCATAAAACTAAACATACTGCTTCCCATGATTCACCACTCCAATTCTTTGATACCCAAAAGAACTGAAAATTTTTGTCAGCATAAAAACATGCACATGGAGGTTTGCAACAACTTAATAATGGCCAAAACTTGGAAGCAGTTAAGATGTTTTTCAGTGGATGAATGGATAAACTGTGGTACATCAATGAAATTTGATTCAGCACCACAAAGAAATGAGTTATCAGGCCATGGAAAGACATAGAGTAAACTTAAATGCATATTAGTGAGGGAAAGAAACCAATGTGGCAAGGCTACATACTGTATGATTCCAGTTATATGACATTATGAAAAAGATGAAACTAGGGAGGCAATGAAAAGGTCAGTACCTGCCAGGTGTCAAGGTGAATAAGAGAAACTTGGAGAGCAGCAAGACTACGCTGTGTGATGGAACACACGCATATCATTTGTACATTTGCCAGCTCCCACAGAATGTGTGCAATGGTTTTGGTGTTCTTTTTCCCCTTAAACGTCCATGTGCTGGAGATTGGGTCTTCAGTGTGATGACATTGGGAAGCAGAGTTTTTAAGAGGTGAGACCTAGTGGGGTGTCCTTTGGTCAGTTGGGTATAAGCCCTTGAAAGGAATTACACCAGTTCTCGTGTGATCTCTTAGTAGTTCTTGGGAGAGGATTATTATAAACAAGTCTGAGCCTGGCTCCATGCAGTTCTCTCTAGCTTCCTGTTTTGAGCTACGATTTTTTCTGCCTTTCCGGGGGGATATGATCTTTCCTCCCACACATGCTTCCATTACGATATGACATCATCCACCTTTGTGCCCTCACCAGGAGCCCAACAAATGGTGTGGCCCAGTCTTGGACTTTGAATCTCCAGAACTGAGCTAAATGAGCTCCATTCCTTTATAATGTTAGACTGTGCCAGGTATTTTTAATAATGAAAAACAGTCTGCTACCATATACAATAGCAGACATGAACTCTATTATCAATGTGGATAATAATGATGTATCATGTATGTTTAGCAGTTATAACAAATGGCCCCACACTGATTGGGTTGATAGTGGGAAGCTTGTGTTTTGGGGGCCAGAGGGTTTTGTAGTTTCTGCTCAACTTTACTATGAACCTAAAACTGCTTTAAAGAAATTATATATGTGCGTATATATATATATGTATATATACACACATATATATATAATTTTTTTAATAATGTGAACTGCAATATTTTTTCTTCTTAAAATAGGCTTTCATATCTGCAGGTCTTACATTCAAGGATTCGGCCAACCACGGATCAAAAATCATTGGAAAAAACTGTGTCCCGGCCGGGTGTGGTGGTGCACTCCTGTAATCCCAGGAGGCTGAGGAGGATCATTGCAAGTTCGAGACCAGCCTGGGCTACAAAGTGAGCCCAAGGCCAGCCTGAACTGCATAGCAAGACTCTGCCTCAAAAAGACAATAAATAAATAATAAATAAATAAATAAATAAATACACAAACAAACTGTGTCCCAAACATATAAGACTTTCTCCCTTGTCATTGTAGTATCACTCTAGTCTCGTAATGTTTACATCATATTAAGTATTATAGCCCAGAGATTAGTGTATATAGGAAGATGTGTGTAGGTTCTATGGAAATACTACACAATTTTATATAAGGGACTTGGACACCCTAGGATTTTGGTGTCCTGAGAAGTCCCAGAAGCAGTCCCCTTTGGATACCAGGGGATGACTCTATGGGTATTTTGGCCTTATGGTAAAGTAGGTGTGTTTAACTTCTCTTCTGTCTCTGCCGTCAGCCTGGGAGAGGCAGAGACACTGTCATAAACATGAGTCAAAGGCCCAGGCAGTAAAGGGAAAATCACTTCTCCAGCCAGTTTTTCCCCTAGATGAAGAATGGGAATACTTACCCCTGGGCCAGTCACTGAGGCAGTTAGAAGACAGAATGAGTACCATAGTGTTGTGCAATGTTTAGAAGAGAGACAGGTGTTGGGTAGGTACTAACTCAGTCATTGAATACTGCCCTCTTGGCAATGTAACCCATGACCACATAAACCAAGTTCAACATACTTAGAATCTCAAAAGCACCTCTGAGGACAGTGCCAAGTGGCCATTGCTGTGATTGTGTTCTGAATAACATTCGGGGATGCCTACGACCAATGGGAGCCATTGCTTAGGTAGATTTGAGCCAATTCTGTAACAAGGGTGAGGAGGATGCACCAGGTAGAGATAACCTCTAATGCTCCCATGGCTCTGATAGAAACCACTACCCTTGGGACATTCCCATCTGACTTTGTGGAGAGGATTGTTATAGCTGGCTGTTTGAATGTGATAATTCATGTCCAGTGCTTGGCACACTGCAGGATGCATAGTAAGTGATGGATTGGCCACAATTATTAATAAATGACTCACTGTTTATAGGCTTCTTTAATTAAAATGATGGCTGCTTTAATGCTTTTGATGTTCCAATACTACTGAACTGCAGCAGCCTCTAGTATAATATTAGCAACATCTACTTACATAATTTTTCTAAAAATGGCATATTTTTGTAGAAACTTCCAGTATTACTGAATCACCTAGTGATTTTAACATGAAATTTAAAACTTCTTTAAAATTAAAGAGCACCATCTATACGACAGTTTGAAAAATGTCAATCTATATAAAATGTAAATGAAGAGTCAAGGTAACAGAGAATCCTCCCAGAGAAAAGCTATGTATTTATCCTGTGCCTAAACACTTTATTTACATAAATGGACTATGTTTTACTTTTTTCTTTTTTTGGAGGATGTAATTCACAATCCAGAAAATTGATGTTTTCAAGAACACAATTCAATAGCTCCTGCGGTATTCACAAGGCCATAAAACTATAATCACTATCTAATTCCGGGACTTTTTTGTCATTTCCAAAAGAAATCCCTTGTCTGTTAACAATTACTCTCCATTCCTCTCTCCCACATTTCCCTGGCAGCCACTAATCTACTTTTCTGTGTCTGTGGGTTTGCCCATTCTGGATACTTTGTATAAACAAAGTCATACAGTATTGTGGTTCTCAAGCTTCTTTCACTAAACTCAAGAAGTTTCAAGGTTCACCGTGCTATAGCAGGTATTACCCTCTTTCTTCCAAAATAAGACCTAGCTGGAAAACTAGAGATCAAAAACACCAGTCCCAGTCAGCCTGTCCTTGTCTTACCCGACTTGCAGAGTAGCCATAGAGTAAGAACAAAGTAACGGCAGGTAAGAAGACAGGGGTAGGTGATTGGGGCTGGCATTTTTGGTCTCTAGTTTTCAAGTTGATTATTCTAGGTCTTATTTTGGCAGGGATATGGTAGTACTTCACTCCTAGTTATTGTCAAATAATAACCCATCGTATAGATGGACCACATTTCATTTACGTGTTTACCATTTAATGGACTCTTGGGTTATTTTCACTTTTTTAGCTGTCTTGAATAATGCTGCTGTAAACATTTGTGTACAAGTTCTTGTTAATATAGTTTTCCATTCTTTTGGTTAAGTAGGACAAACAGTAGAACTGTTTGGTCATATGGTGACTCTATTTTAAATTTTTGAGGCACTCTTCCAAGGAACCCACACCATTTTACTTTCCCTCCAGCAATGTTTGGGTGTCCCTGTTTCTCCATATCCTTGCCAACACTTGCTATTTTGTAGTCTCTTTATCTTAGCCTTTCTGAAAGGTCCAAAGTAATATCTTAGTGTGATTTTGATTTTGATTTTCCTAATGACTAAGTATGTTGTGCATCTTTTCATGACCTGCTTCCAATTGTGTATCTTCTTTGTAGAAATGTCTATTTAAATCCTTTGCCCGTATTATAATTGGAATATTTATCATTTTATTTTAGAGCGATGAGAATTTTTTTAACATTCTGGATACTGAATTATAATCATGTTATTTGCAAGCATTTTATTCTTTTGTGTGTCTTGTCTTTTTTTTTTTTTTTTTTTTTTTTTTTTTTTTTTTTTTTTTTTTTTTTTTTTTTTTTTTTTTTTTTTTTTTGAGACAAGGTCTTGCTTTGTAGTTCAGGCTGACCTTACACTCATTTTGTAGTCCAGACTTGCCTCGAATTCACAGCAATCCTCCTGCCTCAGCTTCCCAAATACTGGGATTACAGGTGCGTGTGCCACCACACCTGACACTTCATTTTCTTTATAATGTCCTTTGAAGCCAAAGTTCTGAATTTCTACAAAGTTCAATTTATTTTCTGCATTTTTTAATTTAAATATTCTTTATTTTTATACACTCTACATGACATATCTCCCTTAAAAACGCCACCATTGTTTTCTAAATAAATTACAAGAGGACATCAGTCCCATTCATTTTAAGTATTGGTGTTGTGTGGATAACAGCCAGTAGCCAGTTATGATGATGGATCCAAAGTAATCACCAAATTTGCTAACATTTTTCCATTCCTAAACTATCCTTCAAAAGAATCTCATTCCCATCAGAGCCCAGAAGAGCAATCGTGATAGTTAACAGATTGTGTCAACCTGGGTAAGAAACACCCAACTAAATCGGATCAGCATAGTTCTGGGTGTGGCAGAGGGCATTCACTGGAGACAGAAGACCCAGCCTGTATAGGCTCCTGGCCTGAATGGTATAAAGGGGAAGTAGAGAAGGAAGGCTCGCTTCTGTCTCTACGGAGGAGCTCCAGTCTTCACCTTCACTTTGGACATTGTCTCCCAGCTTCCAGCACAAACTCCTCACCATCCAGCACAGACCCTTCTGCCTCCCACTGCACACCCTTTGGCCCTTTGATACAGACTTGCACTGGACACTACAGTGAGCTCCGGGCCTTCACCCAGCTCCTTCTGATCCCCAGTGTCCTTCTGCACTTCTCCACCTGACTCTGTGGGCGGCCGCTGTAACCCAATCTTGTAAACTCTTATCTATTTGTACATCTTTAATTAATTTTATTTTAAAGATAGTAAAATCCAACAAAACATAACAGAAAAAGTCAATCAAAACAAAGCAGTAGAACTGGTACAGAACTTCAAAGCAGGATACTAGGAAAACAATAGCTACTATCGTATATCTTGTTATCATCACAATAGTTGACCATTCCATCGGGTATAGTAAAATCAAACCAAAACCAAAACAGAATAAAACCAATCAAAACAGAATATTGAATAAAGCAAAACAATTAATCAGAATAAAGCAAAACAGTGAGAACAGTATTGGGCCTCAAAGACAATACAGGAGGGAATCCCCCATATTTGCTACATTGCATACTGTCATCCTCCCAAGAGATGCTCAGACTGCTGGCCTCAGGCCTGCAAAATCAACTGAACAATGCAAACATTTAGTTGCTTTATGTACCTTAGTTGCTATCAACTTAGCCAGTCCTCTGAACCAGCAGGTTGCTTCTGGGGCGGGGCGGGGGAGTTGTAGATTCTCAGCCTGCATGTCAGTAGGCTCACAGGAGGTACAGATCTTTCTCTTCCTGGAGTCCATGCTGGTCACGCCACTCACTAGGAAGGCTGGCTAGTTGTCTTCTGGTTGGCTATTTGTACATCTTGCACTACATCTGTCTCTCTAGTGAGCTTGGACTGAGTTAGCAGTCATGCTATCTAAGTTCATGTTTTCACCAATGAAGACCTGGTAGTTTTCATTTTTTTTTTTTTTAATTAGGAAGGATATGCTGGATTCCACAGGCCCTGTCATAAAAGGATTCATTCCTTCCACTCTGTACGTCGAATTTGCTGGGGATAGGTTTCAGATAATCTTTGAAGTACTTTCATGGATGCTTCTTCTACAAAGCTGGTTCCCTATAAGTGATGGCTCATGACCCCAGTGATTACTGGGCCTGCCTTCACCTTCGGAGCTGTCAGCAGAGGCATTTCTACGTCCATGGTGACCCCTCTCCTACTGCCCGTCTTCCCCTCCACCTTTGGACACAGTCCATCTTGGTATCCCAGATCTTATAAATTTCAGAGAATATCTTTTCTTGGCTGTAGATACTCATGATGGTGGCTGGAGGGAGACTGGGTGACACCAGCTTTTCTCAAGAGCCAAGTGCAGGAAGCAAGATGGGAAGAGAAATGTAGGTTTTTAGTTTTTTTTTTTTTTTAACTGAGGCCTTTTCTGTGCCAGAAGATACAGACCCAAGTCATGTGTCAGCTGCATGGAAATTCCATTGTATGAAATCTCTCCGTAATTTGTTCACCTTTTAATAAACAGACTGCTTGTTTTCCAGCTTCCTGTTATATAGATACTATTACAGTGACCACTGATGAACATAACCTTTTTAACAACTATCTTCACAGGATAAACTCTAAAAGTAAAATTGCTAGGTCAAAAGGAATATACTTTTAAAATACAGGTACATAATACCAGATCTCCCTCTGAAATAATAGTATAAGTACCTATCACCTCCCTTACCTCACCGCCTTCATCCAAAAAGAAAAACTATCTTGCCTCTTATAAGACTTTACTTGTGTTTTTATTTTGGGTGTTTTTCTTTGTTTGTTTGCAGTGAAGATTGAACTCAGGGCTTTTATACTGAGCTACATCCCTGGTCCTTTTTTATTTTTATTTTTTGAGACCATCTCACTAAGTTACCAAGTGCCCAGGCTGGGCTGGAATTTGTGATCTTCATCCTTCAGCTTCCCAGAGTGCTGGGATTCCAGATGTGTGCCACCACACCTACTTGAGATTTTTTTGTTTTGTGGACAAGTTCTCTTGTGAGATGCGTCATCATTTACTTCATTGTTCCCCCTCCACAACCCAGCCAGGATGACTACATCTCTGTGTTTCTACAGGTTAAGTTCCATAAGAATGAAGGATTCAGTGGCAGAAACAAAATTTTACCTAGTTGACCTCTCACTCCATGTGTGTCTTCCCACAGAAACTCGATATTATCGCCACTGCTGGAGGAACGCTGACTGCGATCTGAACTTCTTGATGGAGAGATTAGATGAGAACAACCTATTGTACAGATGTTGCTGGAAAGAATTGTGTAACAAAAAGCTCGAAGAAGAAAGTGGCACAGTTGTCTTGTCAGGGGAGATAGTACTGCTGGTGGTCCCATTTCTGGCAGCCATCTGGAACCTTTTCTTCTAAAGAAGAATTTGCTAACGTTCTCCCCTATTTCCCCATTTCCTTGCTGCTGTTCTCCAAAGCCTTCATTGTTTTCCAACTGAAACCTGTTGGGCAAGAATAAAATAAACCTGAACACCATGGGTGAGACAGAAGAAAGCCCAGTGCTGTGTGCAGAAATGGCCCTTTGAGAGAGAGGTCAAAGGGAGCAGCATGTGTCACATATTTCTTCCTCTGAGCTTTGGAGGATCAATTTTGCAGTGGCAGTTTAAGTGGGTCCTTGGATATCAGCAGGTATTTTCCTCTAGTTCCTTGGATGGAGTTAACCAATAGGATCAGTACCTGAGGGAGGGAGGTGCTGATGGGATTGTTTTTCAACATTCTCTGTCACATGGAACGCTTTCATAAACTTCCTGATTTCTGCTTGAGCATAGGCACATTCGGTGTTCTAGATGTGGCTTGTCAGTCAAGAAAATCTTTTTTTTTTTCCAGTGCTAGAGATAGAGGCCAGAGCTCATGCATGCTAGGCAAGTACTCTACCAATGAACCAATCCCAGCCTGAACAGTGATATTCTTTTTTATTTTTTTGCACCAGGGATTGAACTCACAGCCTCACTCCTGCCAGAGAGGAGCTTAGGCCACTGAGCTAAATCCCCAGCCCTATTTTTTTTGAGACAGGGTCTCACTATGCAGTTCAGGCTGGCCTTGAACTCACTTTGTAACCCAGGCTGGTCTCCAATTCACAACAATCCTCCTGCCTCAGCCTCTTGAGTGCTGGGATTAAAGATGTGCGCCACCACACCTGGCTAACAGTGATATTCTTAATGCAGGGTGATTGGGATCACTGTTCTGTCTCAGTTAGAGGATGTGTGCAGGGAAGGGGTAGGCTCTCCTGATGGCAGGCCATGGAAACATGAGGTCTGGCTTCAGAGTGGCTGAAATTTAGCTATTCCCTATGTCTCTAAATTTTGTATGGAGGTTGTACAAGGCTCTGGGTTTAATCACCAGCACCACAAAGGAAAGGAGGCAAGCAGGCAAGAAAGCAAGAAAGAAAGAGAAAAGAAAAGAAAGAAAAAGAAGGAGGGAAGGACGGAAAGGGAAGAGAGAGAGAGAGAGAGAGAGAGAGAGAGAGAGAGAGAGAGAGAGAGAGAGAAAGTAAAGAAAGGAAGGAAAGGAGAAAAAAAAAAGAAAGGACTTTGCTGTTGTCTTGGTCACTTCTTTCTCGTTGCTGAGACAAAATACCCAACACCCAAAATTAGGGAAAGAAAGCTTTTTTTATCTTACAGTTTTTTGGAGGTTTCAGTGCATACTCAGCTGGTTCCAAGGCAGGGTGGTATGGCTGAGGGGCAGCTGTTCATGGCAGCCACAAACAGCAAGAGCGAACAGGACAAAAGAGGGAAAAGACATGCCTTCTTCACTCCCTTATATTGTATGCCGGCTCCACCTCTGGGCGAGTGCCACACAGCCAATCCCAGTGCTAAACAATGAACCAATTGCAAATGCTAGATTCAGCCACCTCCATGACTGCACGAGGTTTGGGGGCCACCTAGGCACAAACCATGACAGCTGTCTTTCAATAGAAAAGTTTGATCCTCTAAAATAACAGTGTGTTAAAGTTATTTCTACCTCCTTTTTTCCTGGAAAAGTGGGATTATCTCAACATCTTGCTTTTGCCACACACAGTTAAAGAAGAGCATTCTGCACCATGTGAGAGAAAGTATTGAGTGTGCAGTATCTAGTTTAGTATTTAGGTGGTATTCTTAGTCTATACTTCATGAACACAAAGTGACTGCAGAAGGTCCCTCATTGCACCCAGGTTGAAGGCAAGGAGAGAAGATGAAGGGAAAACTTTGGTTGTTTTTGTCTCTTTTACCAGCAAGGTAAAATCTTTCCCAGAAAATCCCAAACTCTTATCTGGTCAAATCCTCTGGCTGGAACTGTTTCATTGCCACCCCTCATGGGGAGGTGGATGGGTAAGGTGAGTATTTATTTATTGTTTTGGCCTCTTGGGGTGAAGTCAGCAAGGAGAAAGGGTTGACAAGAGTGAGATGCCCGTCATCGGCTTCTGCTGCCCTACACCAGCCATCCTGAGGTGTCTGCTGACTTCTTCCTGTTTAGGAATCCCTGAGGTTGTCCTGCTCTCTGTCTGCACCTTCTAAATCTAGGTCATAAGCTTGTAATGCCGTGAGTTATCTAATAACCGTCTAATAAAAATCTGTGTCCAACGCATGGATAGAAAATTCTGACAGCCTCACCCTGTAAATGTTTCCAGCAGGATGACATGAAAATACCTAATGTCAGTGTTCACAGCAAAGTCAGCACAGGGTAGCACAGGTAGTTGATGCTGGCTGATGGGGCTTAAAGCAGGGTCTCTTGTCTTCCAGGCCCCTGCATACCCTACCCCACTAACCTACCTCTCAGGCTTCAGTTTATCCAACAAAACAAAACAGAACCCCAAAAAGCAAACAAAAAATTGAAAAGTGTGATTTTCTTACTCTGCAAAAACTGGAACACATCTACCTGGGGGGACGTAAGAGCTGGATTGCACTTTTTGGAAACTTTCTTGAAATAGCATTGTGAAAGGAGATGGAAATATCTAAGCCTCCAAGTCCCAAACAACACAATAATTAGTTTAGATGAGTAATAAAGAAAAAATTGTTATTGGTTTCTTGGAATGACTTGGCTCTTTCATTGTGGCACAAATAACTTGCAGTGAGAGCCAGGAAGACCACAAAGGCGGTCTTGCTTCGAGACTGGGGACAGTGGGAAAATAGAGTGGAGGAGTAATGAAGAGGCTGGCCCCAGAGCCAGCCTGCCTGCTGGGAATGTCAGCTCTGCTAACCAGTCACAGGCCCACGGGCAAGTCACTTGTCAAACTGCATGTGCCTCAGTTTTCTCATGTGCGATGGGGGATAACAGCACCTACAGATTTGGGTTGTTAGAAAAATTAAATGAGGGAAGGAGAATAAGGTTCTGCCTGAGTTAGATTCAAGCTTGCTGAATCTCTTCACTCACTTGGGTTTCCGGGACATTTGTTTGCCAAAAACAACCCATAGGAATTTTGCTTAATCTACTGTGGCTTGTTATTACCTAACTGGGACTTTACTTCCACTACAGGGGTTATCTCAGTATCTTTTTTAAATCAAGGCACCTGAGTTTACTTGTATAATTGTTAGAGCAAACATTTTTTGGTCAACTTATTTAATTGAAGAGCTATAACTTTATGAGGTATGTTTTTAACTAAACTGCTTAGTATAAAATCTATGTAGTTGGAGTTAGGGGAATCTGCAAGTTTTTTTCTCCTCGACTGGATGTACCAAAGTAAAAATTTGACTCTATCACATCATTTAAAGCACATAATGCAAAAATTTCTTTCCTTCTAAGGCTGCTCAACATGTAATACCAAGAACACCATACCATGGCCAAGTACTTAGAATGCCACATTTAATCTTGCCAATCCAAGTGAGTAGGTGCCATTACTCTTCCCATTATATAAATTTAAAAACACATTTACAAAGGTTCACCCACACAATCAAAAGCATGTGAATCCAGGTCTTGGTCCCAGGTTTGAGTTCAAGATCCTGGCGCTTACAGTCACTACAGTTCTGCAAGGACAGAAAAGAGCTTTTCCTCTATACATTTAGTTTCTGTAGCCAGGACCTATGAATTAAATTGACAAAGACAGGTTAACAGAATGAAGGGTTTATCACTCATGCACATGGGGGCCTCAAGAAAGAAAGTGATAACCCAAAGACAGTCTTATGGTTTATACATTGTGTCAACTTGACAAGTCTAGAAGTTTAGTTAAGTAACTCAGCAGCTCTACATCCTGGGGTGTAGAGCACAAACAGTTAGCTGTTCATTGTGTCAATTTGAGAAGGGCAGAAGTTTAACTGAGAGACTCAGCAGGGAGCTGGGGTTCTTACTTCGTAGACATCCTCATCTTGTGCAAAGCAGGGCAAGGAGATTTGTGAATGCTACACCCACCCTGGATGGGTGGAGGTGTCCTGTGTACAATATAAGGGAGAAAAAGAGGCTTGCTCTTGTCCCCTTTTACTCTGGCTACTTTTGCTTGGCTGCTCCCTTGAAGTGTTGCCCCAGTGCCATGCCACCCTGCCTTGGAGCCAGCTGATTATGAACTGAAACCTCCAAAAACTGTAAGCTAAATAAACCTTTGCTTCCCTAATTTTGGGTGTTAGGTGTTTTGTCCCAGCAGCGAGGGAAAAGTAACCAAGACAGATGGGATTATGCTTGAGAGCTTACAATACCATTTTAACAAAGGGTGATACACAGGGAGAAGTGACAAGTCAAAGGAGAAGGATTTGGATTTCTAGGGGCAGTGGACTGTGGGAATAGCAAAAACTGGTGAAACTAATTGAAGGTAGAGGATGTTTAGTAAGTAGAGGATGTTTAGAGGACTCAAGTCAGTGTCATCCCCAGTGGAGAGCCCTCTCCTTTTCCTGGCATGAGACTGGTAAGTGTGGACAGCGTCACATAGGAAAATTGATGTTACCCTCACAGAGGAACTTCACATCCTCCTTCAAGGCAGAAAGGGTAGAACAGAGAGTTCTTACGTCTGTTTCTCAACTGCTTTGAAAAGAATTCTGATGTCAAAGTGGCATATTTTGGGGTAGTATATTCTGATCGCCTTTGGATCCTCTTGCACACTATTTTAAAAGTTCCCAAATCTTTATCCAGTCTTATTATAGGCTCAGCATTACAGGTTCCTTGGACTGGATTCTTGCTCTCAAGAAATTAAGGATAAATGTGAAGTTTCAGATAAGCCCTCAGCAGGAGCACGGCCCCTTACATTTGGACAGCTTCCAAGTTTTCAAATGCCTCATACACGCTCTTTTGCCTCTGCTTGAGAATCCTAAACAATCCACTGAGGCAGCCTGATTTTCTTATTTCTATTATATAGAAAGTTGATTCAGAAGTCAAGAAACTTGCTTGAGTTTACCCAGTTTGGATATCCTGACTTGACTTTGCTGTTATATACATACACACATGAATATGTATATAAAATATGTATATATGCATATATTTTCATACATATATTTATTCTAAAATGTCCCCCAAAGCCTCATGCATTCCCCAGGTGGGGCTTTTGGGAGTAGATATGTGATATTCAGGGTATTAGTCAGTTAGTCTACTGATTGGTTTAAGATAGTTCTGGGTGTAGATAATGGATAAAAGGTGGCACCACCCAAAAGGTGAGTAGCCTGGTTGGGGTAAAAGGAAGAGGGAGGCTTGCTGCTGGCTGCTTTCTGCCTACCCTGCCATGAACGGTTTCTCCTTTGCTATGCTGCCCTGTCTTGGAATCAGCCACCTATGGACTGAAGTCTCTACAAACTGTGTGTGAGCTGAAATAAAACCTTTCCTCCTCTAGTGTGTGGGTGTCAGGTATTTTGTCCCAGCAATGAAAACATAACTAAGAGACACACATTACTGTTCACTTGTGGAGCTAGGGCTGTCTCCATTCTTAATTGGCCCCTGCTGTCCTTGTGTATTACACAGTGAAAATGACTTCCTCTCAATCCAAGGCTAATTCTCACGGGCTATGCATGAATGAGCCGGGGACGTCCCTTGGACACAATGCCCAGGTGCTCACGAACAAAGTGTGAGCTGTTTGTGGTGGGCCCAGGAAGATTTCCTCTTGGTAAATTTGTTACCTGTTAGGTCCAGATAGCATACATGTTTGAGAGAAAACTACATTTCATTGAAACCAGTCTTTGCTTCAGGGCTCTTACAAGTCCAGATGAGGTTCCCGTTTTCCAGATCTTCCACAAAACTGCTAAATTTGGCAGAAACATAAGTTGGCTCTCATAGCCATTCTCAACCAATCCTCCATCTCCTTTGCCTCCCACTGTAGGGAATGAAAAATCAGCCACTCATTTTTTCTGGGTGGTCATTGAGGCCAGGAGAGAAGCGAGCTGGGGGTGTGGGGAGGTCGTGAGGAAATATGCTCCCTCCTTCATAAAGGGAGAGGGAGCCTGAGAAAGTCTGCTACTACACCCTTGGCCAGCTTCCGGCTTTTGAGTGAAGGCTAGGATGATAGCAGGAGGTTTATAGACCCAAGGGCGGTGGGAGGAGCTGAGGGGCGGGGCAGGGGGCGGGGCGATGGGGCATTCACCAGCACGGTGGAAACCCAGGGCTGGATCTTCAGGAATGGCTTTCCCGCGGCAAGGGTGAAAGCCTTGCTTTCATTGACCAGGTCACATTCTGGGGCGTGGCCTCCGCTCTTCCGTGCCCCGCCCCGAATGGAGCAAAAGCCTGGGGCCACGCTCCTTCTGGGCGTGGCCTGTGGAACATGAGCCCCCAGTGACTTGGGGCGGTGACTCGGGGCGGCGGCGCGTGGGTCCCTGCGCGGGGTTCCTCCCACGCAGACTCTCATTCAAAAGATGCCGAAGGGGCGGCGCGGCAGCCACAGCCCCACGATGAGTCAGCGGCCTGGGCCACCCCTCTATTTCCCGTCGCTCTACGACCGGGGCATCTCCTCCTCTTCGCTCAACGACTTTAACATCTGGAAGAAGCTCTTCGTGCCGCTGAAGGCGGGCGGGGCGCCGGCTGGCGGGGAGGCTGGGGGCCGACCCCTGCCCCAGGCGCCCTTCTCCCCGGCGCCCCCGCCGCCGCCGCCCGGGCTGGGTCCCCCCAGCGAGCGCCCCTGTCCCCAGCCCTGGCCCTCCGGCCTGGCCTCCATCCCTTACGAGCCTCTGCGCTTCTACTCGCCGCCACCGGGCCCTGAGGTGGCTGCTTCGCCCCCAGCACCCAGCCCTGCGATCGCCCCTCAGGCCTCTGCCCCCCACCCCGAGGAGTTATGCGAGCTGGAGATCCGGATTAAGGAGCTGGAGTTGCTTGCCATCACTGGGGACGGCTTCGACTCCCAGCGCTGTGCGTGACTTTGCCCTGGCCACCTGAGCCCACCCCTAGCTGCCCTGCCTCTCTGGTTGGCCCCACAAGGTGGCTGTCGGCTCACGCTTCAGCCTTCAGCAGCCTCTGATCCAAAATCTGACCCCTAGAGCCCAGACTCCACCCCTGTCCCGGGTTTCAACTGCCTTCTTCTACCACACATTTGCACTTCAAGAACCCTTTAGTTTCAGACTCCATCCTAGGCCATTTCGGTAATCTGGACTGGCCCTACATCTAGATCGCCACCAATACTACCCCATCTTGACATTTAACTCTGCATAGTAATATTCAGGCCCCTGTGGTCTAGACTTCCAACCACCAGAGACAGCCTTTAACTCTAGAGACCTTGAAGCTCTCATGCTCAGCCTTAAACTGGGGCCTTCAGGAATGAGGAGGGGGAAGTAGGCGAGGGTCAGTTGGAATGTCTATAGGAGGAGGTCAGAATTGTGCAGGACCCAGAAAACCCAAGGACACTCACCGAGAGGCTTTGGGACACTGCACTTCTCAGTGCTGGAGGCTGGAGGGTAACCTCCCTGGGACCCTGTGGCCCATGCCAGGGTCCTGTACCCTGTCATCTGATCATAGAAAAGCCTCAAGTCTTAGGAATCTATCTGTACTAGGCCAGACGAGGTGTGCTGATGTGGTTAGGGATCCTCTGGTGTGGGGTGATTTCTCCTACCTGGGAAGGTGGCTAAGGCCATTTGTACTCCCAGAAAGGCCTATTGCACAGTCTTCAGGAGCATGAGCTGTTCTTTCCCGTTACCTGACTGGTTAAGGCTTGCACTTGACCACTGAAGGAGGACAGACGGTTCTAGAAAGACAATTCCAACTATTGTATACCGTCACTGGGAAGTCAGGTCTTGATGCACAGAAGAACCAGCTCCTCACTTATGTGATCTTTGGTTCTTTGTGCCCCTGATGAAAGAATTGTCTAAGTAGAATTTATTGTAAAGGAGATGGATACATAGAGAGTTAGACTTTCAAGAGAGAAGGCTGGCAGTGCCACAAGGCATCTGCCCCAAATGGGAATTTGCATGCCTTTTTATGCACCCAAAAGTTACTCCTGGGGTTTTGGAAAGTATGATGATTATCCCTTTTATTTCCATACTGTATATTCCTATCAACATTTCTCTTAGGGTTAACTTTGGTTAATATTTCAAAAATGTCTTCCTTATTCCTTTCAGGTGGTCAGTCTAGGAACTAGACCAGCCCAAGGAAGGAGGGTCTTTAAAGAATGTCCCCTTTATATCCTTGAGCATAGGCCATAGCACCCAGGAATCCTGGCTGCCTTGTTTTGGAAATACAGGGATACATTGGTTTGTGAACTTGATTCTTTCCACACTTCTGGTCCCAAACTGAGTTGGATAAGAACTGAATCAAATTTAATGATTAGGTTCAATGCTGACCTTGTGGGGGAAATTTAATTTGGTTCTCGTTCAGTAGAGAGAATTGAGTTCATGAACCAAGGTACGGCCAGGTGGCCAGATATCAGAAGGCATGTGGACAGTGTGTAACCTTAAAATGTTACTGTGTTTTGTGGGGTCGTTTTAGGCCTAACAAAATTATTATAAATAGATTATGCATTGAAGTCTTTGTTTCTTTACTTTCTGCGTACGTGGCAAAGCATGCTATATTGGACATACACACCCGCAGGCCCACTAATGTCTAACTACCTGCTTAACATACACAACAGGTTAAATTGGAGCTCATGCCACACTAGGAGGAAAAGTATGAAATTATCTGCATGCTCAGCATGGTCCCCAATTCATCAAACACCCTGTAACATACCTTTCTCATGGCCATGAAAAGAAAACAATTCCCTGGGAAACTTGGGCTTTCCTAAATCCTAGATTTCTTAAACCTGTTGTCAGGGTTAGATGTGTTTTGGTTGCTAGGAATTTGTTTTCCTCCCATCTTGGATTGCAAATAGGTTTTAGGCTTATGTAGGAAACACCTTTGCTTTCCCAGAAACTTGCTCTGGATGAATTTTTTAAATCCCTTCTTTCTACTACAACTAAGTTAGTTTTCTCTCCTGCAGATAAATTCCTGAAGGCGCTGAAAGATGAGAAGTTACAAGGACTGAAGACCAGGCAACCCGGAAAGAAGTTGGCCTGAGGAGCTGTTTTTCTGAGTTGAGGCAGTCTCCTAGTTAGATTTTAGTGCTTAGATAACGTGCCCCATTTCTTGTCATTTCAAAGATGGTTATTTTCTGTTCTGTATTTGCTGCTGTTATTGCTCCCAGCATGTACTCCACATAGAGTACCCACGTATGTGGTCAATCGCATGGTCTCTCTCCTCTGTGCTGCTGCTGGGGAAGCTGCCTCGTTGGGTCTGGAAGCTGCTGCTGGGCTGGCTTTCAGGGTCTCCTGATTCCAGAGCAGGGGATCCCCAAGCTTCCATAGCATGAAAACCAGAATGATGGATGTGTAGGAGGGAATTGGGACAAACCAAGAGACTGGGGTTTGGGAAGATCGATTTAGTTTGGGTTGTGGCCAAGGAGCCATATCGTCAAGGGATGTATAAGCCTGAAATTCAGAGAAAGGCTGGATGGAGGTATAAGTTTAGGGAGTTGCTGACATGTGGATGTACTTAAAGGGTGAGATTAAATGAGACCATCTGGGTGATTAGAGGGAGAAAGAGAACCATTTACAGATAGAGCATCCTTAACACAAATACGAAAATGCAAAATATAAAACTATTTGAGCGCCAACATTTCTACCACAAATGGAATATTCTACATCATGGAACTCTGTTTTGCACACCAAATTACTTAAAATATTGTATAAATTTACCTTCAGGATGAGTACATATGGTACAAACAAAACATCAGTGAATGTCATGTTTAGACTTGGGTCCTATGCCTAAGATACCACATTATGTATATTACTTTATGTATACTTTTCCAAAATCTGAAGAAAAGTTCATAATTCAGAACATTTCTCAAGCATTTTGGATAAGGGATATTCAGTCTGTGTAGAACTTGGAGATGCTCAAGAGTTTGGGGAGAAGAGGAAGGGAATGAAAAGGGGTGGCCAGTGAGTTAAGTGTCTTAGACATCAAGTGAAGAAAGTTACCCAGGAGGAATGAGCAGCCCGCTCTGATCAACAGTACTGGCAGGCCAACGAGTCCAGGAAGCGACGCTCAGGTGTAGCGACACAAATTTAGTATTGGCAATTGTGTCAAGAGCAGTTTTGCTTGAAGGATAGGGCTAACACCTGAGCAGAGTAGTTTTCAGAGAGAATAGGAAGAGAGGAATTGGAGGTGATGGGTGTATATTGCAGACTGATCAGGCCTACAACCTCCCAAATGAGTAAATGGCGAAGGCTTAAATAAAAGAGACAAGTGGTATGATTTCAGGGCTCCAGGAGGATCAAAACCCTCTAGAAGAATTAAAGATTCTGGGGGCTGAGACAAAGAACTTCTTTGGGTGGCCCATATTTATTTGGCTTTCGAACAAAAGGAGATGATACTGAGGAAAATGCAGAAACTGAGCAGGACCTTGAGAGTCAGTTCAAAGACTTCTCTGAGTAGTAAATTATGCTAATTAGGAGAACTATCTTGTCTCCAGTTTGACATTCACAGCAGTGGCAGGACTGAGACAGCAGGGGTGAGACACCTGCAGCTATCATCTCTAGCTAGTTAATTGAGGTTGGAGCCAGGGGTCCTCAGCTGTGGCCTTATCCTTTGAGGCGTCACAGCATCACAGGCCACTATAGGCCTCAGCCAGGACCAGTGATTCATAGAGGTTCACTTGCTATGAATCCACCGCCCATATCCAGACAAGGGGGTTAGGCTTGTGACAGACTCACAAGTAAACCTAGAAAGGCAATTGATTAATTTTAAATCCTGCTCAGAGCCACTTTGGAGTGGTCTCCAGCAGGTACATATCATCCCTTAGAGGCATTTATGACTATAAAAGAGGGTGGAGAACTAGAACCAGAGCTGGCAGGGTTGGGGGTGGGGCAGTAAGAGAGGGTTTTATTAAAATAGGAGGAGTAAGTGCCTATTTATGGTTTGAGCAATGATCCAGGGGAGAACGTGGTGATGATGGGGAGAACAGAAACAGCTAGCATGACACCCTCGAGTGGGTAAGAGAGCTGCTGCCTTTAATCTGTCTCATGTAGTTCTGGGAGAACACTAGAACTGGGCGATTTTCAAAGCACCCAAGTTGATTTCTCATAGTTCTGGAGGCTGGGGAGTCCCAGTCAAGGTGCTGGAAAGTCAGGAGCCTTGTCTTTCTGCCCCCAAGATGCTGCCTTGAGTGCTGGGCCCCTGGAATATGTCCTTATGTGGCAGAAGCACAGGAGAGGAGAGGAAGGTGCTTTACACACCCTTTTTATAGCTGTGTTCATTCAATCACAAGAGTAGAGCCCCATGGCCTGCACATCTCCCAGAGGCCTTGCTGCCCACCACTGTGACATTGACGATGAACTTCCCAGCATGAATTTTGAAGGGGACAGAAGTATTTACATCATAGCAAGGGGGAATCCAGTTCACAGTAGAGACACTGGCTTAGCAGGGGAGTATGGACTCTCCATCTGTGCACATGCCTCAAAGTTTATATGGCAACCTCAGCTTGAGGATGTGAATGCGCATGCCTGCAAGACTGGAAACCCAGAACTGACTGCAGGGAGCCACGTGGGAACTGGCAAACTGCAGAGCTCACAGCCCACTATGGTGGCAGTGGATATCCGGTTCCTGCTGGTTGTTGCCAAGGCAGGAGAGCGGGTACAGCATCAGGTGAAAGTTCCTGGTTTCTAAATCTTGGCAGTGAACTCACATGTTTCCAAAGCACTATGTAGGACAAATAAAGACTGAGAAGTCCCCCAGAGTTGGCAGTCTGCCTACCCACTGGGCCCTCCTACCCTGAGCAGGGATTCCAAGTCCTCCCCTCCTTCTAAGATGCTGTAGGCTGGTTGCTCTCTGTGAAACCCCCTTGTTTTTCCAGAAAACTTCAGGCTGGTCAGACCATTGCTGGGTGGGGCTGGATAATCTTACTGAGAACAAATCACAAACCAGGTATGAGGAAAAACTCAGCCCAGAACCCAAATGGAGATAGCAAAGGCCAGATGGCCTGGTGCAGGCCATGATTATAAAAGTAGGCTACCTGGTAACTGCACCCCATCGACAGTGGCCTGGTGGAATCAGAATCATGTGATTCTTAGCTTCTCCAGGACAAACGGAAATCCTATCTGTGTGTGAGGAGCTGTTGAAGTTGGCAGTTGACCACACATGCAGCCCTGGGGCATGGCCATTCCAAGAACAAAGAACGCCTGAGGCAAGCCATGTGAAGAAGCCGCTTTAGCTCAGAGAACACCTAGCCCCAAGACAATCCCAACAGTGGGTTGCTAGGACAATGGGGTGTCACATGACATTAAATTGCTGAAAAGGTATAAATAAATGCCCCTGCAGTGAGGGGCAGTCCCTCTCCTCCCATCAGGAGAAAGGGGTCTCCACCTGACCCCAACTTTTGCCTTTTTTTTTATTTTTCTCATCCTCCTGCCATCCTTCTCCCCAGAAGACATCTGGAGCTGTGTGGGTCACGGTTTAGCTGGATACCATTCTGGATTCCTATTTAGTCACATTCCCTCCAGGTGCCGTGGGAGCATCTCCTTGGATGTGCTAACCCCACTCCTTGGATACCACACAACACCCGGAGGGAATGAGGTTAGATAGAGATTCAGAAAAATCTATGACATGAAGCTGGGGAATCACTTAACCTAGGGGCTGTTTTGGTTGAGGAAGACAGAAGGCCACTGGAACCAGCATGGTAGACAAGCTTTGCCAGGGTTGCCCAAATATGGAGAAGGAGGGGATGAGGGACTGCTATAGCACAAATCAGCTTGAACTGCCACTTGGAGAGGAAGCGCAGTTGGGTCACACTGACATCACTGCCCTTGGATGGGGGCGGGATGGTCGGGGTTCTGTAGCTGCAGCTTCCCAGAAGTACTTGGAATGTAGGAGAAGCTGTTTCCCCAAAGAAGGAGCCCTGGTGGACAATGGCAGCACATGTCGGCCTCCTGGGCCTTGCTTGGATTGGCCCCTGCCTGGAAGCCTCCTGTCTCTTTCTGCCACATCCTCCCACCCTTTTCAGTCAGCTTCCCCACACCTTAGCTCCTAGGGAGCTCGTAGGAGCGAGGTGCGGTCCAAGTACACATGAGCGTGAGCAGGCAGGTTGCTCTAAAGAAAAGGAAGGGCACCATGTGGCTGTGGCCATTTATTCAACCCCTAACTATGAATCACAGAAGTCCCTCTGCATTTCTGGGCACTGAGCAAATAAATAGGCAGAGAGGATCCAGGGTGGCTGTACTAAAGGTGCCACGCGTCCTTGGAAGGAAGCAGAAACTGAAAAGGGCTCCTCTCCCAATCACCCCAGTGTCACTTCCTTCCACAAGTCTCCCCCGATTTTTCTCCCCAGTTTCCGGGTTACATGTCCCTTCTCTCAGCTCCCGTAGTGTGCCAAGCACCCCTTCTCCTAGCACTTACCACCTGGGGTATATTGTGGTCTCCTTCACCCCACAGTGATCTCCCTGGGGAAGGGCTGTGTCATCATCGACACCAACCCAAGCAGGGCGGTTTGCTCTGACCTGAACCTGAGAGGGAAGTGAAGTTCCTGGTCTTACAGTCTGACTTATGGTTGAGCTTGTTGAAGCATCAGTTTGCATTAAATCACAAGAAAGAATGCTCTGGTATAATACTATCTCAGGAGTCTGCTCGTGACAGCATGGAGACTGAAGTGCCCGAGTTCTTTACTGGGACATAGGGATAGGTTTTAGAAAGCCCTTCTAACCTGGGATGTGGTATGTACTGTAGTGGGTAAGATCACTGACTCTGAGGTCTGGCTGTCCACATTGTCACATACCAGTTGGGTGACTTTGGGCAAACTACTTACCTTTCTGCATCTTTTTTTCTCATGTGTCAAATGAAGAAATTAGTAGTGCCTGACTTCACATATTGCTATGGGGCTTAAGTAAGTAAATGTGTAGGAAGCATTCAGAATAACCCAAAGCAAGTATTGGATAAATGTTAGCTATTCTATCCGTCTACTCACAAACTCCCCACGAGTCTTCTTCTCAACTCAGTTTATGTAAATCCAGCGCAAAGAGACTGTAACTCTGAAAACAATGCACATAAATAAAGCCCTCATTCTTTACTCAGTTATTCATGATGTTGCTCTTTTAATAAAACAGATTCTTAGCTTCTTGGAACCCTTTTTCTCATATGGAAAATATGTAGTTCCCTCTGCCTGGGGCTGTTGCTCAGTGAACTGAGATCGTGCACAAAAGCCACTCACCTCATGACATCACCGACGTACACACCATCAACTTTGCCTCTTTGGGTTTGTTGAGAAATTTGCATTAAGGTTTCTATTAGGTAACGCCCCAAGTTCTGGTCATGGAGGGATCCACTAGGTGGCAGCATAGATTTAGAAGTGTGACGAGTTCACCTCCGGCTCTAAATCCTGTCACATCCAGAGCTGACATTTATCCTCCTGTTCATTATTGCTTAGAAGAAGACCCAGTTGGAAAACCTTCAAGGAGGAGGAGGTGCTGCAGCCCTTGCAAACGTTCACTGAGAAAATAAACACAGGTGCAGCACCCGGCCATTCCCAGAAGCTGCAAGTGGCTGCCGGCCCTGGGGAAATGCACTCCTTTCAAACTGGTTTGAAGATGAAAGGCATAGTTTACATAAATAAAAGAAGCTGGGCTGAACTCGTTAACTTATTTCTGGAGGCTGGAAGTTCAAGATCAAGGTGTCCGTGGATTAGCTTCCTAGTGGGGCTGCTCTTCCTTGCTTGTGGATGGTCACCTTCTTCTATGTTCTCACATGGGAGAGAGAGACAGACAGACAGACACAGAGACAGAGAGACAGAGAGAGACAGAGAGACGGAGAGAGAGAACACAGATGTCTCTTTCTGTCCTAATAAGGGCACTAATCCCATTACAGGGACACCAGGGTCTTTACAACCTCATTTAAACATAATTATTGGGCTGGGGTTGTGGCTAGTGGTAAACAGATTGCCTAGCACATGTGAGTCCTTGGGTTCAATTCCTAGTACCAAAAACAAAACAAAACAAAATCCTTGTGTCCATCTCCCAATCCAATCACATTAGAAAAGGTTAGAGTATCAATAGATGACATTTGGGCAGATACATTCAGCCCCTGCCTTATCTATGGTGTGTTCCTAGTTATTGTGTGCTTTCTTTTTTACCTAGTTCCTACCATTCGGGTTTATACCTATTTAACTATATGGACGACTAGCAATCTAATTATTAGTTGTTACTATGTTTATCCATTTACTGTTGGATGGTCAAAATGAGCACTGTCCAGTAGAACTTCCCACGATGATAGAAATGTTCTGTATCACATGGGGCTACTGAGATTTGACATGTGGCCAGGAGAGCTGAGGAACTGGATTTTTAACTTTGTTTCGTTGTAACTGCTTAAAGACCTAGTAGTCACATGGGGTTAAGAGCGATCACAATGCACACATTAGATCTAGAGAGAGGCATGGATACATTCTCTGCCTTTATTTAATCCTTTAGGTGGTGCTGAGTCTGGAAATGACAAACATGAGGTTTAATGCAAGTTTGGTTTTCAGAGTTAACTGTTGGGGAGGCAGACAAAAACGGCGCTTTTTATAAATGAAGAAATGAAAGTACAGCCCTGCAAAGCCACTGCCTAGGTGACAAAGCAGGCCAATAGCTGAGCCCGTCTGGTCCTGCCAAGGCTTTGGGTGGCAGCTCCTTTTACTGTTTAAGCCTCCTGGAAGCCTGGTTCTTTTTGGTAGGCTTTTTGGAGCAGTGGAAAAACAAAGGCAGAAAAAGGAAAAAGGCCTTTACTGAGGGAATGGGAGGGCTGCAGAAGAGTGCCAGATCCCTCTGAGGCAGACAAACAAGACCCGGGGCTTTTATTAGGTTTGACAGGGTGGAGTTGGAAGGGGCGGGAAGAATGATGTATTCACGGCTGATTGAAGAGACCCTTGCACATGCATGAAAAGCATGAAGTTCAATTCGGCCTCGGAAGAAGGACATAGAAATCAAAGTTGAGGGGACATGCTGTCATTTTTAGGGTCCAGTGCCATGTTGGGCTGGTGCCACACTGGGCCTGACAGAGTTCCATATGGGCACAACCTATCACTTTTCTTCTCCCTCCTGGAGGTGACTAGGGAAGAGTCACATGAGGATCAGGAGGCTCACTTGTCCCACGTGTGCTTTGTGAGTGTGTGTCGTGTGTGTGTTGCGTGTTGTGTGTGTGTGTGTGTGTACAGGCCATTGGCAGAGGTCACGTGGACTATTACATAGAAACAAGGGTGGTGCACAAATCTGAATTGCCCACCATACCTTCCTGCACTCAACCCCAGTAATGATTTGCTTTGGGCACATTTCAGGAACTAATGTCATTGTGTAGTCTTTTAGGAACAGAGCAAAGATGCTGAACGCAACCATCCCAGTAGAGCGAATCAGCACTGGGAAAGGCACTGTGAAGTCTGAACAGAGGCGAGGCCAGTGTGGCTACAGACATTCTTGGATTTCTCCAACCTCTGCCATAAAACCACAACCACTGATACCAGTTAGAGATGGTTCTGTGTCAGGTCCTGAGCTCAATACTCCACACACAGCGTCTCCTTCATGTTCATCGCTGCCACCCATGAGGAAGATGTTCTTGACCCCTACTTTACAGAGGCTCCATCCTAGCATACAGCTAGGAGGTGGCTGAGCCTGAGCACTCAAGTCCTTGGTTCATTGTTTGGTGACTGCCTTCAAGCTATCAGCCCTGCTTCAGCCCACTTGAGCCAGCTGATACGCAGAGCGTTTGTAGAGGAAAATCTCAAGACCATCAAGATAGGACTTTGAAGTGAGGGTGGGCAAGTTTTCTCCTGATTCCAGCCCGGGTGAACTCCATCCACTGTAACACTGGCCCTGAGGAGTTGCACGGTGTGTTGGTCAGCCTTCCGTTAGGGTGACAAAGTAGTCAGAGAAAACATCTTAAGGGAGGAAAGCTTTGTTTTGGCTCGATTTCAGGAGTTTCAGCCCATGGTCAGCTCTCTCTATTGCTTTAGGCCTGTGGCAAAGTAGAAGAAGTGTAGTGGAGGAAGCTGCTCACTTCACAGTGGCCAGGAAGAAGGTGAGGGACGGAGGCAGAGAAAAGTGAAGGAGAAGAGTGGGAAGGGAAGAAGGCAGGAACAAGATATGCTCTTTGAAGGCACACCCCAGCAGCCTTCTTCTTCCAGCTGGGCCCTGCTACCTAGGAGCCTATTCAGCGTAGCACCTTCATGATCCGCTCACTGCTCTAAGCCTCATCTTTGAACACTGCTGCATTGGGCACCAAGCCCTCAATACATGAGTCTTTGGGGGTATGCTCCATATGTAAACCATAGCAGTGCCAGTCTTATGACATTTGCCAGGCAGGAATCATATTCTCCCTGGGTTTACTGAATGTTTTGAGGATGAGGTCCATGCTGTTCTCGTAGAGCTGACTGTGCTTGCTGTCAGACCTTTGAATGCACCAAGCCCAGGTATATTAAAGGGTTTCTAGAACCAGGTCTCATGCCCCAAGGAGCAGATGGCTCAGAACGACTCCCAGTGGTGATGGGAGCCATCAACATCACCAGAAGAGCATTTGGGACACCTCTAGCCAGTTCCATTTCATCTCCCTTGGCCAAGTAGACCAAGAACCATTCAGGGTTTCCTGCATGAGCCTGAGCTTGCCCTCCGCCCTGGTGGCTTTTGGGTGTCCTGGGCTGTTAGAAAGAGAGGTTATCTGAAGGGCGTGCGTCAGATAAGGTTGAGTGCAGGATTGTTCCTAAGTGATCAGCAGGTGATATACTAGCTTTGGAAAGGCAGTGAGTTCTCCATCGCTAGAAGTACTCAACCAGAGGCTGAAAGAAAAACAACAATCTGTTATGCCTGAAAGTACTAGGCAGTTGAACACTGCACTCTGTCTCCTCCGAAGTCCACTCCTCATTGACAAAATCTTCTCTTCGATCTACAGATAAGGCACGGAGTGGGAACATAAGCTGTCCAAAGTTACACTGCTAGAATGCAGTAAAGGTAAGGTTCAAACCTAGGTCCAGAAGGCCCCAAATCCTAAAGCAGAGATCCCTTTTGACTGTGATCATAGTGGCCTTGACATAGATTCAGAGCTAGAGTAAAATCTTCTCGAGCTCCAAATTGAAAAGATATTGGTGCCCTCTCATACTACATATGATTGAAAATCAGAATAACCTAAATCTGTTAAATAAATATAAAGATATTCAATAGAGTTAAAACCTCCTCCTATATCCAAGAGAAACTGTAATGGTCCCCTCCCCCCCCAAATATCAAGTGATATTCAAAACTTTCCACTGTTTCCAACTCTCCTTTTGAGTACCTGCATTTATGAAGCTCTAATTCTGTTTAATCTTTCCCCAGGTAGGGAACATCACTTACACAGGTCGTGAGGTTTATCCTGTGATGACTTTGGGGTGTAAATTGAATAATACCCCACTAAACCTCCTTCCAACTGAGAATCCATCATTTTGAAGATAGCAAACCACATGAGATCATCATGTGGCCACATCTAATGTTCTGAGAATGCTTACTGTTAAACCATTTCCCTGATGGAGAATGGAGAAAAAATATTAAAAGAAAAGATGAACTGTAAGCCCTTTGGAAGGAAAACTACTAGTAAGACAATGAACTTTATTTCTATGGAAATTTGTCAAGAAAAAACAAGCTAAACAGACTAATGCTGCAAAGAGGGGGTCATTACAAAGCTCTACCTGACCTGCCTGTTTGATTTGCTTCACAGAGCACTGTATTTCAGAGACTGAATAAAAACCAAAGCCCATACATTAATAATCCAGTACATGCTGAATGGCACTTTATTCATAGAAGCAATTCAAAATGAAGGTGCTCAGTGTACTGCAGTTTCATTCATGAAGTATGTAGTTCCTGAAGTTTTCATTTGGATTGCATAGCATAGTCCTTGAATTGCTTTTTCCCCGCCTTGCAGCTGTGCTCTTGGTTTCATTGCATGGTGACTGCCCTGAAGTTTGGGTTTGTAACACTTGTTAATTCTTGGCAGTTAACAATTTGTACTCTCCTCTATGGGGATACTGTGGATATATTACTAACTGGTTAAAGATAATTGGGAGGGAGAGCTGTGAAGCATCATTAGAAGGTGGAACAGCAGAGTGTGTCCTTTTCTAAGCCTAAATGTCTCCAGAAAACAGTGGATTTTGATGTTCTTTTGACTGGCTTTTCTGAAATGGGAAAGGCACTAAATGAATGGTGAGTCCTTAATACATTGGGCTTGTTTGCTCAAGGACCAATATTTGGTGAGGGGCAGGAGCTGTACTCTACTCATTCTTGAATCCCTGTCATTTAGCATGCTGTCTGATGCATAGCAGGTACTCAGGAAATGTTTGCCTACCCCATGAAGGATAGAAGGAATGGCAACATGGAAAGATCTATCAGCTCTTTCTGGAAAATTCCAGTTAAATGTGAAGCGATTGATCAATGATAAATTCATAACCAGACATGCAACCCTTATGCAGGGCTTGTGCCCACTCAGTTGTGGTATCTGATTTATGACCACAGCCTTTGGTTCCTTTTCATCTGGACTAGTATAATAGAGTTGGTTACAAACAAGGCTTAAGTTAAAAGAAAGAAAACTCTTAGTCCTCTAAGCCCCTGGGCATTAATACCCAAAACAAATGCAGCAACATGCAACCCTTTGCTTTTAATCCTTCAAGACTCTCCAGATTTTTGATGCTGCCAAAACTTGACCTAGAAAACAAACTTTCTCAGAAGCTTGCAACCAGCCTCTGGCTTTATCTCCAGGAATCCCAAAAGAATGAGATGTAGCATGAGAAATCCAGTTCACTGGTTGTTACAGTTCAGACCTTAAAAAAGTCCCACCAAAGTCTCATGGGCTTCTGGAGGGTGACCTGATTGTGGGGTGCTATGCTTATCAGTGTGTTAATAGTTGAATGTGTGGTTAGGAGGTGGGGACTGGTTGAAAGAGGTGGGTCACTGGACAAATGTATTTTTGTACCCACCCCCTCCTTTCTCTTGCTTCTTCTTGGCTGCCATGAAATGAAAGCAACTTTCCTTTGCCAGATCCTTCTACCATGTCATTTCTACCTTGGGGCCAACCAACCGTGGACTGAATCCTCTGAAACCATGAGCCAAACAAACCTCTCCTCCTTTCAGTTGTCATGTCAGGTATTTTGTCAAAATAACAGGAAAGTAACTAATACCCTGGTAGATTCTGTGCCCCAAATCCAACTGTTTCCGAATGTTCCACAGGCAAAGCACTTGGGTGGTAGCCTGATTTTTTCTTAGGTTGTTGTTATGGTTTATATCTAGATGTTCCCCTAAAAGCCTTATGAGCTCATAGGTGGGGCTTTTGGGAGGCAAGTGATTGGATCATGGGTGTGTGATGCTCATCAATGAATTAAGTTTGCTGATGAATTTACAGCTAAATGTGATGTTAGGAGGTGAGACCTGGTTGCAGTAGGTAGGTCACAACCTGGAAGGGTCCATCTCCCTTTCTCCTCCCTTGATCTTTCTCACTGCTTTCTGATGCCATACTATGAGCTGATTCTCCATTCCAGTGCCCCTCTTCCATGCCACTCTGCCTTGGAGCCAGCTAACTGTGGACTGAAACCTCTACAAATGAGTATTGTGCCTCAGCAACAAAAAAGACAGTTTTATTGCCATCATAAGGATATAGCCTCAAGGGATCTGGCTTACATGGGTATTGTGGGTCCCCCAAAGTCCTCTGCTCCCCAGGACTGAGGAGCTGGGTGGTGGAGTGGACCTCATGGGAAAAGCAAGCTCTTTTATATGCTGAGTAAAGGTCCTTTGGAGTCCAGAGACTTGGATGACAGGTTGGTTGTGAAATTATTACACTAAGAAAACTTTATTTCAATTCCCTTGAAGTCAGATGGCCTCTCTCCAAGTGCAGGTTTTCGCATGTGCAGACATGGACAAGGAGATGTTGATTAAATGAATATCCCAGTTGTGCAATCCAGTGTTGGTCATAACCTCACCTCCAAGAGGCCACAGGGAGACTCAGAACAATCATTTTTATTCTCTTGGTCTATTCAGGCTGTTATAATAAAATACCATAAATTGAGTAGCTTATAAACAACATAGATTTATTTCTCGACTTGTGATTTGAGACATCCAAAACCAAGGCACCAACAGATTCGGTGTCTTGTAGGGGCCTGTATCCTGATTCATAGATGACAGAGGAGTCTGGGATATCTCTGGGGTATCTTTTAGAAGGACTTGAATCTTATCCATGAGGCCTCATGACCTAATCACCTCCCAAAGATTCCACTCTCCAAATACCCTCAGCATCAGGGATTAGGTTTCTGCATTTGAATTTGGGGGAAAGAATATGAAAACACTGTCTCAGCACCTACTAATCATCCATGCACTTTTACAGTGATTGCTTCTCACCACTGATTTCATGTAGTTTCCTAGGTGCACACTTTCTGGTTTCCAGTGTCCAACAGAGCTCATAAGTTGGATGCATGACATTTGTTCAGAGGAGTCTAGAGACTGTTCTTTGGAATAAATTTGCTGGCCTGTCTCTGGCAGAGAGGGACCCAGCAAGGAAATCTGGGTTTGCACGTGTCTCTCCTAGTGATCTAGGTCTGTCTGCTTCCCATTCATTTCTGGGAGTGAAGTCTACACCATCACACCCTTTCACTTGATCACCTCATTTGTCCTGAAAGCCAAGAGCCATCAGGGTCCAGGAGGAAGGAAAAACAAAACAGGAGTAGGAGGACTTGTCACTCTCCCTGGACTTGTTGTATTCTCTGCAATGGTCTCTACCCCATGATGAACCTTGCCAAGGTTTTTTTTTTTTTTTTTTGGTACCAGCGATTGAACTCATGATCTCGCGCTTGCCAGGGAGGCACCTGTGCCACCAAACTAAACCCCTGGCTCCCAAACCTTCCCAAAATTTTGCAAGGTCTCCCTATTTATTCCTCATAATTTCAGCAAGGCAATGATGTTGAAGGTGACTCTTGTGCATACCTGAGCCCTCTTCACACAGGAGAGAGGAGTAAAAATTTGTTCCTTCGGTATCTAAGTATTTTCCAAGTTCCTAAAGAGAATGTCAGCAAGTTGGGGGACAGTGAGAAGCAGTGCTGTGTGCTTGCCCAAGTCTCAATGGATTCACTAAAAGCCCCAGGTTCATGGCTTACCTTTAGGCACCGGGTCTCCTCATCTGAGAGTTGGTCTGCTTATGTTTTTGTTACAAGAGACAGGCTTTCTTACCTTTATTCTAAATTACTTTCTTACTCAATATGCCGCTTTCTCTCTCTGTCATGAACAAGTCTATCCTGCTTTCTCTGGTCATGACCATCCAGTTTTGACATGTGCTGACTCTGTTTCTTGGTATTTCCTAGAGAAAGAATGTCATTGGCCTTGCTCATGTACTGAGCCACACTTTTGTGGCTGGTCTGTTTATGAATCTGCAGCTCTTTGGTGGAGTCTTTCTGTTCTGTTGGTGAGGCCCGGGGGTGGGGGTAGGGGGCAGAGCAGGCAGCACACGGCCTTAAGATTGCTGGGAATTGCCCAGGGTGGAATGAGTAGGCGGTTTCGGGAGTCTGTGTCCCAGACCATTGCAATGTCTGCATCCTTTGGTAGCAATGGGACTTTTTAATGCTCTGAGGACACTTAAATAGATATTGGGTTTTTTTTTGGCTTGGGGCCCCAACTGCTTCTCTGAGGCCTGTGAATAGCCAAAGGTGAGCTTTTATTTTTATTTTATTTTTTCTGGCCCATAAGTTCATGCTCCAAGCTGGGATGGCTTCAGAGACCACACTAGGTCTGCCAGGCCTGCTACTGTTCTTAAGCAATGCCCAGCAGGCACCACCGTGCGGCTCAGTTGTGACCATCTCATCATCTCACCATCTGGAGGAGTTGGAATGAGAAGCAGGCAGGTAGTGTGATATGAAAGCCTTTGTCATTTTATTTTACAATAAAAAATTCTAACAGCACATGAACACTCTGTTCCCGGCAGAGGCAAAGGATGTACAAAGTTAATTAGAAAGCAAAGCATTAAAATAACAACAGCTACATTCAAAGCTTCTGCTCAGTACTTTGCCCAATGTGTCTAATGTGGTTTGAAAGAAACGCTGGTCTGGGTTTTTCACCCAGAGTGAAAGCACAGGTACAAGTACTTACACACCCTCCAAGGCCTAGACAACAACAACAATGACAGCAGCTCCCAGGTGGAGCTGGCTTTTGTGGACAGTTCCAAATTTCGGAATTTCTTTATTTGTCCTTGACAAGAAGTTGTGTCAGGAACACGTGATGATACAACTTTATCCAGTGGGTGGGTGACGCTAAAACATTTTGCTGGATAAAACTGAACTGTGAAAGTAATAATTTAGTAAGAATTCCTTTAAATATACTTTTCAAGCCATGTTCAGATACATTATGCTACGTGCTCCTCCCAACCACTAGGGGAGCTAGGACGTATGGATGCTGTGATACCCATTTCACAGGGGAGGAATTAGAGACTAGTTTTAAATGAGTTTCTCAAGGTGTAGAATATTTACAACTGTTCAAAATGTACAGTTTACTGATACTTCTCTGATTCTGTTTGGTACGATTTTTTTTCTCCATTCAGTTCGTATGTGGGCGAAGGTGAGTTTAGACATTAAGAGGGGACGAGGGGAAGGCAAGGCCACGGTTAATTTATGTAGAATACATGTATGGCCTCCTTCCATAATTTACAAACGTCCCACCAACGTCAGAGAGTGAAAATAATCAATTTCTAGATTTCATCATATAATGGCTCTCAATAAAGTATGGGTTTGACCTTTGGAAACAAACTCCTGCTTTTTCAAAATTTTCCTTATTTGTGTAATCTGCAGAATCAAAGCAACTCAATGCCTTCTAAGAGAATTTGTTTCTGACACAATATTTCCTAAATATTAGTTTTCAGAAACTCCCTACATTTTAGCTTTCATCACCAGTTAGCATTCTGTTAACAGTTCACCCAATAAATCAAGAAATCCTTCAATTCTCAGATACTAACTTCTTATATTCAGAAGGTCAGAGCCACTATAATACCAGTTTCACTTGAAACCAATTTTGTTTCAAAAGACTCTATTGAGAGGCTCATTGGTTTTCTCATCCATGCAAGTGTGTGGCCATGAGCCACATTAATAGCACCTGAGCTAAGATCATGCAATTCAATTTACAAGTATTTATTGTCTGCTGAGCAGGACATTCTGCTAGCTGGGCCTTGGTTAGAAATCCCTCCTTAGGCCCAGCAGCAGCATTCGATAACTGGTGTTGGGGTGGGAAGTGACTGGGGCAGTTCTGGCCGATATTCCAGGGTTCAAGTGCGTGCATTCCCTCCTGATGTTCAAGTGAGGGACGCCCGTTCCTCTCTGTGGCAGTATCCATATGTGCTGATCTCTGGTACTGGATGCTGGGTGGCACCCTAGGGGTACTAGTTAAATCCAGTCTGCAGCAGATTCCTTTTGAAGATCCTACCCAGTTGTACACCTCCTTCTGGGTACCAGCCCCCAGTAGAAGACCCTGCTGCAAAGGTCAATCCATGCTGGTATGACCCGACTCTGCCGCCTTGATTACATCTGATTGGATAGGCACCTGACCCAATGGTTGTCCAGAGGCAGAGGAGCTGGACCAATCAGATTCTTAGCAATTTGCCTATGGCAGCACAGAGATGCGAGTAAGAGAGCGCTGGGCACTGAAAGGTTGTGTGGAGCGGGTCCTCGGGTGGGTTTGCCAGTTACACTGCACTAATGAGAAAGCTTGTTTGCCAAGGGCAGTGAGAGATCTGAGCAGATATGCAGAGAGAAACAGAGATGAAAGAGAATGAGAGAGAGAGAAAGAGAGAGAGAGAGAGAGAGAGAGAGAGAGCACAAGCGTGAGACAGCTGTGCCCATCCCTTGCCTGTTGAGGAACTGTATTTTATTTCTATAAAATGTCCCTGTATTCTTTTAGCCTGCACTTGAGTGAGTATGGAAGCGTTTGTAGTCCTCACAGATTTTCATCTAAATACCATTGAGGTTGGACTAAAGGGCAGAATTTAACTTCTAACATGTAAACCCCAGTCAGTCACTACTCCAAGTTTAATTCTTATTATTCCCTAAAAGTCTTTGGCTGTATTTTGTAAGGGAAGTCCACATTTTTTTTTTCTTGTAAGCAATTTAAACTTCAAATCCTGTTCTCAAACTTTAAAAATAGTATCTGTTATTTTTTTCATTAAACTTCAAGCACTTGTGTGTAATGTAGAAACTCATGTATATGTACTATATATTTACATTTTAAAATTTATTTCTCTAATTTCTGCCTAATGTTAGAAAAGAATTTCTATTTGTTAGGTATTTAGATTCCTCTCCCTTTCCATTCTACATACTCTCTCAGAAAGTTTTTTTCTTTTTTTAAATTACATATCTACCAATCTGCTTCTTCCATGAAGACTGCTCAGAAATTACACGCCCTTATTTCTCTGATTTCTGCCTGATGTTAGAAAAGAATTTCTATTTGTTAGGTGTTTAAATTCCTCTCCCTTTCCATTCTACATACTCTCTCAGAAAGTTTTTTTCTTTTTTTAAATCACATATCTAACAATTTGCTTCTTCCATGAAGGCTGTTTAGAAATTACATGCCCTTTTACTGGCTTCTTAAAATAACAAAACCACAAAAATCACTTCTTCCAGGACTGGAGACTTGATTCTTCTACAGTCTGCCCTTGAGGCGGCAACTTCCTGTTCCACAGGTAACCTCTGCCATCTTGTTATTACATAAGCCTCGGACCATAGGTGCCAAGCCACACCATAGACCTTTGTGGCCCTGCTCTGCCTGCTTTCTCCCCCAGTTCGAAGAATGGCACCTGCTACCTTTCAGTGACATGCTGTCAGTTATCCTTGCCTGTCTGTTTGGGTTTAGGATACTGAGAGAGGGCAAGTCACTCCCATAGCTTCAAACAGCATCTGAGGACACCATTTCCTTGATGGCCCTCTCTAGATGACCGTATTTCTTTTTAATGAATGCAGAAAACTCACAAAATCAAAATCAGTGCCGAAAAAATGTTTATTATGCCACAAAGTTATTGTCCTCTATACACTGTATTCAAAGTCCCTTACTCAATCATTTTTTTTTTCCCCTTGGCAAGAGCAATATGGAGTCCCTCACAGGACCTTTGTCTATTTTGCAAACTTTTGGGCACAGTTAAAAGAAATGTGTCACCAACAAGCATGCAGGCAGCATGGTAAATGGAGAGCAGACTGGATCATGAATCAGCAGGGGTAGGCTTGATTTTTGGGCCGGTCACTCCATTTCTCTGGACTTCTATTTCCTCCTCCAAGGTCACCAATATCCTTTATGGCTTTTGTGACTGCCTGGAAGATTGCGATGAACACTGAGTTCATTCCTGTCTCCTCGGGGTTCTTATGAAACCCTATATTTGCTCCCGTGAAGCACCTTTTACCATCTGCCTTTTCTCAGAGTCACTTATCCTGGTATCTGTCACCTCCATGAAGTCAGGAGACATCAGAGAAGGGACCACATCTTAGTCCCAGAAAATTGAACAATGGTAGCTCTCTCTTCTTTGGTGGGAAAATGCACACAGATGTGCCTTCATATACATACCATTTCCTCTCATTTCCTTTTCTTGAACCTGTGGTGTCTAGTTTAAGAGAGTGTCTGATTTAGCATGCTGTAGCTTACTTTTCTCAGGGGACTAAATATTTCATGGGGTTCTGTGAAGCCTGCAGTGATTCGTAGCTCCACTGTCTTAGCAACCTGAAACCATACAAGGCAAACTCCGGATTCATGGTCGGCAATCACCGGAACCTCCAAAGTTCAGACACTGTCTTTTGGAACATGTACATATCTTTCAACGACACTAAGGTCTTAAAACTTCACTTTCACATACAGTATTTCCAGGCATTTAGCAGTAGACAAAGTACCGGGTTGATATCATTGCACTGATGAAATATTGGTATTACTGATAAAGCGGGACAATGTAGCTGTCTTTGTCAGACTCATACCATTTGCGTGAAAAGGCTGAGTTTCTTTGGCTCTTTGTTCATTCAAGTGCATTGAATGCCGGTTTGGACAGACCCAGGCATTGCGTTAATCTGTCAATAAAATCTCGCACTGTCCACAGTGTTCTGCAAGCTGATTTAGGTTTTGGACTACAACAACTGGCCATTGGTAGAAATATACCATATATACACATGGAAATTACAAAAATACATTTTATTTATAGCTGATTTCTTTTTAAGTAACAAAAACTAACACTATGAAAGATCAACTGGCATACTAAAAGGACACTACCTAATATCATCCAAACAAGAGACTCATTTGAGGATTCCATGACACATTCCAGAAAGGGCAATTTGCCATTGGGAAATAAAAACAGCTGCTTGGAAAAGTCTGTGCTTTGACAGTTTGAATCTCCCATTCTAATCAGTTCCATTCCTACTCTTTTCTCAACTTTTAAAAATTCCACCTCCTTCTTTCGGGTAAAGACCAAAGAAACTCATGAGAACAATGGACAGATGGGATTGGAAGGGAATGGGAACTGCTGAAGCTTGATGGGTCATGGGTGAAGGCAGGATAGGACCTCATTCTCCACAGACACCAAGTAAGTAAGCCCTCAACACCACACACGCTACCCAAAGTCAGGAGCAGTTCTGCTTGTGTTCATGGTAGTCAGTGGCTGGTGCCCCAGTCCTGTGGGGGCAGTCATCCACTCGGAGCTCGGCAGGCCAATTCTCCAAGCCAAGAAGGAGCATGGAGCACCATGGCCATGAGGTATCAGCCTTGCCATTTTGACAAATGTCCTCTCGTGTCCATAAACTACAGAGCATTGGCAAAACTCATACATTTTAAAAAGAGGTTATTTACACTTAAATGCAAATCAACAGATTTTCTACCTTCAGAAGCATCTATAAACGGAGGCTTCAGTCTGGAATAACCAAGATTCATTGCTCCCATTTCTAACAAGAATCAGTGACCATTTTCTTTTGGACCCCTTGGCAGATCAGGCTGGATATCAGTGTTGAAGAGACAGAGATTTTCTTGTAAAAGTCAATGTATCTTTTATCCCTAAGAGAGAAGTTCTGTTCTCAGGCCACCTTCACTACAGGCAAAGAAAAACCTCTACAAATACCTCAAAAACCTATTTTTCTTTTGTAGGATCCTAAAAGCTCTTAGCACCGATTCTCTTTCATTTCAACCCCAACTTGCAGGGTACTCTATTTCCAAGTAACAACACCTTTTAAAAAGCTTGTCAACACAAACCCGCCATTCCTGCTCATCTCCCTTTCTCGGCCTTTAATTAACTGCGGTGGAGGGGATGGGGAGTCAGGACTATTTATAGGTGCAGCCATTGGTACTGATTTTCATCCAATTTGTTTGACTTTGAATATGAACCTTTAAAAGCAAAGAGACTCAAGTTTCTTGGCTGGAGTCAGTGTCCGCCTTACGGAGTAGAGATGATTTTAGCAATCACGGTCACGGCTGAATGAGAGTAAGGGCAGTCTGGGGCGTAATTCACACTCCTGCATTGCCTTTAACACAGAAAAGAGTTAACATGCAGAGGTCACCAAAGATAGAGCTATATTCTCCCCTTTCTGGTGATTTAGTCAAATGTGGCATTGGACAGGAATCTGTAGATTAGTGAGTGCCTCTCTTGACTGAGGCTCCTCTTGGGGGGAAAAAGACGTCCGTGGTTCAAACATTTGACATAGCAGAATCTGGAACACACAGTACCAAGCAGGACCTGTGAGCCACAATTGGTCGCATGAGCCAAGAATCCAGTGGTTCATGAGTTTCCTGTTTCCCAGAAGCCCCACTGTTCACCTTTTGGGAAACAGAGAGTAAAGAAGACTCACCCATTGTCAGTGTCTCTCATCGTCACGTAATAGGGGTGAGGACCCCGAAGCCTGATTCCTTGGAGTCTGGACGCATAGAGTCCCACAGGGCTGATGCGTTAGACCTGGAACTCAAACATGTCCGTCTGCTTCTTGGCCAGCTTGGCCACCTCCTCCCGGATGGCTTTCACGAGGGCTGCAGTGGAGATGTTGGTCAGCGGTGCGTCAGAAGGGTCGTTTTCAGCCAGACTCTGCTGTGATGCTGCTGCTGAGGGCACGGGGGCCTGTTCTAGGCTGGGGTGCAGGTTGGTGGGCTGGCTGTACTGGCGTGGGAGCCTGGAGGGTGAGCTCTGCTGATACCGTGAGCGGGGGTAGGCCTCAATGTAGCCGGGCAGGGGTACCTGCACAGGACAGCAGGAGAGACAGACAGGGAGAGCCCGGGATTAGGAGGAACTTGGAGATACACCACTTGCTCAACAGGGACCTAAGAACTAGGAAAGCGCCTTAGAAGAAACTAGAAGCTACATACAAAATCTGGAGTCAGTCTGCTTAGGAACAGGTGAGAAAAGACTCATTGAACGCAGCTGGTTGAATAAATTAAATAGATGCTTAAAGCCTGGCTGCCAGCATTAGGAATATATCTGAGTCTCCATTTGAATCTACTTGGCTTCCTTAATTTAAGCAGATACCAGCAAGCAGAACTGTAGCCAAGGAGCTTGGGGGAGTTCTTTTTTCTTTTCTTTCCCCTCCCTCCTTCCCTCTCTTCTTCCTTTACCTCTTTTGTTTTATGGCATTGAGAATTGAACTCAGAGCCTTCACATTGAGATCTATTCCCAGCCCTTTTTCGGTTTTAGATTTTAAAACAAGTTCTCCCTAAGTCAATGAGTCGTATGAGCCAGACTAGAACTTGGGATCCTCCTGCCTCATTCTCCCAGAGTGCCAGGATTACAAAAGTGTGCCACTATGCCCAGCTGATGAACAACAGTGGCTAACACACATTAAGGCCTGTGCTATTCTACACAGAAGCAAAGAGTGCCACCATCTAGGTGACATAGCTAACCAGCTCCTGAGAAGTGCCTAACAGGTGCGTCTATATCCAAAGGCTGGGAAACACTCCCTGCACTACCATGTCCTGAATCTGGGATATGATCTTGATTTCCTGAACATTTTTTTTTCCTTCCATTAAAGGGGCGAGACACACAGTACTACACTTAAATGTAAGGGAACTTCCAGGAATAAGGGCAGGTCAAGGGCTTGGAATTTAAGGGTGACTCCCAGAAACAGAGCCACATATGGGGATGCTGTCCCTGCTGAGTCCATAAAGACCTTTGTATCCCACAATGCCAGTGGGGCTGCTGTAGAATGAGTGCCCATGGATGAAGCAGGGACGGGGGAGGGGCTACAGAGAAGCGATCATAGTGGGGAGTCCGGCAGCTTTCTGGGAGCAGCAGCAGGGGTGAGTCTGCTCCCAGGAAGAGGAAAGGTAGGGAGGGCACTGCAGGCAGAAGGAAGGCACACGCGAAGGCAAGGGTGGGCTGGGGGCAGAGAGGGTGGTGTTCCCAGAGAGGCCCAGATGCCAAAGCCACAGGATGCTGGCTGCAGAGCCTGTGCCTTCCATAAGGCACCTGCACGTTTTCTGGGTTCCGCTCAAGGGGCACAGGCTGCTCCCTTCCCTAGCAGAGCGAGTCAGTGTCCAGCTCCTGAGACCCATCTTCCTCTGCAGCATCCTTTCTTCAAGCTAATGGCTGGGACTCCTGACCTCATTGGAATGGCTTTAAGGTGACACTGAGAAGTCGGGCAGCAGCAGGGAAGAGGGGAAGATGATAAGCGCTTTCCCCTCTGAAGTAGATACAGGATGGAGCTACTACACTTTGCGGCCTGCATTTCATGGCCAGTGTCCCTGGCAAACATCACCAACCAGTCCCAGGAGTTTCCCGCTGAACCAGGAAGCCTCCTCCCAAGCCTGCTCCCTCTAGCATCAAGGATGAAACCTGTTTGTCCTCCCAGGTCAAAGGAGTTTTACCCAAGCTATCTTTTGGAATCAGGGAGGTCAGACATTCAAATGAAGGTGGAGGCCTTTTCCTTCTCACATCCAGGTGAGGGGTGTGTATCACCCCTGCCCTACTGGGGTGTCTTTCTCAAGCCAACAGCTGACCCCTCTGGACATCCTGTCCTGTGTCTCACGTGCTATAAATCACCTGTCCTGCCTGCCTTGCTCCATGCACGAGTACACAACGGGTGAGCTGTCAAAGTTATAGACTTACTGCATGGTTAGCACAACTTAAATATTATCTCTTTCTGAAAAAAAATATACATTATTTTTAGACTTTAAATCTTTTAAGGGCTTGAGCTCGGAACTGCTCAAACCATATCCAATGATCTGAATTGCTCAGAAAAGCAGAGAATGACAAAAACAGCAGGCAGGCAGGCAAGGAAGGAAGAAAGGAGGAAGGGAGGGAGGAGAAGAAAAGGAAATAAGGCTAACAATGAAAATAGATGCCATAAAGTCCCATAAAGATTCACACTTCCCAGGAGCAGGCAATCCTGCTAGTTCCCCTTTATTTACTCCAACTTCCCAAACAATTCTAGCAAGCTCGGGACATGCTTTATTTGCAGATAATAACACGTTAGGAAAAACACATTTAAGGACAGGTTTATTACGGGAAGTGAGGACACTGACAGCAATATAAAGTGCCAGCTGGTAGCAAGAGCAAGCAAAGAAAATTTGTATTGAGCTGTGGTAGTAACTCCAAAAATTACAGTAGTTTGGAAATAACTGACATGGGGCAATAACCCTACAAATGCAAACTCTTTCTTTCTTCCCTTCCTTCCTTTTGATTTTTTTGAGACACGGTCTTGCTATGTAGTCCAGGCTGGCCTTGCATTCACTATGTAACCCAGGCTAGCCTTGAATTTGTAGCAATTCTCCTGCCTCAACCTCCCAAGTGCTGGAATTACAGGCAACACCACCACACCTGGCAAATAACATGAGCTCATCATACAAATGTCATTGTAGTATAATGAGACATCACAGTGATGCTCAATCATTCACATAGGACAAACTAAATTACACTGTATGCTCTTTTGAAGGAGAGGGGAGGATAGTATTCATTTTAGCAATATTTTCATAAGAGACCACATGTATTTTACATGTTTCGGAAATCAAAGTTGTAAGTTCTGAGCAACAGGAAAGTTAATCTCTGTAGGATTATCCCCGGTTTAAAGGTGGCATCACTGCAGGGAGAGTGTCAATGTGGGGCAGAAGCGATCAGGTAGAGTGTGCACCCCAGGCGTGTGGACAGAGAAGATGGCACACCAGTGAGGGCAAACCTTTCAGAGACCAAGTGTCCACACTGCAGCCCCCAAACCCACTTATTTAATCCCAAAGTGCCAACACTGTGATTAAACCTGAAGAGTGAGGTTTTAGTTTAGAGAAAACAAGTCAGACACTTGGCTTGCATGCTGACAGAGAGGTAGACTCTGGAGTCAACACGTTTCCTCACATTCCAAATCCCGGGACAAACACCTAAAATAACCAAGAACACCAGAGGGACCTCAGGTTTAGCCTGGGGACAGCTTGCCTGTCTCACGGGTAATGAGTGGTCTCACCCAGGCACTAGAGGCCGATGTTGGCTTGGCTTTGTTTGATTAAACACGGCAGCCTTGACAGTTGACTCCCAAGACTGGTGCAGACACCCAGGCAGGCTTGGACCCTACCATGTACTCCTACTGGTCATGAAGGTAGAAAATAAAGGTCCAGGGTGAACCAGTTCTTGGCTAGAAGTCAGGCAGGAAGTATTAGGATCCATCTATGAGACATTTTCAGTCTAATGCCTCATTTGCTGGCCTTTGATCTAAAATTTTATAGAACTTGACAGCTAGAAGAAACAGACTCAATGAACAGGTTAAGGTTTGAATTGTGGCTTTGGCACCTTTCTAGCTGTGTGGCCTTAGACAAGTCACAGCTCCTGTGTAGGCCTCAATTTCCTCATCTGCAAAATGGGAATAATCATGAAACTAATAGTACCTGCCTGACAGGGTTGTTGGGAAGATTAAGTAAAATGATATATACAAAACACCTAACATGCTATCTGGCACACAGAAAATACTTGGCAGGTGATAGTTATTATAAAAATGTATTTATTAAAGTCACCTGCTAGGAAGATGTGGAATCCGTCAGAAAATAGGTTTCAAGTTCCATCAAAGGAAACCCTGCTACGACATTGCCTCCTTTACAATGGCTGACTTTAGCCATCTGGTTAGCGAGAGGGGGGCTGAGATAAGTAACACCCAGTCTCAGTCTTTCACCCTATTTTGACCCGGAAGTGTATCAAACAGGTGACCCGGAAGTGTATCAAACAGGTGAAGCTCTAGAAGGGAGTCTCACCGAATCGGCCCACTGGCTCGGGAGCTCGTTCTCTCCCGCATAGGACATCCAGGCTTGACTCCTGTAGGACGAGGGCGGCGTGGGGATGAAGTAACCGGTGAAGCCGGGTCTGTTGGCAGCTGGGATGGCGAACACTGCTGGCACCGTGTTACCTGGCATGGAGGAGATGGGGGGGAGGTCAGAAAAGGCTGAGGTCCAGCCCCCCAGGAGGCAGATGAAGTCATTTTTACAGACTGCCTGGTGGTCTGCGGGCTGGAGGTTTTGTTAGGTCAGATCTGATGGAGTGGGGCTTGCTCTGAGCCACAATACTGATGTATGGCAGTCCCATCCAAGGCAGAGTGACCTTGGCCTGAGATTGCAGGTTATGCAGCAGCAAGGAAGCGGGTAGTCTGAGGCGGGGGGACCGGGCCTTTCCTCTTTGTAGAACTGGTCTAAGGCCACTGGACCCTGTGGAGCAGCGGTGCACTGGCCTAGGGACCAGGTGGGGCTAAAATCCAGCCTGCGCCCTTTGTCAGGGTGGGGTGTGCACTGACACAGGAGAAGGGAAGCCTTTTTCCATTTTCATCAAATGCAGCATGCGCTGGGAGTGCTGTGCACTTTTCCTTTCTTCTCACCGCCAGCTGGTGCCCCACTCACTGGGCCTGCGTCTGCCCAAGTTTGGGGGAGCTAGGGCATCTGGGGAGGGCTGTGGCATTGGGCATGGCTAGAAGATGAGATGATAAAGGCTTGTGGAGTGGTGGACGATAAAGGGAGAGGGGTCCTCCTCCTGCAGCCTCAGCCACTGTCACCTGTCCAGTCAGTATGGGAGGACACCATCTGCTGTGACTCTGATCAGCTTGCTAGATGTTGGTGGCCCAGCTCCCCCACTGAGACCTCGCCAACCCTCCTGTCCCTGTTCCAACACCCCTGTCCTGCTGACAAGAGGAAATGACACCTTGGGGTCCAGGTACTTTCTTGCCAGGGGACACATTTTTTTTTTAAAGAACTAGGAAAAAACCAAAAGGAATAGATGTCACTGGTGAAAGTTTTGGACACCAGGTAGGCTGTAGTAAGTGCTGGGAACTGGGCGCTTGCAGTTTTAGTCTGAAAGGTCATGGTCTCAATAAACTGAAAAACCACTGAGGTCACGTACAAACCTGGATGTTTCATTTGGACATTGTCCTAGCAAAAAACTGGCAACAACTCTTAAGTCCATCAAGAGGGACAAGGATGGGCTGGGCCACATGCATGGAACACCCTGTGGTGGGTTAAATGAATGAAGCTAATCAGTATGTATGTACTAATCTGAAGAAATCCTGTGAATGATGTGAAATCAAGAAAACAAGGACAAGAGGAAACATACAGGGTATCACCTACGTAAATTTAAGATGCGTAAGACTTTAATACACACTGTTATATGGGCACATTATGTTGCAAAAGATTAAAATCCACAGCTTGAGGACTGTGATTGCTTTGGGGAGAAAGGGAATAGGACAGGATGGATAGCTGTCTAAGCAATGCTGTAAAGATAAAACAAACAAGCCCCCCCTACTCACACAAAATGGCAAAATATTAACATGCACCTTGACTTTAACATACTTTGGCATTTTGTCCAATTTTGGATCTTTTAAAGAAACAGGACCAGAAGCTTTTCTTGGGAGAACTGGTGGTCATGAGAAATGCAGTGGCTTTGATTCCTGAGGGTGACAGGTGGTGGGTAGCGTGGATGTGGGGGTTAGGAGGAAAGAAGGTTCAGTGGCAGGGCTTGGGGGCCTTTGGGCTGTCCTCTTCCTCACCTGAGTAATTTAAAGCTGACTGATCCAGCTGTGCCACGGACACGGGGCCTCTGGACACCTGGGCGAACGAGGCACTCTCATGCAGCTGGGCCGGCTCAGGGCCCACAGACTCGGCCATTCGGGTCTTGCTGCCAATGTCTGAGGTGGACCTGGGCAGAGCAGAGGGGCTGCGTTAGTGTGGTCCCCAGGCCAACATTTGAGCGTCACCTCTAAGCCTCCCAAGCTTCAGGACTGGATCCACCCTCAAATAACAAAGGGACTTCTGGGGACACCAGCAGGACAAGAAGAGCCCGGACTTGCTGGGGCAGTAGTGGTGGCTTAAACTGGAGTCATTTCTAGTTGTTCAAGGTCACATCTCTCCTCAGAGTGGTTCAGTGTCTCCGAGTAGTAGAAATTTAATTTTCTTGTAAAAGAAGCAAAACAATTAGTTCTGGGTGTTAGCTGGGGAGGGTTGACCCAGCAGGTGATGACATCCTCTGCAGCCAATGAGAAGACTGGGCTGTATGTCCCACACATAAGGTCCAGCCAGTGAGAAATCTGGAGTGTGGGAGACCCCTGGAAGGCTGGGCTGGGGTGGGCACAGTAGCTGCTAACAAGAAGCAAGAAGCCCAAGATTCTGGAGACCAGCACTCCGGGAGCATCGTGAACGAGAGGGAACTGCCATCCACAGGCCTTGGTTCCACAGGCGACCAGAGGATCAGGCCCATGGATCACAGCATCTTTTCACTTAGTGCTCAGAAGCCGTGTAAGAGCAGGTGGCCCACTTGGCAGACACAGGCCTCCCCACATACAAGAAAAGGCTGCCTTCAGACCAGACACCTCTTTCTGTTAGGTGTCACCCTTCACCTGAGGCAGGACGTCACAGAGGCACCTCTGGCTCCACTAAAATAAACACGGGAGGGAGGGAAAGGCAGCTGTAGCAGATGGAAGGCTGCTAGCCCACAGGGCCACCCTGACACAGAGCAGTGCCTGTCACGGGAAGAGAAGAGAGCCACCCGAGGGAGAGGATGGGAGGCGGGGTCTGCTTTTGTTACCTCCCTCCCTGAGCCTCAGTTTGCCATCTAGGACGTAAATGGGCAGACAAGTTCACCACAAGAGCCTCTTCCTCATCTAATTCTGTGAGTTAGTCTGAAGGAAAAGTGACTCCTGGATGCTTGGCAAGGATGGCAGATGGTGCAGGTGGGCCAGGGAGGAGTCTGGTGCTTGGGAGATGAATTAGGAAAGAAATTCTGGTGTCCTTAAACTCACCACAAATGGCTGGTGTGAGCTCCCCCAAGCCAGAACTCCTGGGAGTAACTGAGAAGCCTCCAACGCTTCCCGAAAGCAGAGGCTGTGAGTATTGGACTCCCTAGCAGGGTGGGTGCTGGGGGCGCCTTGTGGCACCTCCTTCCCTCTCCGCCTCCCCTGCCTGCTTGCTCCTGCAGCCCTTACTTCCTACCCACTGTCCCAGGCCTTTACTCTTGCTCAGAAACCCCTTCCCAGGAGAATTCCTGGGTTCTGTTCCACGCACTTTTCTGAGACCCCCATCTGAGGAACCCGAGAGCTCCTGAAATCATTTAGGCCACTGCTCTCATTTTACAGACAGAGAATCAAATCAGGGGCCAGAGAAGGCAAGGTCACCTGCCTGGGGTTACATGGCAGATCCCTGGCAGGTTAGGGACTGGCACCCCGCCACCGACCCTTTTTTCCCACTGGCATCAGGGGGTGCTGTCTACACAGCTGTGCATTCTAAACCACTGGGGAAGCTCATATTTTTCTTCATCATTTTCACAAAATCCAGACCCATGCTCCACAGATGGGATGTGACTAGCATGTTCCTGGGAGGCTGAGGAGGGATGGCCAGGGTAGTGGTCTGTGTGTACGCTAGAGCGCAGTCGTTTCTCCTCAGTCCTGGATACCAGGGTTATAGCAACCTTTCTCAGTATTCATGGCTTTCATATTCCTTGTCCATCTTTATTAAAAACCATGTGTTTTCTGTATCACTATAAAGCAGAGAGTACATGACTTATGCCTCATATGGAGGTATCTGAGTTTAGCCTGTTCCTCTTAGCAGTTAAGAGTTGGAGTGGGCGTCCACATAGGCCTCTTCCTGGCCTGTCAGACCCCCATCATAAATAACAAAAGGATTTCTAGGAGCACAAATATGGCAGGAGGCACCCAGACTTGTAGGAGCCATTGTGGTGACCTGAAATGGTGTCATTTCTAGAAGTTTAAGGTCAGGGGAAGAGGCTTTCAAGGCACGGGGCAGTTGGCCTTGGCTTTAGTGTTTGGATTCTCCAGGACTCCCCTCTACTCAGAAAGGGTAGAGAGTCAGTCTCTGTGGTCCTTACTTATTTCCTGGCACTCAGGTGCCCAGACCTATACAGGTGATGGACCTTGTGTGGGGGAGGACAGGAAGGAAGTTTGCTGGTACTACTGTCCTCGGGATCAAGTAGCACAGGGACAAATCTTTTTCACATGTTTCAAACAAAGCAGAGAAAGAAATGCGTTACCGTCTGAGAGAAGCAACAGCCACTGGCCCAGGCCGGGGTGGTACAGGCGGAGGCGGAGAGCCCATGACCATTTCAGGAAGCTGGGAAAACCTGTAGGCCTGGGAAATTGACAAGCAAATAGAGGGAGAAGTGTTAAAACCCAGAGTCCATCAGCACGCACATTCTTAGATGCAGTATGATCAAAAAATATGGTGAATGCTTACATTTATAAAAAATTTTAAGACACATTGTCATTAATCCCCCTTAGAGCACTTCCCCTTGGTTCAGATATATGTACCCCCTTATTCTTTCCACTTTCTGAAGCAGTTCTGGAAGCCCTCTTTCACATCTTTAGTTGCTCTGTCGTGGCTGCCTTGATACCCTGAATCAGTTCAAAGTGTTTTATCTTTCATGGTGATTTTGACTTTGGGGGAAGAGCCAGAAGTCACACAGAGCCAGATCTAATGAATACATTGGATGAGGACATATCACAGCGATTTTATGAGCCCGCCTTTCTGCTGGATAGCACTTGGCGGCAGCAGTCGCTGTATTCTTGACCATACTTTGTAAAGACACTCACGAAGGAGGATTTCCAGAACTGCTTCAGAAAGTGACAAGAATGGTGGGACAAGTATGTTTGAGGTGAGAGAGAGTATTTTGAGTGGGATTAATGGCAATGTGTCTTTTACTGTAGTGACTTTTTTTAAATTTAAACACACACTATATATTTTGATCACCCTTTGTATAAAGAGGGAGTTGGACATTCCTTCCTACCTCAGACTTGTTCCTGAGAGCTTCCTTACCATGTTCCCCAGCCACCTCTTCTATTTCACCTTTCTCCACACCTCTATTTGCTCAGATTACTGTGACCACAGAGCCCTTCACTGTTCTTAGAACCGTCAAATTCTTTCCTGCTGTGGGCATTGGTCCCTACTGTTCCTTCTACTGGGGATATTTCTTGCCTACATGTTCCCATGATTTCATTCATGAAGTCTTCATTTTATTCATCCTGTTTCATAGTGCCCTATTTCCCCATTTTATCTATCCCCATGTTACTTTTCATCATGGCAAGGACCACCTTGGTATTTATATCATTTATTTATTTATTTATTTATTATTTGCCATCAACTAGACTGTAAGGATTGTAAGGACAAGAGTTTATTGTCGGTAATATCCTTATGCCTGGAATGGAAACCTAGTATATAACAGATGATGAAATAAATATTAGATGAAGGCATGAATGAATGAATCATTGAATGTGTTTTAATTTCTCATGGAAGGCAGGTTTAGTTCAGGAAAGCAGTGGATTTGGGGTCAGGAGGCAGATGTGGTAGTTCTGATGAGCTTTTTGTCCATAGGCGAGTCATGGCTACCTGGACTCTAATGTCCTCTTTCAAACTGGTGACACTGATGCTTTTCACAGGGGTCCACAGAGAACACAGGCAAGTCAATTTTTGCACAAGTACTTTGCAATCTACAAATCACTTTCAAAGATAAGGAACTGGAACACCATCAAAGACTTTCATCACTGTATGAGGAGATAAAGAAAGATGGCAAGAGATGGACAGGGTCAGAAAGAGCCACACCATAGCCTTCTTCACCAAGAGAAAATATAGAACTATTCTCTTGGAACACAAAGCTTAACTTCTGATCTCTCTCTCTCTCTCTCTTTCTCTCTCTCTCTCTCCCTCCCTCAAGAAATTGAAGGAGATGCTAGAAAATGATGGAAAGCCATCCCTTGTTCTTGGGTTGTTGGAATTAATGTTACTAAAATGGCCATATTACCAGAAGTGATCTATGGATCACTTCAATGCAATCCCTCATAGAAATTATAACGATGCTCTTCATAGAACTAGAAAACACAATCCTAAAATTCATATGGAACCACGAAAGACCAAGAAGAACCAAAGCAATTGTTGTAGTCAAGGTTTGCAAGGGAAACAATTTAATATGGGACTCATAATTTATAGGATTATTTTATAATATTCACCCAAAAGAGTCAAATGCAAAAAGAGTGCAGGAAATCTGTCCACACACTAGAGACCCAAAGAATCCAAGTGAGGGCCTGGATCCCACAGCAATGTTCTGCATGAGTCCAGCTAAAGACCTGAGCCCATGGCAACATGTCATAGAAGTCTACCAAGGATCTGCAATGGGAAGGCCCAAAGGTCAGCGGTGGAAGCTAGAAAGTCTGTGCCAGTGGAATGAAAGATCTATGTCAAGAGGCTAAGAGTCTGCAGTGGAGTTAGGAAGCAACCCTCAGAGTAAGGACCAGGATTCACCCCCAAAAAACTGCAGCCATCCTCAGCAAAGTCCTGAGCTCCTCTGATGATGAGAACAGCTGAATTCATAACAGGAAGGCCAGTGTGACACACTTTTCCAAGAGAATCAACAGCATCACCTCTTCCTTGCCAGTTCTCCTTTTTATGCTGTTGGCAACAACCCTCAGGCAGGCCTTCCACACCTAGCACCATGCTGATTCAGTTCAGCTGAGTTGTTACAAGTGGACCACTAGTTGTCACTCCACCATAGCAATCCTCACCAAACAGAACAAAGCTGGGGGCATCACAATACTGTTATATTACAAAGCTATAGTAAAAAACAGCATGGTACTAGCACAAAAACATACATACAGGCCAATAAAATGGAACAAAACAGAAACAACCTCATGTATCCATAGCCATCTGATTTTTGCCAAAAGGGTCAAAAACATATATTGAAGAAAAGACAACCTATTTAACAAATGGTGCTAGGAGATAGCCACTTGCAGAAAACTGTGATAAAATAAAATCGAGATGAATCAAAAGCAACAGAGTGAAGAGATAACCTACAGAATGGTAGAAAATTCTTGCTAGCTACTCTTTGGATAGAGGCCTAGTATTTAGAATATATGGAGAATTCCAAAAAAAGTTAACTGTCATCTCTTTCTTTAGGCATCACACCTGCTGGATCTCTCAAAAAATAAGATGCTGGACCTTGTCTTTGTGTTTTGTTTGTTTTTCCTGTGGAATAAGGCACTGGCTTAGCTCCTGGTCTTCCAAATCTTTCTTTAGCCATGAAACCATTTCAAAAGCCCCTAATACATAGATATAAGCAGAACCTCTTTAGTTGACGGTAGGGTGGGGGATGGTGTGGTAAATTTGATCTTTTACTTGCTTTCATCATGGCCCCCTGAGGACCTCCCTGAATTCTAAGATTCTGAAAATCATTGTCCTGGAAGACCTTTTGGCTTTACACTCTATGATCATCAATAAACCAACAACTAAAATGCTCCTTTCCCAAAATAAAGAAAGGGGTTCACAGCCCCTCTTCTTTCCTCTGGCCTTGTGCTATTCAGCAGAGGAGGCCAGCAATCTATTTTTATCACTGGTTCTTGGAAGCTTTATTCTGTAGTCAACATAGTTTCCCAGTCAAAAAAAAAAAAAAAAAAAAACTTTCTATGCCTGTCTGTCCTGCAACAGCTCACCAAGAGAGCTAATTAAAAGTTCTGAACTTCTGACATGCACCGAGGGAGTTCCCTTCTTTGGAAGATTTTTTCCAGGTATAAAGCATGACCGCATGGGATACCAACCACCTCTGGGATGGATCCATGGGCCACTGAGGTAGCCAAGGGGGCTGCATTAAAAGTCAAAATACAGCCTATGCCATGTGCTCACCAGCTGAAGGAGTCCTCCTGTGCTGTGTGTTATAGTTTAGATCTAAAACAGTACCCAAAAAGCTCATAGGTTCAAAGGCTGGACTTTTGGAAGGTGACTAGATCATGGGAGTGTATTAGAGACCCCTGGAGTAGGCTTCAATCTCCTGCCAGGTGTAACATTGCATAGCAGGAAGAAAGCAAGAGACAAAATAGCAGTGTAGCAGAGATCTGGGATGACCACTTGTTTGTAGGGAACAAAAGGCCACAAGGCAACCAGAACCGTGGTATTTATTGATTACATCTGTGTCAAGGACAAAGGATGGAGGGCAGTGAGTGCTTCCAAGAACAATAATGGCAACTACAGGTGGGCCAGTAAGAAGAACGAAGCATTCTTGCAAGGACAAGGGTTTCTCCAGGTGCCTTATCATCCTCAGCAGGTCTTATCTTACCCTGTGATCACCACAGCATCACTAGCCCTAGGGCTTTCAGTTGTGGCCAGAAAAAAGCAAGGAATTTCCTTGTTCCAATCTAGCAGAATGAAGATGGCATCAGATAGCCTCTAGATTCAATTTACAATCTGTGGTCCCCGACAGGAGTGCTACATTCATCAGTGGATTAATATACTGATGAACTTATGGCTGAATGTGCTGCTTGGAGGTAGGGTCTGGTTGGAGGGTGTGACCTGGAAGGATGTATTCTTGTCCCCTATTCCTCTCTTTTCTCTGTGCTTTCTGGCTGCTATGGTTTGAATAGCTTTCCTGAGTTGTACCCTTTCACCATGCCATTTCTGCCTTGGAGCCAGACTACGGATGGGGCCCTCTGAAACTGTGAGCCAAATAAATCTCTCTTCCTTTAAATTGCTGGTATCAGGTATTTTGTCCCAGAGATAGGAAAATGACTAATACATTGTATCTTCATACCTTCCCTGGTGCCGGTTTTCCAAGCTTGTCATTACATTCTAGCTCCCTTTCTCACATACAGAGGTACTCTGGCACTCACTATCAATTGATTCTCGGAGGTACAATAAATGCCACACAAATTGTTTTGGCTAGAAAGGGTAGGAAGTTGTGAGGCAATCAACACCAGCAAGTTCTATCATGTGCATGGAGTACTAAAGGGTCTATGAGTACTAAATAAGCCACAGGTACTGGGACAAAATTTTCCCATCAAAACATGTTGAGGACAAAACCTGACATGTTTTAGAGGCAGTCAAGTACTAAGGTGGACTACATTTGGAATCTGGCTTCTCTTGGCTGCCTTGTGACTAGTGCCGCATTGGAAGCTATAACTCAAAACTATTGCCAGATTCCAAATTCCCATTCCATGACAGTTGCTACAAGGCCCAGCCCAGAAGTCAAGGGAATCATCTTTTGGAGTCCTTGCCTTTTGGGTAGGAAAGATCAGGGGACTTGGAACTGAAGGCAATCTTTATTAAATAGGTTTTAGGTCTCCTAGCTTGTAGGAGCCAGGTTATGATGAGAAGGGGGTAATCTTTAGGTCAGAGTTGTTTTACTTTTGTTTGACTGATTTTTGAAGTATTGAGGATTGAACAAAGGGCCTTCACACTGAACTACATCCCCAGTCCTTTTTTATTTTTTATTCTGAGACATACCTCAATGTAATATTTGTCACACACTAGGCATTTAATAAGTACTATCTCCTTCCTTCTGAGACAGAATATTTTGATGTAATAACTGAAATAATCAAGATTTTTTTCCTCCATAGTTCTTTAAGTATAGGGTCTGTTCTCTGCTCCAAGCAACCAGGATATCCTCTCTTCTTGTCCTAGAAAGGAAGGTCCTGGAAGGATGAAGATGGCCAATATGTATTTTCACTGGAGGTTCAAAAGCCAGTAGCATTGAATGGCAAGAATCTAGCTTCCTACTGTCAACAATGTAAGTTCTAAAGCATCAGGGTCTAAGGTTGATGGTACAAACAAAAGATTTGGAAGAAGTAAGAGTTTTAGACCACTTTGCCCTTCGATTTGGTAAACACCCTCTGGAGAGAAAGGACAGAAGAGCTGGAGGACAGGAAAGAGAGCAAAGATCCTGACTGTTCTGGAAAAGGGACTGTCTCCTGCCTCACCGAGGGTGAAGGGATGAAGGAGAGGCCCTAAATTCCATCAAGTTTGGTAGAATCTGGAAGAAAAGGGACCTGTGCTCTCCTCCAGGAAAGCCAAGGAATCTGCAACAACACAGAATCCCTCACCCCTCTGTAGGACACAGGACAGAAGAGAAGGTTGGTACAGGAGTGATATGACGGCCTGGGACAGTCTGGTGCTAGCCCAGAGAGCTGCTAGAGTAGGGAGAGGGGCAAGAATGACTCACATGTGTGTGTGTAAGGGGAGAGGGAGAGGACACAAGCCACAGTAGCACACTCAATCAAGCAAGAGATGGGGAGGGAGGGCTCTGGGGGAGGCTTATGAGCAAGAGGATGAGGACACAGCTGTATGGGGACACAGATGTCTCAGGGATGTCAGCCAAAGAATGAAGAGGAGGAAAAGTGGGACCAGCTACTGTAGCCTCCTCCCAGCCCCACCCCCATGTTGTGGGCCATGCAGGTCCCCAGGAAATACAGTGGAAGCATCTGAGCTGACTGAGAAGATTCCAGAAGAGCAGGTTACTTTTCTTACAACCTGAGTTTGTGGGCTGAGATAAGTATTCTCCCGGCTTCCTTCTCCAGCTTCCCACTCTCTCTTCCCATAGAGCCTTCCTGTATGAACTGGGGGTGCTAATCACCCTAATGATTTGTCTAAGTTTAGTGGAGTATGAATTTGTCAGATACCAGGTGCTCAGTTGGTTTTCAGGGGTGGTCTCTTGGGAGTAATCCCGAGGCAATGAGCCCCATGCCAGTCGGGCCAGATATGACCAGAGTGTCCCAGCTTCAAGGGCTCCTGAGAGATGGACAATGACAATCAGCAGTGACTGGTGTGGACTTCTCCCCCTGAAGTTCCCATCCACTTGGCCAGATGCAGGCCCAGGAAAGATTCAAATTTGGTTTGAAGAAACATAAGCAACAAAACATCTCTTGAATTTAGGTGCTGTGGTGAATACAAACCCATACCACCTGATAATGTCAGCACATTCTATCATTAACAAAGGTTTTGGGGAGATGGCAGCTTTGTTTTTAAGGAACTAGGAGGGAAAAGACTGTAAAACCCCAACTTTACCCTCATGGAGAAGTTTCCTTTATTAGGTTAGTAACAGGAATGGACGTAGCTTCCTCACACTGGGTCAGCTTCTTTATAAGAAGATCATACATCAAAGTGCTGGATGTTCAAGTTCCCATCACAGCCTGGCAAACATCCTGATAAGTCATTCTGGCCAATAGATGGAAAGAGTATGGGCTTCGATCTTAGACAAGTCTGTGTTCTAATCGCATGTCTACTATTTATAGTTGTACAGTTGACCCTCTGGCTCTGTGGATTTAGCATCTGAAAATTCAATCAATTGAAGAAGAAAAATATTTGGGGGAAGAAGTTGCCTCTGTACTGAACACATACAGATGTTTTTCTTGACATTCTTCCCTAAACAATACAGCACAACAACTACTGACATAACATTTACATTATGTTAAGTATTATAAATAATCTAGAGATGATTCAAAGGATGTGGAAGAATGTGTGCAGGTTATATGCAAATAGTATGCTATTTTATATGAAGGGGCTGAGCATCTAAGGATCTGGGCATCCTCAGTAGAAGGAGTCCCTGGAACCAAGCCCCTGTGGTTACTGTCTAAGGGAGGACTGTCTAAACCTGGGCAAGTTTCTTCACTTCTCCAAGCCTCGATTTCCTCACTGGGTCTGGGAGACACTAATACTGACTCTCATAGGATGATTTTTGGATTACAAGAGATCATGTCTGCATAGTACTTTGCTTGGTGTGCAGTAAATAATAGCAACTCAGTAGGTGCCAACTGTTATTATTATTGTTGTCACTATTAATTTCATTGGTAAAGAGTCTAGTGGAGGAAGATACTATAGTGTTTTTTGGAATTCCCTATTCTCTCTCCAACAAGAAGGCTGTTGGATGTTTTCGTTCTACTTGGCATACACTCATTATGGCTGCTAGCAAAATTGAATTGGTCATTAAATGTTGAGTCCAATTTCTTCACAGATTCAAGGGGTAAAATATGATGAGTGTCTCCTAAACTGCAGTGCAGAACTCCCAAGCTACCAGCAGTAACCTTTCCCATGATATAAATGCCATCAGGCTAGCCCGGTACATTTAAAGCCACCAGTTTCCAATTATCCCCCAGCAGAGGTTGAAGCACTTCCCTTTTGGAAGACAAAAAAGTAATCACGGTTATCATTCTAAATTGCTGCCTTTTCTACCGATTTTCACATTATCATAACACAAAGGAGCTCCGTGAGAGTTTGGGTTAAGAATCATCATTCCAACTGGGTATTGCTAGTTATTTTCTCCTTTCATGGAAAGATGACCTTATATGTTGCTAGTGGAAAAGAATGGCCTTAATATTGTGCTGGTTGGATTGTTCATCTCTCTATTGTGTTATGTCTCAGTCCATTTCAATTTTAGGTGGTTTTGCTTTAAAATATATAATGCAGATGTTTTTGCCCACTTGCTATAGCTGTCAACCCCCTATAGCTGAGTTTTTATGTGTCCCGCAATGAATTTTTAAAGATGGTTTTTACCGAATTTATGTATAATGATTGAGGGAGAGTGTCTTCTTACTTTTCACTGGTTGGAAGACTTGTCTGGGTGGTCTAAACTTTTCTCTCTGAACCCCAGATCTCATCAAGGATTCCCAGAATCTGGCCCCCAGCTAAAAGAGCACTGTTGTTCTTGAGAATGATCTTTAAACAGAAGGAAAGTTTCTCTGGGATCTGGAGTTGGGACATAAGCTGGAACATAAGCTTTCAAAGGGTATAACAGAGTAGGAGCAGGAGCTGTGGTTTCAAAGACATCAGTGGAAAGGGGATATAACTGTGGGCCTAATGAGAAAAAAGAATAATTTTTTAATAATGATGACCATTTGTTGAGTAATTTGCCCTGCTGGGTATGATACCCAGCAGTGTGACTAAGTCTTGGGTGGTTACTAGGTGCCAGAACCGTGCTAACCATTTACAGGAAGTATTATTTTGTCCTCCTCACTGCCCTCTATCATCACCATGGTATGGCAGAAGGGTATGAGGCTCAGAACTGCAGTCACTAAGGCCTTTCCACTGGTGAACATCATCCTACTTTAGGATGGGAAAAGACTAAGTTCAGGGACATGAGCATCCTACAGAGACTGGGGTGAATGAGCCAACGTGACGGAAGTTAGTGGTAATGAGTGGATAGGGTGACTTTCCCAGAGAAGAGCACCCTAAAAGGCGGCTATAAACATGAAAAGATAAAGGAGTTTGCAAAATCTCAGAGAGGAAATTCCCTCTTTCCTACAGGCAGGTGCTGAGGTAATGTAATGTGCAATTAGTAGGACACTGTCATCTTGGAAATTGTCATGTGATTGTTATGGGAAAGCATTTAAGAGACAGGTTTGAAGGATGAGTGAGAATTTTTCTAACTCTTTCTGAGAAAAAGGGATGCTCAGGTCCAGACTGAGGGGAACGTGGCCAGTGGTAGCCTCAGAGTCGTTGATACCCTTCGGTGACGCTTTTTAAATGTATGCGCCAAAGCTCCCTCGTGGTGGAGGAAAACTTGTATTCCTGAGATCTAGTCCTTTGCCCCAAGTCTATTTGGCCTGAAAAATTGTTAAGAAGGAACACAAATGGCTAACAAGCATCACTAATGGTTAAGGAAATGCAAGCCAAACTACAGTAAGACACCATCTCATACACATTAGAAAAGGCTACTGCCAAAAGACCAGCAACTAGCACGTGTTGGTGAAGACGGGGAAATACTGGGACTCTTGGAAACTGTTGGTGGGGATGTAAAATGATGCAGCCACTGTGGGAAATAATAGGGAAGTTCCTCAAAAGTTGCAAATAGAATTTCATAAGACCCAGCAATTCTACTCCTGGGTATACATTCAAAAGAATGGAAAGCAAGGACTTGAAGAGATACTTGTACAGTGACATTCACAGTAATGCCATTCACAATGGCCAAAACCACACTAAGCACCTGCTGACAGATGAATGAATAGACAACAAGTGCTATACACATGAAAAGGAGTACTATTCTGTCTTTAAAAGGAAAGAAATACTTGATGCATGTTACATGTGTGAAACTTGAAGATATTATGCTAAGTAAAATATGCTAGTCATAAAAATATATAATTCCACTTACATGAAATACTTAGAGTGATCAAATTCATAGACAGAAAATAGAATGGTGGTTGCCAGGGCTGTGGGGAGGAGGGAAGGGAAGATGTTTTTTAATAGGTACTAAGTACTATTCTGCAAGATGTAGAATTTACAACAGTGCGAATTCTTAAGTGCACTGAACTGTACACTTAAAATGGTTAAAATAGTACATTTTGTTATATATACTTTACTGGGGACACAGCACAATGGTCTAGCATGCATGAAGTCCTGGGTTTGATCTCTAGCACCCTAAAAGAAGGAAAAGAAAAAGAATTTTTCTTTGTATTCTACCTGTATTTCAGAAAACAGGATATAAAAAAAGACATCTTTTGTTTGTTTTCTTTATTGCTTGTACCCTGGATTTGCATATCACAAAGTAAGAAGATGACTTTAAGACAACTAACTCTTCTGCTGTCTTATTTCCCCCAAACTGGCATTTACAGTTCTTAGTGGAGGAGCATGCAGACCAGTGAGCACAAGTGTACTGGGCAGGTCACCCTGTCACCTGGCTACCTGATACTCACTGGATGTTGGCAAATACACATTCTTAATAATAAAGCAGTTGTGATCTTAATCAGCATACAGCAGATTCCCAGGATCTGATCTCCCTGGAGAAAGGGATGAGAGGGAAATTCTAAACCTGCCGACCTAAGGACAAAGCCTTGCATTGATGATGGCCCCATGCACAGCCACCTCTCCTGAGCTCTAGTTTACAACAGACTTTGGGCTCTTTTGCTAATCAGTCAGGAATGGTGTAGGGACAGGAGGCTTAGGTGAGAGACAAGACCTTCAAGGAGAAGGAGGCTTGACTCAAAGAGCAGCGCCATGGGGAGACATCTCAGTGGCCCATAAGGAGCAACAGGGAACAAGGGACAAGACAGAGTCAGGCTCCGGTGTGCAGGCTGCATACTTACACATCATCACAGCAATTTATTAAGGCCCAGGATAGTGTATACTTGGGGGGTGGGAGTGTAGGCTCACAGGTGTCCCAAACAATCTACTGCAAATGAAGTAAGTAATACAGAGGAGAGGTGATACAGTGAAACACAAACCAATATGACACGCTGGTTAAAAACTTAGTTTCTGGTGTCAGACTCCCTGGTCCTGGCTCCCAACTCTGTCTCTTCCTGATTATCCTTGAACAAGTTGTATATTCTCAGCTTTCTCATCTGTAAACTAGGGATAAAATTAATACTTGCCTTCAGGGCTTATTGTAAGAAAGCACTGAATAAGTAACATACAAGTAACACTTAGATCAGTACCAGGATTGGTAAAACACTCAATAAGGTTTACTCTTCTTGAGTAGTGACAAATCACAGTAACAATTTATAAACCTCTGCTCAGGAGTAACCCCTGAGATAGGGCATGGAATAGCAGAAGGGCTGAATCTATATACACCAGCTCTGGTTAGTATGGTCTGTAATTTCTACAACTCTGCCTGTCGTCTGAAAAAGATATATGTAGATACTACAGTGATGAATGAAATGCAAACTAATTAAAACTGTTATTGGAAATCACGGAAGCAATGACTACTAAATCAACTAGCATTTACTGTTTACCTGGTATTCTTCTTGAATGAAGAATAAGGTCAGCCCTTTTCAGGAGGTTCGGTGGAAAATAAAATTCATTCTAAAATGTATTATGGTTGAACATAAAGGTTTTTCTTTTTTTCTCCCCCTGGTGGTATTGTGGGGTGAACCCAGGGGTGCTCTAGTACTGAGCTACAGCCTCACTTTTTTTTTCTTCTGTAGTGAAGATTGAACCCAGGGCCATCACACTGAGCTACATCCCAAGCTCTTTTAAAATATTCTTTATGTTGAGACAGGGTCTTGCTATGTTGCCCAGGCAGGACTAGAACTTGTGATTCTACCTTGACCTCCCAAGTGCTGGGATACACGTATGTGCCACCACTTCCGAGCAGAAGAGCTTCTTGCATGTTTTGCCTACAGGAATAAAAGGCTCGGTGTCGTGGATGAAGGCTAGGATGACAGCCAGCAAGGTCTGTCTCTGACTCCCAATGTGGTTCATCATTAGAAGTCCCTGCTTTAAGTTCTTTCTGGAACCCACTGGCCAGTGCTGACCAATGATGACTTACCGGCCGGGGTAGACTGTACTGGTACATTTCTGGGTGGTAGGTTGGCACCCACTGCACGCCAGCCCTGGGCCGTGTCATGGTCCCTGGGGCACTGGTCACCACCTCGGAGTAGGGCAGGTGCTGTGTGGAGCCGTAGGCCTCCTGGTGGCGGCTCTGGCCGGCGTGGCCTGCGGACGCCAGGCTGAAGGCCTCCTCCAGCAGCATGTGCATCTGCTGCCTCACCTCGTCGATGGACGGCTGCGAGCTCAGCGTGGAGGTCTCCGAGTGGCCTTTTACTGGCCTTGACCTGGCATAGCCCCGGGGGTCATGAACTCTGTCCACGTTGGTTTCTTCTATGATTTCAGGCTCTGTCTGTGGGATCAAACAAAGCCCAAAGATTTGTTAATTAAGATCTTTCCCATGAAGGTGGCCTGTAATTTACTACAAATATGCACTCATATTGATTATATTACAAGTCTGTGCTAACTGAAGTTCTATCCCATGTATCCAACCAGGAAGTCATAGGACAGGGGTTGTCGACCAGCATTATATAAGAAAGGACACACTCCAGCCACTATTGTACACTTCGGTTATTCACAGCTAGACACACACTTTGCTAATTAGCATAATAATGAGAAATGGTTTTCATGGATGAAATTCATGGTAGTCTCTAAAATTTGAAGAATCTTTTTTTTAGTATATGTTTATGCAACAGTGAATATACTCATAATGGGATATTGGTACATATACATATTCTATACTTTTTATGCCTTTGGGTATAAGAATCTGGAGCAGCCTGTAGTCTACACCCCAAGGGATGGTACTTTAGACTCTGGACAAACTCTTTAAGTGGTCCTGCATGCTGCTATTGATCAGAGAACTGCTGGTTGCCTGATGCCATTTATCAGAGTGGTGTACAATGAATTGGAAGCTCTAGGGTGGGGCCCCTGCACTTTAATAAGTGCCCTGGGAGATTCTGATTCCCACTCAAGTTTGAGATTCTCTGATGTAGAACATCTCCCTGAATTTTCCCAACTGACCTCATTAAGGGAGCACCTACAGTGTCAGGTGGGCAAAGAGCTAGGACTTCAATAGTTTCAAGAACAGGAGGTAACAACTGCCAGTTACTCTTGCATGTTGATTAAGGCTTATTTAGTGTCTACTCTTTATTCTGAGGCCTCTCTGCCACTGTTGGCTGGGCTTCCTGTGGGCATTCATTCTACCACACAGGCCATGTATAATCTCAGGCTGCGGGAATGCACGAAAGCAGGAGAGAAGGAACTGCCCAGATGACAACAGTCAACTGCTCTGTAGCATCCTCTGCAGCAACAGCCAGGTCTTAAGGGTGAGCCGAGAAGCTAAAAGACAGGGCATTAAAGATGTTCCAACCAAGGAAGTTGCTTTAACTCTTTGGTGTTTTGATTACTTCACTGGTAAAATGAGGATCATACTGCCTCAAAAGATTTTATAAAGATTAGACAAATGTACATTTAAGGATACATAATTCTAGTATAGGGTAAAAATACAATAATGATAGCTACTTTCATTATCATCATCATTATCATCATCATCATCATCATCATTCAAATGCATATATCCTCGTGTGACTGCTATCTCTAAAGCACTTGGATATCTACATGAACAGAGTAAGAAAATGCCATTAGGGAACTCATTCATACAGTGAAGTCTTTCCCTCAAATATTACATACAAAGGTCAAAACTATGATATATTTCATTTTAAAATGTATTCATTTTTCTTTAGTTTTAGAGACAAGACTGAAAATTCAGAAAACACAAACTCCAAATTAGACATTTCCTGTAATCCTATCATCCAGGGTTAAGACTTGGCTGTAGTTCAAAGGAAAGGTAAGGTTCTCTATCAATCTTCAAATCTAGATTTAGTAATTTAAAGTCCTATTTTTTGTATGAACACAAAAAGGATAGAATATGGCGTGGAATGTGAAATTATCCTCCAGAGAACAAAAAAACTCAAAGACACATCATGCCCAAGTGCATGTCCCCAAACCCTGGGCTGGGTCACACTGCAGCTCTTCTGTTAGGGGCTCCTAAGGGCAAGTCTCATGGCCACAGCCTGGGAAGTGCATTCTGTGAAGGCTGCAAACTGCTGGTTGAGATTTTGCCTGGCTCTACCTTCCCAGATAGGGAGTGCAACTTTTGCAAATTTCTTCATAATGTATAAAACATTCTGAATTGAATTCAGAGCCTGAAGGACTTTAGGAGGTGATTTAATTCAAGCCCCATGTTTACAGATGAGGAAATCAAGGCCACCGCAGATAAATGACTTGTCCAAAGTCACCCAGAGCAGGGCAATGATAGAGGCCAGAGCTCCTAGCTCCTATGCCAAGCACATCGTGTCCTATGGTACTGCCTCATTAATGCTGGATTACTACCCACACACAGCCCTTCCTCCTACATCCTCAATCTCACTAATACATAATGGATGCTCAGTGCTAAACTACTCCCAGGTGGGAGGTTAATGGCAGCAGGGGGAGCTGAGTTACGATTTTCCCACCCCTGAGCTGTACTGTGCCTTTCCAGCCATATTGATATATCTGTTATCATGTGAATTTATAGTTGTGCATTAGGCAGGGCAAAAGTGTATTTCATAGCACTATCTCCCTGCTCTCCGTGTAGGGAGGGGCACGGGGAGGCATCACTTTTGTAAGGGAAGCGGCTCCCGCTACCATCTACCTATGACGCTGCCAATAGAAATGAACTTCTCCCTCTTCTCACAGGGCTCCCATTCTGTATGGGGAGCTCCCTTTAGCTGGAGGGTCCAGAGCTCAACTCCAGTACAACCTCAACAGGTCTGTTCAAGCTGTATTTTAAAGAACTCCTGTTTTCCCACAGTTCTCAGATTGTTTTTCAGTCTCCTGATATCTGCAGATGGAAACATGACCAGTTCTCATCATGCCTGAGCTTTCTCTCATCCCACTGGATTTACTTAATGTCTGCACTGCCCCAAACTAGACCCTCCCTGAGTCTATTTCTGAGAACCTAACGTAAGATGCTTGGCATTCGATAAGACTTTGTGAACTTGGCCTGAAATAAAAAAAGTCTGTCCAATTCCCCACAGAGTGAGTTGGAGGTTAAAAGGCCCACTTTCCTTAACACGTCCCCTCTGACGCTAATGAGCTGCACAACCAACCATATGCAAGTTGCATGACTCCCTAAGCCTCAGGCTTCTCCTACTGGGAGAGTTGAACTATGGCCTAATCTTCACTATTTCTGTAATTCTATCTGCTCTAAGAAGTGTCATTTTCCTCCATTATCATCACCCTTGGAGTAATCTAACGCCTACTCATGATGCGAAACATCCTCCAACCTCCCTAACTGCAACATATGCTTCATAAATTTGGTCTTTACTTATCATACAACTATTGGTTTCAACTGTATGCTGGGTTCTGAGCTGGTGTTATGAATATAACAGTTACTAAGACTGTGTCCCAGCTGGAAGGAGCTCCTATGGAAGGAGATAATAGTGACAACAATAACAAAAAATCAGCTGGCCTATAACTAACATACCAGACACTGTTCTAAGAGCTTTGTACATATTGAATTTTTAATCTTTTTGTTTTGTTTTGTTTTTGAGATAGTCATGCTAAGTAGTTCAGGCTGTCCTTGAACTCACTATGTAGCCCACTAGCCTTGCCTCAGATTCTTGGTGATCCTTTTGCCTCAACTTCCCATGTGCTGGGATTACAGGTGTGTGCCACCATGCCCGGCTCTTTTTATCCTTATGAGGCAATATTAACAAGTAGGATTAGTCCTATCTTACAGATGAAGGAATTGAGGTGTTGAAAGATCAAACTGCTGCCCATAATTGGCAGAAAGTTTAATTCTAGCACCTAGGCATTTACCTGCTGTAGAGAGGTAACAGGTCCATTACCACACCACGGTTCTGGGCTCTGGCTGAGGGCTGAACAGTATCTCTGACCAGGAGGACAGAAGATAAGATAATTATTCAGACAGGCTGCCTCAGGAATGAGTATAAGGCTGAATAGCATCAATATATAAATACGCAGCACTCAGAAGTGTCTCTGGCACATGTGCACTTGATAAATGCTCGCTTGCTGTGACTGTTGCTATTTGACTCCTGGCATAGACTGGGGGCTCCCTTGGGGTAGAATTACTGTGTCCACAGCCCTAAAGCAGCACCTAGCCCTGAGATGAAGCCAAAGTAGTTCACATAGTAGGTGCTCACATCTACTGGGAGACCTGTGATGGGCCGGGCCTGTGTGGGATTTTCTGCAGGTCTCACCTCACTCAGTCTCTCAGGGCCGTTCAGGCCCTGTAAGCATTGTCAGATAAGTGGCCAAGTGTGCTGCTTTAACATATTCTAAGTCTTTTTTTTTTCTTCGCTTGCACATTTCTGAAAACACTTTTGCTTAGGGAGACAAGAAGGAAACCTCCCAGGGCTGGTTGATGGTTGGCTTCGGTAGAATGTCTGAGATCAGATTTGGGATAAAAGCTTTATTTTTCTGCTTCCTTTAACTTGGAACGTACTGCACTAGCTTCTTCCAACTTTATACTCTTGAAAAGTACCAGGGTATTATTTTCTAAAGTTCTTTTTCATAAATTAATCAAGATGTACTTCAGTAAAAATTCTAAAAACTTAATCAAGGAATGTCTGTTCATGGTAAAAAAAAATCAGAAAACACAGATAAGCAAAACAAAGAAAATTAAAATCCACCATAATTCAACTGCCAGAAATAATGAGTGTTAACACGTCAACCTTCCTGAGTGTCCTTCAGGATGTTTCCCCTGTATACAAAATGGGATGATGATTATGAAGGTGGCGCATTGCCAGCACTATGCCCTGCCCCAACACCACCACCCAAACCACACAGAGAATGATGGCTTGGCCCAGGTCAGCGTCTTCCCTTGCAAGGAGGGCCCATCCTTTGCCACACAGAATCTACGGCTTGTGTGAAAGACAGCAGGAAGTGGGGATAGTGTATTAGTCAGCTTTTACTGCTAAGACAAAATGCCTCACATACATACACAATTTAAAAGAGGAATGATTGATTGTGGCTCCTGGTTTCAGAGGTTTCAGTCCATGGTAGGCTGGTGCCAATGGTGGAAGGGCATAGGGAGAAAAGACGGTTCACTTCATGGCAGCTAGGAAGCAAAGAGAGCAGAAAGAGCCAGAGCACGGAGGGTGCAAAGGACAGGATATACTCTTCCAGATCACAACCTGGTGATCTACTTCCTCCATCGAGCAGAACAGCTATGAACTTATTAATGGATTGATCCACTGATGAGTGAGTTCTCCCAATCTAATCAGCTCCCCAAAGCCCTGCATCTGACCACATGAGCCTTTTGGAAGACAATTTTGTTCCAAACCACAACAGATGGGAAACCTAAGTGAGACAGAAGGTGTGGGCTGGAGGATTTTTAGGGTCATTTTTCCAGAAGTCACCTATAATGTGAATAGCAAAGAAACTACAGGAATTTAAAAAATATTACTGAGTGTGATATGTTTGCTTTCATATATATAAAAAATATGAGTGAAGGAGGAGAGATAGTCAAAATTTTCTCTGTTAGCATAGTTCTTCGACTTAGTTACTCTTATAGAATGAGCGGTCTGGGTTATGATTTTATAAACAGAGCACACACACATACATATGCATGCAAGCATTTTTATGTATTTGTGAGGTTTTTAAAAAACAGGCTGTACTATATATAACACTGAAATGTTTTTAATCCAACAATATTGTAAATCCATGTCTCTTGTCAACTACTATATGTATTTATAGGGAATAACTTTCAGTAATTTCATAGTATTCTGATATACATGTGGAATTTTCAAATTATAGCTTTCCTTTTTTATCCAATGATATTGTGAACCGATTTCTATTTTAGGTGGTTTCCCAATATCTTGCTAAAGTGGAGAAGGTACCCTTGTGAGTCAAACTTTGCATATAATCATGGTCAGGTGTGCACACCTGTAATCCCAGCACTCTGAAAGGTTGAAGAAGGAACACTGTGTCTGAGCACCCTGGAAAACGTAGTGACTTAACAGGACCCTGTCTCAAAATTAAAAAAATAAAATAAAGGCAGGGTGTGGGGGGGTGACTGGGGATGTAGCTCAGTGTAAAAACCCTAGGTTTAATCTCCAGTACTGCAAAAATAAATAAATAAATAAATAAGAATGATTGGTACAGAAGCTGTGCATATACTTAAGGTTTTAGGTAGGTCTGGTGCATCAAAACTCAGCAGCAAAGGCCACAGTGTTTAGAAGAGGCGGAAGCTATCCCTTCTCCACTCCAGAACACGGGCCCCTGGCATCATGCTTTATGGGGCCCCCTGGATAGAACCTGCAATTCTTCCCATGTTTTTTCAAAAAAAAACAAGCCAGTCCCACATACCCATAATGCACTAGAGAGTGGCCAAGTGTCCAGGGAACTTCAACTTCCCTTTGTTTTCACTTTTGAGTATACATGACACTTTAATATAAGACATTATGCTTGAGTTTTGGAGGAGTCTTATACTTTCATGGCCCTTCCCACTATTGATGTACAACATTCACACTAAAAAGTACATGTCTCATAAGGGCACAGATGGCTGCCTTATCATACACACAGAACACTCCTCTGTGGAATCAGCACACTAACCAAGAAATACATTATGAGGACCACAGGAACCCAGGCCATGACTTTCCTTTCTCCCCACAAATTATTGCTATCCTGACTTCTAATGTTGCAGGTTAGTTTTTCCTGCTTTTGAACTCTATATAAACATAGAAGGACACTATATATATATATATATATATATATATATATACACACACACATATATATATAACATATATTATATAGAATGGCTTTTGTTGTTTTGTTTTGTTTTGTCTTTTTGAGACAGGGCCTTTCAGCTTAGCCCTGAACTCACAGCAATCTTCCTGCCTCAGCCTTCCTGAATGCTGGAATTACAGGTGTGCCTCCACTACACCTATTCAGCTTCTCTTTAAAACCCACAGGAGCAAAGCTGAAGGACACTGCAGCCCCACAGTACCTGCTCTCTGGAAAAATATTACCATATACTTTGTCCCACTGTCTAGTCTTTAGGACATGTTTTGAAGCCCTAAGTCTTCATCAACATTAAAAAGTAATTTCTTTATTAGACAGCTATTAAAATGAAAAACTGCTGAAAGAAAACATTAGGGTTTTTTTGGAATAGACAAATCACTTCTACAAATGAATAATAAAAAGGCAACTCAATTTAAAAATTGAAGTGAAAGACTTGAAAAGATACCTCATCGAGAAGGGGCACACAAATGTCCAGTAAACTCACAGATGGGTGTTCGATGTGGTTAGTCATTAGGGAAATTGTTTCACCTCACATCCTATGGAATAGCTAAAATTAAAAAGACTGATAGTGGCAAATGTTGGTGACATAGAAGGGTTTTAGACTTACCATCTCATGCTGCTGGGACAAGGAAAAATAGTACAATACTTTGTAAATTTGACTGTAGTTTATTAAAAAAAATTAGGCATATACTTTCTCTACAACCCAGAAATTCCACTCCTACTTATTTAAGATAAATGAAAGCATGTGTTTACAAAATACATGAAACCTTTAAAGTCTTTTTAAAATAGTAGCTCCAAACCAGAAATCCCTGAAATGTCCAACAACAGCATGATAAATAAACAAGTAGTATTAGATGTATAAACTGGAGTATTATTCAGTAGTAAAAAAGGATAAGATGCTGGTACAAGCATCAGTGTACATGAATAGAGTGCAGGAAGTCAAGTACAAAACAAAATGTTCTGAAGAATTCCATCTATATGAAGTTCAAGAACAGAAAGAACTGGAACGGTAGATATGGCTCAGAGGAGTGTGAAGACTAGCTGAAAGAAGGAGTATGGGAATTCTCTGGGGGATGATAAAAATGTTCTATATTTTGACTGGGCTGGTGGGTACAAGGACATACACATTTGTCAAAGCTCATCAAGTGATACGCTAATCTGAACATTTTACTATATTATCAATTTTGCCATCATAAAAGCAACAACATGAGTTGAAGCATTGCGGCCAGTTTGATGAGGATGACTGACGAAGCCCTTGTCTCAGGTGGTGATAATTTTCTGAGACCCAAAGGAAGGGGGTTTGGCCGAGAAAAAGGAAAGCTTAGAATGAAGTCCTGAAGTAGGAAAGAGTTTGCAGCATTTGAGAAAGACAAAGAACTGTACTGCAGTGTGCTGTGTCCCCTCTAAAACTCACATGTTAAAGTCCTACAGCCCAGGACCTCAGAACAGGACTGCATTTGGAGACAGGGTCTTTTCAGGGGTGAATAAATTGGCACGAGGTCATGAGTGTGCACCTCAAGCCAGTGTGACTCATGTCCTCCTAGGAGGTGGAGACGGGGAGACAGACATGCACAGCAGAGACACTGCGGGGACTCCGGGAAAACGCGGCTCTCTGCAAACCAAGGGGCGAGGCCTGGAGCCTCCCTTCGTGGCCCTCGGGGTGCAGGAGCACTGCTGATACCTTGATTCAGAACGCTGGCCTCCAGGACTGGGAGAAGAATCACTTCTACAGTTTAAACCACACAGGCTGTGCCCTAACAAATGAATGCACAGATCTTGTGACTGAAGCCCCAGTGATCAAGAGGACAAGAGGAAACCATTAGAGAATTCTAAACAGGAGAGAAATGTGATTGGAATGGAAGAATTTATAGAAGGTCATTTAGGAGGCTCTTGCCGTAATCCAGACACAAAGAGATGGCAAGGGGTTGGAATGGGGTGGGTGTGGATAAGGAGGATACGGATGAGGCCAAGATCTATTTTGAAAGAGAACCCACAGATTCAATGTGGAGGGGGTGAAGGGAAGCAAGGAGTCAAGGCTGGGAGCCTCTACCACAAAGGGGCCTCACGGCACACGGGTCTCTGTGTGTGTCCCTCTGGACCTCACTGCTGCTTCTGCCCAGAATGCCCCCCTTCTGGGGCCCACCATACCTAGTGCCCTCATTTTAGGCATTGGCTCAAAAGTCACCTCCCAAAGGAGCCTTTCCCTGGCCCAGCCTGTAATTCCCCATTGCCGCATCCTGCTGCATGTTCCTGGAATTGTGTCACCCATCTCCGCGAGGGTATTTCTTTCTGTCCTTCTACAGGATTGCAGGCTCCACAAAGCGAGGGACTTTGGCATGATACCTGCCACCCCTCAGGATGGCACATAGTTGGATGAAACTCGCTGGATGACCCTGTGGAAATTAGCCTGAAAAACCTGAAGAGTTTCTATTTAGAGACAATAAAAGAGCTGGGCATGGTGGCACATACTCTTTATCCCAGCTAGCAGCAGGAGGATTACAACTCAGCCTGGGCAACTAAATGAGACTCTTTCTCAATGTTACAAATAAAAAGGGTTGGAGATGTAGTTCAATGCGAAGGCTCAGGTTCAAAAACAAACACCAACAGAAAAACAAAAGATGATGAAAGACATTTCTGCGGGTCTAGAATAGATTTGAAACTCCTATTCCCAGTGCACTGGAAGAAGAGGAACGAGGGCTCCTAAGACCATGTATTCCACAATTTCTTGAGTGATGAACCCCAAAGTGGATGGCTATCTTACAAGGCCAGATTTTCCAAGACAAACAACATTGTTTGGCCTCATCTTGGCACATTTCTAGAGCACAAGTATCTGAAGACCTTCTCCAAAATTTCCCCCAAGGCCCTGATTTTCAGCTTTAGCATGAAGGACAGCTCCATCCTGCAAGAAGAACAGATTCTAAACAAGATCCTGCAACTTCCTGGCGAGGGCTCCGAGACCAGGTGGGGTTTCAGCAAGACAAATTCTGGGCCATCTGGCAGTGAAAAAATTGATCTGGCTCCGTGTGCATGTTCTCTCCCACCAATCAGGGGGTGTCCTCGGCTGCACAAAGCAGTGCTGCTCCCTCCATGTAATGCCTGCCCTGGTTAGAATGGGGGCTGCATGTGCTGCCCGCCCCTGCGGAGGCAGAGGTAGATCTAGAAAATCGCTTCTGGAAGCCAAATTTCAGGAAGTTCTGCCTTTACCTTGTGGGAAGGAGATGACCATGGGACTGGAGCACAGAGATCTTTGCAGCAGCTTCTGACCGAGCCCACATCTCAAAAGCTTCTCTGTCAGTAGAGTGAAATCAGCTTCCCTCTGAACAGGTGGGAAGCTCGAAATCATGGCCGGATGATTCTCCTCTAGGAAGTGTGCATGTGAAATTCTTAAAAACCTCACCAAAAATGTCAAATTTCATTCCGTCTCCCAAAACAGCAGTCACACCCAGGCTATGGCAATAGGAGGACAATATGCTGCTTCTGTTTTGGGTGAGTTGACTTCTAAGGAAAGAGGGCTATCTTCTTTCCTTGTTGTTGTTTCTTAATCTTCCAAGAAGTGAGCTGTGGTTACACTGAGATCATACTGGGGGGATAATCAGGATAAAAGAAGGCTGTTTGGTATTCTTGGCATTATACTGTATCCCCAAAGCAAAACTTCTGCAGCCTGTAGTAGACACCCAGGAGCCAGCTCCACTCCAGCTCCTGAACCCCAGCCCGAGAGGGTTTCAGTACCATGTAGGTGTCATTTGTCTTGAACCAACGTTCTTGCCCCCACCTGCGTTTGAGGATAGCATTACTTCAGAGGTCCCGTTTGAATGTGTGGCCTGGCACTGGAACATCAGGCAAAAGAAAAGGTCTTGGGCTTCCTTCACGAAGCCCATCTCCAATCTCATGTTCCCCAAGAAAGCCAGCCTTTGGGGACAGTCCTCCCTCCGGTGTCAGGACACCTATCCCAGAGGCATTCTGAGTTGGCTACAGTACAAGAACAGAAGGAGGACAATGCTGCTTTGCCCACTGGAGTCCTGGCTGGAGTCACAGGGGCTAATGCGCCCTGTCTACTTCCAGTGGGCTTCACGGGCTTCATGCACTCTAGGTAAGTGCGTGACCACAGAGCTGCACCTCTAGCCCCTCTCCTTGTGCTTTAACACAGCTTGGGTTGGGTTGGGTTGTGTTTTCTGCTAATTTCAGCCCAAAGATCCTAACTGATAACTACCATGATGTGCATTTGTCTCCAGTCTTGATAGGCGAGTGGAATGTTTATATGCCTCTGAGCTATAGTTGTGCCCCAGTTTTTCAAGGCTTCGTTTAGGGGTCACCTCTCTGCCGGACACACTCGTTTGTTCATTTACTTAACAAATAGAAACACCGCGACTACTATATGCTAGCTCCTGTTCTGAGTGCTGAGGTCTCAGGAATGAATAAAACATGATCCCTGCCCTTGAGGAGTTGAATGGAGAAATAAAAATAAATACAATAATAATCAGGAACTGAGGGTAAGGGCTGTGATTAGGGCAAGAACCAGGGGCCACAGGAACACGAAGAACAGGCATCTACGCCAGAGCTGCAGACGTGGGGGCTGGGAAAGGATTCTGGGGAGGATAATATTTAAACCAAGTTCTGAAAGCGTTGCCTACATCAGTGGGTTTGCCTCCCAGGGAACATATGGCAGTGTCTAGAGACAGTTTTGGTTGTCATAATTGGGAGGGGCTACTGGCAGTTAGAGGGTAGAGGCCAGGGATGCTGCTACAATGCACAGGACAAAGAATCACACAGCCCCAAGTGTCACAGAGGGGTCTTGGCTTAGGTGAAGCAGGCAGGAAGGGATGTTCTGAGCAGAGCTATGAGCGTGTGCAAAGACAGGGAGATATAAAACCAAGTTGGGGGAAGGGCATCTGGGCAGCAGCCCCGGTGGGTAGGGTGGGGTGGGGTTAAGGAGTGATGAGCTCAGCTAGCAGGCATGCCTGGGCCGGCTACCCCAGTTAAGTCCTATGCGGGGAGCTTAGACTCTGAGTCTCCGGTCCAAAGCTGTGCAGAGGATTTGAATCAAGGGTGTGTTTCAGGATTCCCCTGCAGCAGTGGGGCAGCCTCAGCAATGGTGAGGAATGGAGACTAGACCCAGCAGCAGCCAGGATACAGGCAGGAAGAACAGACCCGCAGGAGGAACCCCTCCTCCCATCCAGGTTCATTGTCAGCAAGTTGCACGCGCCTCCACCTCGATCCACAGATGTGCCATCGCCTGAGTCACACACATCTTTCTCTTCTCCAGAGCCTTCTCCTCTCGCACAGGTAAGTAACTGGCACAGGTAACTGCATGTGGGGCTTAGACGCTAATGCCAGCAGAGAAGGTAAAATCATGCTGAATTAAGCCCTTGAAAATCCTTTAAATCATCCTTGTAGTAACATGCAAGTGGCCTTGAATATGCAATCTTAGAGAGTAACAGGGGTTAAGAGATGTGCAAAGTACCATGTGAACAGAATATATGCAAAAGCTACTTTTTTAGGCATTAATTATGGTTTCTTTTCTTTTTTTCTTTCAGGGCTCTGTACTGCTGAATTTGCATATGTTCAGTGCACATATGCTGTGAGGTGCGGCACTCAGTAAGTGATTGCTATGGGCAGTGAAAGTGACAGCAACCCCAGAGGGGTTTTCTCATTTGTCCACTAACCTCTGGCACCTACAGAGGTTTGGTGGCTGCAGGTGGGCCAAGGAGCACACAGGAGTGGACACAGCCATGGTGCTTGGGACTAGAGGACTGGCTCCCCAGCTGCTGGGCACACTGCCAGCTGCCAGCCCTCAGATGTCAGCTCTTGCTGGGAATTGCCCTTTGCTAAAGAGAGTAGCTTCACCCCAGGACACTCAGTGAATGTTCTACACTAGCATTCAAATGCCCAGCGGCTCCACCTAGATTTGGGACAACTCTGCAGGGGAGTCAGCCAAGGCTTTGTAGTTCTGCCCCACTGTCCAGCTCTTAACTCTGCCAAATCCAGTTTCCATTCCTTCCCTGGCATGCGTTCTTACCAAGAGCTTTCTGGAGACAGTGGCTGCCCTAGGTCAAAAAGTTGAGCAGTCGGAGAGTCTGGGAGAAGCTGGGATGGAACCCGGGGAACCCAGGGAATGAGCAGGAACCCAGGGAAGGAGCAGGAACCCAGGGAATGAGCAGGAACCCAGGGAAGGAGCAGGCAGGCTGAGTGCACATGAGCTCAGGGAGAAGCAGGCACGTTACACTCGAGTGTACCTAGTAGAAGAGAAGGCCTGTCTACCCCCACCCAAGTGGAAAGCTGCCTGTATGGGATGGAGGGAAGTGGGGGTCTGGCTTTGAGTGAGATCAAACATCTCAATTTCTTTGCCTCAGACTCTTTTTTTTTTTTTTTTGGTGGCACTGGGGATCGAACTCACAGCCTCACAACTGCCAGACAGATGCTCAAGCCACTGTGCCAAACTCCCGGCCCTCAGACTCTTCTGATCTCCTATTGTCAGATATTTCCCTTGGATTAGAAGCCCTGGTTAAAATACACTGTACTATACATGAACTCAAGTCATGTCAGGTTAGTGTACCTATAGCTTAAATTAGCTGGCAGAGGTAGGAGAAGGAAATTGGAGGCTGAAATGCGGGATAATGTAGGAAAGTTCTAGGTGGAATGCTAAGAAGGTGTAGGGTCAACACAAGGGCACCTAGTTCAGGGGGCGACATACAAGTTGCTTCTAGAATAAAGGACAAAATTCCTGAGAACAACATTTGCTTCCATGAAGTCAACAGTTGACTGTAACCTCAGGTGACCCTACTCTATCCTACAGTGCCGGGTCCTTCCAGTGATCAGCCTTCTGTCAAAGCTGTAAAATGCAGGGTCAGGGGTGGGGAGTGGATGGGTGGAAAAGACTTGCATTCATTGTACAATTACAGACTTACCTAGAAGACCCCAGACTTGCTATAAATTATTGCAGGCAGTCCGATCATATTTCAATTCCCTGCAAGTGGAATCCATCAAAACAACTGTTCTGATTCCCTGGCCTCCTTCCAGTGACCACAGGTCACCCGTAACAAAGAGAGCTGGCTGCGTGGTCAGAGGAGTGGCCAGAAACATAAACACCTATGAGGCACAACAACCAATGCCCACAGCCGCAGCAAGTTGCCGGGGACTGGGCTCTGAGCGGTGGGTTGTTTTCCTCTTTGCTGTCTGCTTTCCTCACTTATTACCCTACATGCTTCCCAAGTGGTGCCCTGCCTGGTAAATATGCTCTGTACCCGCAATGGGGAGAGTGGGCAGAGCTCCTGGCCACCTCTTTCCAGCATGCATTTCTTTACCATTGAGGCTAATGTGCATATCCTGGACTTCTGTAAGGCTTATGTTCTGCCAACTCAATGCACTCACTGGTGTGCAGTCTGGACAGAGAAACCGAGGCAGGGCCCAGCTTTTTGCTGCTTTCACTGCTGCTGGTGAAAGTCAAGTTGCGCAGGGCTCTCTCATTCTTGAGTCATTCTGTCCTTTCTTTTTCTCTTTCTCTTTCCCCTCACTTCCTTTCCTTCCTCCCTTCTTTCCTTCATCATCTATTTGTTTTGAAACAGGGTCTTCCAACATAGTCCAAATTGGCCTTGAATTTACTACATAGCCCAGGCTGACCTCAAACTTGGGATCGTCTCTCTTCAGCCTCGCTAGTGTGAGAATTACAGGTGTGTGCAACCACACCCAACTAGCTGTTTTCTTAACCACAGTGGTTCCAGGGCACCTTGCTCCCTGCTTTCCCACTTGGGGCAGAGGCAGCAGCCCCTCCTTAGGATCAGTCCTGCTGTGTTATTCTAGGAGTCTTTCCTGGACATTCCTCCAGCCCTCTGATGATTTTATGAGCACCTAATTCTTCCTAGTCATGTTTTTTGTCTGTTTAAAATAGCTTGATATTTTCTGTTTTCTGCAGCTGGATATTGCTTGTTACCCCTTTTTGTAGGTTTATGTGTACTTTTAAGTTGTAAAATCATTTGATTTTTGATGACATTTCAAAACATTTCCCAAAGCATGCCTTTGGAAAGAGAGAGCAAATGGTCTTGACACTGACTCTTCTGAGGTACATCAATAGGTCATCTGTCCTTCTGAACATTCTTATTTTTGTATTGGTCAGTTTTCCTATTGCTGGGACAAAATATCTGATATTCACAATTTAAAGGAGAAGAGGTTTAGTTGGCTCACAGTTTCAGACATTTTAGTCCATGGTCAGTTGGCTGCATGGTAGAAGAGCATGGAAGAAGGACATGATAGCCAGGAACACAGCACAGGAGAGGAGCCAGACTAGAAGGGGCCAGAGACCAGATATAGTCCCCAGGGTGACCTGGCATGACCCACTTTATTTAAGACCCACTCCTAATAACCCATTCAACTATGAAACGTTGGTGCCCTCACAATTCAATCACTTCACCAGGGGTCTCTTGATGCAGTCAAGTTGATGGTCAAGATTAACCAACGCAATTCTGAAACCCACCAGTCACTTTTTAGGGAGTGAACTGTCAGATGGCCAGAAATGTTCACTAAGTACAGATGCCCCTTGACTTATGCTGGGCTTATGACCCAAGAAACTCACTGTACGTTGATTATATCCCAAGTCACCTAACCTACTGAACATCCTCAATTCGCCTAACTTACTTTAAGTCACTCACAACACTTACATTAGCTTATGGCTGCATGAAAACACCTAACACAAAGCCTATTTTACAACAAGTGCATGCATACAGATGGGTGTTTTGTGAACATGATAGGATGCAGAAACACAAGAGATGGTATCCAAAAGCTGCTGGCAACACAGTGCACTGCAGAGTAGGGACTGTTCAATATCAAATCCCAGGGGTGACTGGGAGCTGTGGCTCACTGCCACTGCCTAGAGTTACAAGAGAGCATCAACTGCATACTGTTAGCCTGGAAAAGATAAAAATTTAGCCAGAGTTCTACAGAGTTGTGAGTTCTACTGAAAGCATATCACCTTCACATCATCACAAAGTTTAAAAATTTCAAGTCGAAAGCTCCTAAGTTGGTGATCACCTGTGCTTGTAGTGTGTGGAACTTCAGACAAAGCGTCAGAAAGAAACCTAAGGGAAGTGGCTCAAAAATATCTATTTCAGAGAGGTCAGAATTAATTTTCAAAGTTATAATTAAAACAATCCATTTCAGAGGTTCCCCCAGAGCCAAGGCAGATAGCTGACTGTGTGCTTGCATGGATTTTTAAACTTCAAAAAGACAGATCAGGGTTGGAGGAGTAGCTCAGTAGTAGAGTGCTCACTTAGCATCCACAAGGCCCTGGCTTCCATCACTAGCACCTCAAAAAACAAAGGAAAGAACTCTGAAAAATCAGACCTGGTTGAAAATGTGCATTTTTATCTTCAGGGAATGATTTGATTATTTCTTGCCCTTTGCAAGCAAAGCCTGCTGTATTGTGCACAAACTGGACTAATGGATTGATATGGGAAAAATCACTACCTGAGAATCATAGTTGGGGCATTTTTTTCCCTTTTATTCACTGCTTCATTATTCTCTATATGACTTTCATTCAGAAATTAATAAAATAGAGATTTTTTCACTTTTACACATTAGGCTGAGAATTTTCTTTTCTACCTGCCTTACACATTGGACAAAGTAATTTTATTTTTTTATTAAGTTTATTGGTACATTTTAGGTATACATAATGATCATATTCGTTATGGGGAATTTGTACCTGTACATGATATAACTTGATTCTTTTTTATCCCCATTCCACTGCCCTTGCTTCAACTCCCTCCTCCCTCCTTATTTACAAAAACTTTGTTCCCAATTTTTCCTTCTTTTCTCATCACTTCTTTCTTTTCTCTTCCTTCCTTTCCTCCTCCTCCCTCCCTACTTACCCTTCCCATTTGAACATTTTCTTCCTATTTCACAATATCTATTATACATTTTGATCCTTATTTACACTTTCAGTTTCTTACGTTACAGAAACAATGTGATATTTACATAGGTGCGGACAAAGTAATTTTAGTGCAAAAGTTAGTTTAATAACACAGTCAGGTCTCTTAGGAGTGATCAATTTGGGACATCTTTAAAAAATAATGCATTCTCTAAACAGGGGTACTCATAGAAAATTACTACTAACTGGGCCATCATTACCAGCAGGGGTGTGCTGACTGATAGGGTGATGGAGAGGTTGAGAATTGTTGCTGCAAAATCCAGAGACACCAAATCACTTGGAGCCAAGAGTCTGCAGGCTGGAGCACCCCTTGCTATACAGAAATACTTAAAACAATCTAGGCTGCACTCCATGCAGGGGCTAAGATTTGCCTAGGAAACTCGGGTTTATTATTTTTACATGCAGCCTTTTCTTTGGGGATTCTAAAGTCAATTTTTGATAAATTCCAAATTAAATCAATCTCCCAGTGCTTGAGTTTTCACTATATCCCAAATGATCAGGTACTCTGGCCTGGTTTTGAGATCTCCAGACCCCATAGGAAGAATGACATAGTTCAATGGAATGACCAGTTCACTGCTGGGCTCATGGATTCTTTTGCCAAGAGCACCTTGGTATTTTTGGAAAATGAATGGAATCAGAAAATGAATGCACTGTTTCGAACTGTGACTCACTTCTTTTTTGTACTTTATTTGCTGGTTCATTTTTTGCTTGTAGAAGTTATCCATGGAGGAATCCTTCCAAGACCTGATATCTGGCCTCTTCCAGAGGTTCAGCAATATAGGACACACAATACAATGTATGTGAGGGCAGACAGACAGTGAGGGTGATGTTCATAAAATTCATACTGCACAGTGGTCAACTGGATGAGCTCTGGAGTTGGGCAAGTCATGGAACTACTCTGAACCTCAGTTTCCTCTTCCATGTAATGGGTATAATGACAGCATCTCCTCAACTGGAATCCATGCAAATTCAATAAAGGTAATACACATAAAAAGAGTAGAAGGGGGCTTGGTCCATAGTGTACAGTTAGCAGGTGTTAAGTACTTTTCATATGATTAGTAGAAAAAGCACAGGAGAGATACAGGTAAGCAGTGTCATATTTCTCTTTAAGAAAAAAGTCTTGCTATGTTGCCTATGTTGCTCAAGGCTGGCCTCAACTCATGACTGTCCTGCCTCAACATTCTGAGTAGTTCAGGCTACAGATACATGCCACAGGGCCCAGAGGGCATGCTGTTCTTACATTTTTTTTTAAGTATATGTTTGCAGTATATGATAGTGATGTTTGTTTTGGGGAATTGGTACCTACATGTAACATATCCTGGCCATTTCTGATTCCTTTATTCCCCTCTATTTTACTCCTCCCTTAACCCTGAGTTTTCATTCTTTTTTTTTTTTTTTTTTTTTTTTTTTTTTTTTTTTTTTTTTTTTTTTTTTTTTTTTTTTTTGTGGTGGTGGTGGGGATTGAACCCAGGGACTCACATGCCCTAGACAAGTGTACTACCACTGAGCTACAACTTGTAGCCCAGCAGCAATGTCATTCTTATAACCAAGAGTTTCAAGTGTTGAAACTTCCCCCCTGGCTGATCACTTTCTCTTAAGCAAGTTTATATTTATGGCATTTAAATCACATATGCTTCTCAAATAAATATAGTTTTGAAAAATCTATTAGAACGAAGAGGGCCTCCTGAAAGTAATCTGTACTTGGAATATTTATAAATGTCTGCAAAGGGTGAACGATGTTCTTTTAAAAATTCTCTCTCATTGTTTTAGGTATTTTACTAACACAACATTCCAAAGTTACTAGGTGAATACTGCAAGTCATATCACATGTTTGAAAGGATGTGCAGTGTTCTTGTATAATTATTACAGGGACTTCTGCCTCATCTCCCTGTAACCGTGAAAGTGTCCACGCCTAGACTTCCACAAGAAACCTATTGTCTTAGTCACTTTCTTGTCACTGGACACAATACCTGACACCCACAAATTAAAGGAGGAAAGTTTGATTTGGCTCGTGGTTTTTAGAGGATTCACAGTCAGCTGGCTCCAAGGCAGGAAGGTCAGTGTGGAAGGGTCTGGCGGAGGAAAGTTGCTCAAGTCATGGTGGCCAGGAATCAGGAAGCAGAAAGCAAAGGGAACACAAAGGAGGGAGATAATGCCCTTGCAAACCACACCTCCAGTGACTCCCTCTAGGCAGAATCCACACATTCAGCTCTGAGCCTTTCAGTGGGTTAATCCACTGATGGGTACAGCACCCCTACAATCCAATCACTTTCTAAAAGCCACATCTCTGAACATGTAAGCCTTTTAGAGAATACTGTATATCTAAAGCATAACATTTATTGATACCATTCTTGAGATAAATACGACATCAAAGTTATGTCCTATTTTAGCTACTTGGGTGGTGGAAAAAAATATCCCTAACTAAGCAAGCATCTAGGAAGAATGTTCGCTCTTGGTAGGAGGGTTAACCAGAAACTTAAAAGCTATGCTGATTTTTAATCACATACTGATGATAAAATCAATGAATAATTTTGGTCAAAGAAATATTTCTCGTGAGGAGAAAAATTATCTGCTAGGATAGCTTAACCTACTGGAAGAAAAAATATGCTCTAAGTATTTGGAATTTTATACAAATAATCTATCAAACTTTTATGTAAAAGAAAATAAAAGATAAAGAGTATCACTATCAACACCAACATCAAGTTTAAATGTTAGGAAGTCAGCAGAGATTCAAATTAGGCAGAATATCCTTGTTTTTCAATGAAACCATTAAAGAATCTCATTTTAAACTTTTGTGGCAAATAGTGGCCAATCCTCAAGGGGAAATTATTCCTTTTGTCAAGTAAGTATGATATATTTAAGAAATCCACTATCATTTTCCAACTACAGCTTCTCAAATTATAACAAAAGTTTCTCCAGATATATTTGAATTATAATTTTTGCTACAGAAAAATTTTATTTGGTAATTAGAGAAATATCTTAGGGGAATAAAAAGAAATATTTTTCATAAAACCTGAGTATATCAACACCATTTGAAATTGTGGGGCAGGGAGTAACGTTACTGAACATCTCAGCCCATAATAATTCACATGAGCTCCTGGATGCAACTCCAAGTTTAGGATGCATACAGCTTGATAGGAAGTCTGAAGGGGTCAGGAGGATTTTTGCAGTTTGGACACATCACTAAACACATGCAATGTGCTTTGTCATGCAAAATCATCAACTCGCTCTGTTGGACATCTCATTGTTTCCATGGCATATTGAGGAGTTATGAAATCAGGAACAAGTCCAAATTTTTATCACTGCTATAAATTAAAAGAAGCCTGTGCGCCAATGAATTCTAACCCATTTCCATGGTTCTTACTGAGTTTCTAAAGACAGAAGGAATGAAATTTAGGACATTTAGAATCTCTACTGGTTTTAGGTCAGTAATATTTGCGAAAACAGTGCAATTCAGAAATCATGATCCTTTCAGCACAATGGGATCCTTTGACACATTCCAAGTAGTGTTAGTTTGCAAAAGAGGCAGTAAAAAATAGCATTTTAGTGTATTTTCAATTTCCATAAACATAGTAAATGGACACATTATAGGATGCTCTGTCTTTCTTGCTTTCAGGGGAAAGCAGAGCTTGTATTTATCCCAGCCCGCCAGAGACTTACGTCGTATCCGCTGTTCCGGATTCCACGCCGGGGTCGCTCCCGAGTGACCAGAAGGTCCATCTCAGTTTCTCCTGGACTAGGGCTGTTCAGAGACTGCCGGCTTCGGTAGACAGAGTTCTTCATCTGTTGCCTGAAGAAAATTCAACAACTGTTATGATACAGCAAATGCCCTGACAGATGGAATTCTCCACTGATCCAAAACTACAGTCAACCAATGAAGGGTTTTGCATTTGCCACACAAATTCTCAGAATCGATGGGATTTGCTCCCTGGCCTTAAGAGACGTTGTTGTCTTGTTTTTTGTTTTTTATTTTTTTGCTCCAGATGCTGTAACCATGTGGCTGAATTATTAGTGCTCTTTTATATGAAAACTAGGTAACTACCATCCATTTCAACACTGCAAGCTCATCTAAAATTCTGCTGATGGCAATGCCAGGGTTTCTCCCTTGACCCTTGCAGACAACTAAGGCTGGCAGAACACACTTGCCTTTGCTGACTTTGTTGACTCAGCAGCCTCTTTTTCCTTTTAATCCTTCTGATTTCAAGTGCAGGATGCTACAATGTATTAATAAACACTGCAGCTAGCAGGCTGCTTAATATTGTGATTGTTGATAGATTTCCTTTCTACAGTTCTCACAGTGGATTCCTTTCTGAACTAAGAACCCATAAACCTAGAGGCAGTTTGGAGCCTGCCATGGTTTAGATTTGAAATGCCCCCAAAAGCTCATGTGTTGAAGGCTTTGTCCCTGGTACAGCAGTGATCAGACGTAGGGCCTTTGGAAGGTGACTGGGGTCTCTAACCTCATAATTCATCATTTCCTTGGTTATTGGAAAGTGGTGGAAACTTAGGAGGTGGGGTCTAGTAGAAGGAAGTAAGTCCTTGGGGCATGCCCTTGAAGGCTAGATCTTATCCTTGGTTCATTCTCTGCCTCTGTCTCTCTGTCGCTCTGTCTCTCTCCCTCTCTCTCTCCCTCCATTCCTGGTCACCATGAAGCGAGCAGCTTTGCTCTACCATGTGTTCTCCATCATGACGTTCAGCCTTGTCTCAGGCCTACAGAGATGGGACCAAGCAATTATAGTTGGAAACCTCTGGCTCTGTGAGCCAAAATAAACCCTTCCTTCTTAAGTTGATCTTTCTCAGGCCCTTTGTCACACTGGAGGAAAGCTAAATAATACAGAGGCCAGTCATCCATCCATTCATTCTTTTTTCACTGAGTTCCTACTATATACTAGGCACTGTGGAAGAAAATAAGCATCCATGGTCCCAACTCTCTCAGAGTTCACATCCTACTGAGTGAAACATAAAATGATAATTTCAGAACATGCTATTATGAGAAATAAGGAGCTATGACAGAGGAAATCTACGACAGGGGCCAACTTTAGATAAGGTAGTCAGGGAAGCTTCTCTGGGAAGAAGTCAAGTGTTAAATGGAGCCAGCCTCCCACCAATATGGGCAGAATATTTTAGGTCTGGGAAGAAGCACCTTCAGAGGCTCTAGTCAGCTACTTTTAGAAAATCCATACATTGGTCACCACTGTCTTGTTCCCACTTGTCACTAGAGGAGTCTATCTGAAGAGAGGAAAGAAGTCAGCAACATAAAGGGGATGATGGCTATGCTTTTCTTCCACAAGAGGCAATTTTTATAAATAGGAAGGATAATTGACTTTCATGAGCATGATGAAAAGATACAAGTTTTCTCTCATCTTTCTGTAAATAATTTGCATTTCAAGACCACCTATCTTCATAGAACTCCCCTACATACGAGATCATACATCTTGGTTCTAAGACTGTAACTATTCATGCACCAAAGGTGGAGCGATTACACTATTTACCCCCAGGGACTATGTGGGACACCAGAACTTATCAGGCATACACACTTTTTCAAGAACACACAATAAATTTGTCATAGCATTACAGACACACAGTTTAGGACAGATACTAGAATTCTGTGGCAAAGCAATACTCTTGCAATGAGCTTTCGGAATGAAACAGATATTGTTAAATTCACTCCTTCACCTTGAGGAGTTCACAACTATTTTGAGAGCATCTGTTATCAAGGTCTTCCTGGTATCCATGATAACCTTAAATGGACAGGAGCAGCAGGATGTTGTTTGGAGGTACATTTCCTCTGGGGGTAGACAACTCACTTAGGTTTGACCAACCACAGCATCACATGCTGATGGCCACATGATTGGTCAGTATTGAGCATGAGCTGGCCCAATGAGACTGAGTCTCAGGGTCTTTTCTAGAGAAACTAGGAAAGAGACACTTTCTAGGCATTGCGATTTCTAAGAAGACAGAGACACAAGCCTGGAGTTGCTGGCAGTCACTTTGCCACCATGAAGTTAGAACCTTCCAACGGAACTGGCAAAGAGTGAAGAGAGAACAACAGCAAATACAGGAGACATTGGATGAACCTCCCCACATTCACCTGCACTGAAGTGTTGACCTTTCAGTAATGCTCAACAATATATTTCTCTTTTATTTACCTAGTTCCTGCAGGATTTCCATCATTTGCCACCAAATGACTCCTGACTAATATAGGCACTAACAATGTGATATTATAAATTGTTCTCTCCAGTTAAAGGCTTCCTTCAGGGAAGGCACCCAACCTCAGAGAGTTTGTGAGTAACTCAAGACTTCAGTAGACCCCAAAGAATTCTCATCCTTGACCTAATTACAACTACTTTTCTGAAAAAGCAGACTTCACAACTGTCTTGAGATTGCTAATTAGCCCATTTAGAAAAGATTTACTAAAAGGGCAGTGGGAGTAACCATTTAGAATTGGTTACATACGATGGAGGTAGGCTGTCCTCAGCTGTCTGCTGCCTGGCCCTGGGTGATGTTGGCAGGTGGGTGACAGCCCACAGCAAGAGTCCCATGAGATCCTCAGAAGGAAGTGGTCCAAGAGTACATTCTGGACTGGTTGGTTGCCTTGTGCATGAAAAGCACGTTTTCTGGCAAGTCCTTTCCATCACTATCGTAGGAATTGGGTCACATTGGGATGGGCAGCCAGCAACACCACAGAGGTCAAAGCATCAAATTGAGAAGTTAGAAAATGTTGACACATCAGTAGGTGATTCTTTAAGTATTAGAAATACAATAATGAAATCATAAGCCCTTTCAAGAACGATGAATATGGGTTAGAGTTTAGACACTGGAGTATCAACTGGTCTAATCTTTCCTCAGAGGCAATGTTCCATTATAATACATGGCTCAAAGGCTGTTATTTAACATGAATCTCAATTGATCAGCCCATCAATAGGTGCCTGGTGTGTGAACATCTGCTTAGAAATAAATCAGGCTCTCAGGCAGAGAAATCTCTGATTTTAATCAAATGGATTTCCAGTAGGTGTACTCATTTCTTGTTGGTATTTTGCTGTATTTTCATAAAGGTGATATATTTTGGAACATGTAAACTTGATAAATTTTTTAGCTCTGAAAATATTGCTTGGTGGATAATGAGATATTTTACTTGGATTTTTAAGAGCTTTTTAATCCCAGGTTAGTTGAAGAATGCAGTTTGCACATTGTGATCTGTGGAATCCTGGGGTTCCACAGGGACAGCCTGGAGCCACTGAATAGGAAGAAACCCCACTTTCCATCACAGCAACTCTCTTTAGAGGTTACTGCCTTAGGTTGGTTCCCCGAGACACACTCATTGCAATGATTTGCGTGCAAGTGGAGAATTTGGAAAGTCGTTCCAGAAAGCACCAGCTGTGAAGTGGGGAAACGAGAGAAATGGTAAGGCAATCAATAGGGGTAAGATATGAGCAGATGAGTGTTTTGGAGTTCTGGGGCTCAAACTCACAGAAGAAGTGTCAGAGGGTTGTTTTAAAATGTGAGTTTAATTATCACTCAGGTCTGGCAAGACAGACAGATCAGACTGACTGCCGTTGAGAACATGTTTTGTTATACTCAGGAGCTCAACAGGCAGGGACAGGTTGAACCCAGGGGGAAGCACCTGGATCTGCCAGGAGGAGGTGGATAAATGAAGAGGAAGAGCAGCTCACTGTGGTTTCCATGAAAGTAATGGGTGGCACAGGGTAAGGAGACATACAACGTGGGTAGACTGTCCTTGGCTGTCTGCTGTCTGGCCCTGGGTGATGCTGGCAGGTGGGTGACAGCCCATAGTGAGACCCTCATGAGATCCTTAGAAGGAGGTGGCTGAGGAGTATATTCTGGACCGGTTGGTTGGCTTGTGTGTAAAAAGCACGTTTTCTGTTAAGTCCTTTCCATCACTACCGTAGGAATTGGATCACATTGGGATGGGCAGCCAGTAACACCCCAGAGGTCAAAGCATCAAATTCAGAAACTAGAAAGCATAGATATCCCAACCATGTACCTGACACCCCAGAGCTCCCCTACCAGGGGTATTTACCCATCAATTCCCCTCTGTCATTAGCAAAGGATGTTGTGCAGCACATTAGTGACCTGGTTGGTGGTTGCTGAAACACAGCCCTCAAGTGGGAGCCATAGAGGCTTGTAGACAGCGGGCTGGTGCTGGCCTGAACAGGTGCAGTGAGAACTGAGAGAGGACCCATCTCACATAGATTGTGTACTTTGTGGCTCAGTTAAGAGTTTATAACATAAAATGGGATGTTTCTCTGCTTTTAGAAAAGAAGCTATGAAAATTATTTTAAAAGATTTGATGGTGAGCCAACATCTAGAATCAAAACTTTGAGTCATTTTATTTAACTTTGGTCAGAAAGTAAAATTCTGGTTACTGATGCTCCTTCTGACGGGAGAACAAGCCCTTCACTGTGCCCTGCTGTAGCAGAATCTCTGGAGGGTTGTACTGTGAACAGCAATTAACAGGTAGCTCTCACCTGTGATGAGAGATTAAACAGCATGCAGCTACGGTGTCGACAGCAGTCTGTGTCAGGAATAACACCTCCAAGCTCACACCTCTTGCAAGCTGAGCTTAGGCAAAGTCTGCTTCTCTCTTCTGATTGCCTCTCTCCCCTGTCCCATCTCTCACTGATCCGCTCTCTCCATTCCTATTCCCCAGCTTACTCAGGTTGTGGCTATTCATTTTTTCCCCTTAACTTGTCAAATTAAAAAAATATATACTTTTGGTGCTATGGAGTACAATTATTTTGGGTGCTGCATTGAATCACTTTTTTTAAATGGAAATTTACTGAGAATCAACCACACACGTAGCAGCAGCAACAGCAGCAACAGCAGGCCACCAAGTGGCCTTCAGCATGTGGCCTGGAGTGCCCAGAAAATGGTTGTGTTTATTTCGGGTTCATTTTCTTTTCAGCAAAGGCCATCACCAAAAATTGTATTTGTTTGTCCAATAATATCCAAGCTAAGCTTCTCTTATTTATACATCAGGGTTGATTCATTTTCCTCAAGTATCAGCAGGAAACTCAGGGAAATAGCAACCACCTCAGCCTACAAAGACCACTGAAACAAAGTTCCAAAGTCCAAAGTAAAATCTAAAGTTGACACCAGTCCCCCTTATACAATCCATCCCTTTTCTTCTTTTCCCTCCTGCTGTTAACATGGTGACACATGCATTGTGAAGCCTGTCACGGTTTAATTTCATGTCAACAGCTTCTCATACCAACCCAGCCTAATCAGAAGCATGGTAAATTAAGCCCTGCTTTGGAACTTCCTCTTTTCTTTATTGGAAATAAATTACATTGATTTGATTCATAAAGGTTAGTCCCACCTCCCTACTTGATTCAAGCCTGTCACAGAATCATTTTTACTCTTCATAAATAACCCATTCAGGTCAGGAACTCCCAGTGTGTGTGACCACTCTGTTCAGTTGGCAGCAAAGCGTCGAAGGAAGTGCCCTGGTTGGAGTGTTCCTCCTCTCCAAAACTCATGCAGACATTTAGCTGTTGCGTTGGCAGTGTGAGGAGTGGGGCTTTTAGAAGGTGATAGGGCCACAAGACTCTGCCCTCATGAGTCACATTAATGCCATTGTGAGAGGGTTAGGCTTGGCCTCTGCTTGCCCTCTTCTGTCTTTCTGCTTCCACTATGTGATGATGAAGGAAGAAAGCCCTTGCCAGATGCTGGTACCTTGATCTTGGCCTTCCTAGCCTCCAGGACTGTGTGAAAATTAATTTCTGTTCATTATAAATGACCCAGTCTCAGGTATTCTGTGACAGCAGCACAGAACAGGCTGAGACAGACACCAATTCAAATCATCTGGCTGAGCCCTGCCTGGGAGACCAGGCCCTCTTTTAGACAGCTACAGTAAGGCACCCCTCACACATCCATCAGACCTGTGCTTGGCACTTTGGGGTGAGTACCTCTCGTTCTCACTGGTTCAGCAGGAACAGTAATCAGACTGTCTTGTCCTTCATAAATGTTGAAGGAATTGAAGGAATGAATGAGAAAAGGCACACACATTGCCATGTCAGTAGGGAGCATCTTGACTGGTGCCTGACACATAGCAGGTGACAAGGAATGCTGAACAGCTGAGCAAAGGGATGAATGAACGAGATGATCCAGCACTCAGCGCTGAGCAGCAGCGTGGTCAGTACCTCCCAAGGCTGAATGAAAAGGTCAGGTGTGAAATTTGCTTTTCTTTTTTTTTTTTATAGCTTTACAGCTTTAATAAAAATAATGGCCATTTGTTAAGTATAAAAGGAAAGTTAAAAGAAGAATAATCCACAACCCCCTGACCAAAAATTAAAATAACTAGTTAGCATATGACAAATATCTTTTACACATTACCTTTTGGCAAGGTCACACTGAAAGGTCATTTATATTAAATATATATTGCCATGAGGACTGCAATCTCTACTTCCTTAAATATTTGCTTTTCTTATGCAATAGAAACCAACAAAATCAAAAAATACAATGCCCCTTGATCTGGAAGTTGCATAACTAGGTAAGTGATAATTATATCTTCACCCAGCTCTGAAACAGCAACTGGTTCGAAAATATTATTAAGTTAAAGGACAATTATGGTTGTTTGCCCTAGAATTTTTTAAATAGCTTGAATTTTAATCTCCTCCATGTTTACTATGGAGTACTTGCCAGCCTGAACCAGTGAGCCCCAGATCTGCGGCCCACAAAGATCCCAATTCTAAGGCTCTAGATGAAGGAACCAAATCTATACAGCCCGAGGTGGCTATATCCACCCTCATCACACCCATACTACAATGACCTAAAGAGAACCCCTTGAATCTGTCTTGCTAAGTGAAATAAATGAGACACAGAAAGTTAACCATGGCATGCTTTCTCCTGTATGAGAAACCTAAATTCAAAAAACAAGCAAAGGAAAAGAGAGATGATAGGAAACATGAAGATAGACTTTGCGGAGATGAGATGGGGGAGATGGGAGGAAGGGGAAGGGGAAATAAAAAGGATCAAGATGGAATACGTATATGCACCAATACCTCGTGATGAATATATTCATTATGTATCACAAACGTACTAATAAAATCATACATTTATTTGAGAAAAGAAAAAAGAATCCCATAGATTCAGCACCTGTTTTTAGACTCGGCATACGGAGCACACAGTTCCGCCTCTGGGTCCAAAACATGCTCCATTTCCTTTGGGGTTTTTTCATACACCTTTTTTCTTTCGGTCAGGCCCTTGTTTGTCTCCACCGGGGGGAAGTCGTAATAGCCCTTCCTCTTGGCTTTGAGGCGCAGCTTGTTCCGATAGTGCTCGATGTCTGACTTCTGTTTTAGGGCTTTGTTCACCTGTGAAGGGAGACCATCTCAAGCCAGGACCCGACCCAGCATGGCTACAGATGGGAGACTTTCACCAGAAGATCACAATTCCTGGAAAAGCTACCTGAGGCTTCACCTGTGGTTCCCTGAACCAACCAGACCCACCCATATGGCTACAAACAATGTGAGGTTGGGCAGTCACCAAGTCACCCGAGTCCTTCTGTCAAGATCTTTTCCGGAGTCTGCCCGACACTGCTCTGGTCTAGGTCAGACTCTGGGCTCTTTGCTTTCTAGCATTTGCCTTAATTCTGCCTGCACCTTTTTGGGTCCTTGGTGTAGGGGGCTATGACCTGAGAGCCCAGGTAGTTGTTGGTGCCCTGAGTCTAGTGCCAGCCCCTGGGACCCTTGTGCTTCCCCTGACCGTTTAGCAGAGGCCCAGCTGGATGAGACAGCCCTGAAGCGGGTGAGCTGGAATGAATGGGTGGGAAGGCAGAACAAACATTTTGTTCCTGAGGCCTTTCCATGTGACCAGCCTGCATGTGAAAACACATTTCTGTAAATCCATGTCTCTTTGAACAGAGAAATTATTTTAAAGCTCTGTACCACTATGAATGCCAACCAGGTCCTGCTCTATGGGCAAAAGCCTGCAGTGTGGTCTTTCAGAAAGAAACATGGCTAATGTCCCTCTGACCTGTGAAAGATGTAAGCAGATGGCCATGCTTTATAAATAAGAAGTGATGAAGATGTCACTCCTCCATTTCTGAACTTTCTATGTTGTGATTATGTTTTCTTTAAAATAATCTTTAAAAGAATTTCCTGTAATTCATAAAAGGGACATTTATGGCTTAGGGGTTATGCTTTTTTCATTTAGGTCAGCCACCCATAAGAAAAGAAGAAAGAAATTATAGAGCAATCTGTGTCAAGTTCCACTAGGCCACAAATTACAGAGAGCAGCTCAGGGCTCTCTTCCAATCCAAATGGCAGCAAAGTCCCTTCCTCTCACTGTCCAAATGTAGCAAGGATGCATTTCTGGACAAGGAAAATGCTCATCTGTTCTCCTTCTGTGACAGGGTGATGAGTCTTGGATGAAAAGGGGGTGGGAAGTCAAATCTGCCCCAGATTTGGGAGTCTGTCTTGATGACATTCTTGTCATTAAGCTGTAAGACAGAGATCCAGCCATGGCAGTCATTACTGGGTCCACAACCAGACAGAGGGTCCTCATCAAGATCAACCCTCACTGACTTAACATGACAGGTTTGCTTGTCTGGTGGCAGAACTGCACCCAAGGAAAAGATTCAGTGGCTGTGACTGGTTTTAGGAAGACATTCAGGCAAATGATAGAGCTATGGGGAATAAAGTACACACAAGAGCTGATCAAAAAATATGGTATGTTTTAATGAAAATTTATTACAGTAAGAGACACATTGCCATTTATCCCCCTAAGAGTATTCCTTTCACTTCAAACACTTATCCCATCATTCTTGGCATTTTCTAAAGGAGTTCTGCAAGTCTTCTTTTGTGAGTGTCTTTACGAGGTACAATAAAATATATGTTGAATGCTGCTGCCAGGTGCCATCCAACAGAAAGGCAGACTCATAAAAATATTATGCTGTGTCCTCATCCACCTTATTCACCAGCTGTAGTGCTGTGTGCCTTCTGGCTCTTTCCCAAACTCAAAATGACCATGAAATGTTCACATTTTAAATCAATTCAAGACATCAAGGCAGACACAAAAGAGCAACTAAAGACACTCATGAAAGGGGACTTCCAGAACTGCTTTAGGAAATGGTAAGAATGATGAGAAGAGTATGTTTGAAGTGAGGGGAGTGTACTGAGGGGGAAATAATGGCAATGTGTCTTTTACTGTAATGCTTTTTAGAAGTAAAGTATTCATTGCATACTTTAGTCATACCTCATATGAATCAATCCTTCTTGTTGACTAATTGACTAATAATTGACAGTAAGAAGAAAGTGCTTATTGTATGTTAGACATAATTCCACATGCCTTACATGTTCCAACTGATTTGGGCCTCAGAGAAGTTCCATTTTACAGTGAAGATGCTGGAGCATGGAGGAGTTAACTAACCTGGCTAAGGTCAAACAGACAGTAAGTGCAGGAGCTGGGACTCAAATCCTTGCAGCCTGGCTTGAGGATACTTTTTAAGCACAATGCTGTTCGAGAGAGGAGGGAGCACTGGACAGGGAGTCAGGGCACCTGAACATGATGGCTGCCACAGTGACCGTCAATGGGACTTTGAGCAAGCCATGTGACCCCCTCAGGCTTTAGGGTTTTTGTCTAAAAGCTGAGGATGTGGAAACAGAAGTGCTTCATAAATCTAAAACGAGCTGTGGTGAACCTCAGCCTGTCTACAGGCGAGCTCAGTCTTTCTGCCCCGAGAAGAAGAGGCACTTCTGGAATCAGGCTCATGAGCATTTTTATAAATGTCCCAGATGGTGGACCATTACCACGTGCAGCTAGGACACCCAGCAGTACAGGGTTATGGTGTGTTCCTTGAGGTGTGATGGGAAGAAGAGCTTAAAACTTTGGAAATTTCCTACCTCTTGCAGGTAACAATGGCAGGATATATACGAATGGAATGAAAAATCAACCTGATGCCTTATCACCAGAGAAAAGCATAAGAGTGTGTTTGAGTCAGTATGTGTGTGTGTGTGTGTGTGTGTGTACAGATGTGTAACATAGATTTTCACAAGCAGGCTCTACAAGCATATTCTTAAAGATTCATAAACATTTTTAGCCCCGTGGCTATTCTGCTACAGAAAATGGAGCAATGGTAGATAATTTTTACCTGACTTCAGGTCCTTCAGACTCTCTCATCTATCATCTATCAACTACCTATTATCTATCAATCACTTGTTATCTGTCAAGCATCTATGTCTTATCTCTCATCATGTATTATCTATTAGCTCTGGGGTTTTTTGATAAAATCATCACTCTCTGACATGTTACAGTTTTGTTTTGTTTTGTTTTTTTGACTCAGGAAAGTTGATTAACATTGTGACATCCATTGGTATCCTTTTGAAAGCAGTCAGCCCAAAGGAATAAATGTCATTTCAAAGCTGATAGCGGGCCATATCCCTGCCCATGAGACAATACATTCTTCACCTCCCACTCAATTCACACACCTCCCATAACCTCAACATCTCTAGTGGAAGTTTAGGAGTATGCTAAATAAAAATGGAAGAGTGTGTGTGTATGTGTGTATGTGTGTGTATGCATGTGTGCGGGTCGGGGGGCATGCGCCTGTTGCAGGGCATAGAGTTTCTGATGTTTCTTTTCATAATCACAGTGCTTTAAAGGTTCTCTCTGGATTTTCAGTGAGGGTAGAAAATACTCTGAAAACATCATTTAACAGACTTGTTGGGGCAACTTGTACCCTGAGTTGTTCCCATGAGGTCTCTTGTGTGCAGTGGTAAAAATGACTTCTAGAGCTGCAGACATCCAGCATGCTGGGGGGCTATGCCCTAACTTGAATTCCCCAAGGCCTGGCTGAACGTGCCGTACCGGGTCACACTGGTTGCTCACCTCACCATTGAGCACCGCCGAGGAGTCCTGGCTCCTGTCTGAGGTGGGCTGCACCACGGGCAGGGCTGTGGGTTTGATCGCGATGAGCTGCACAGACCCAGAAGATGTGTCGAAGGGATCTGCTGGTACTTTGCCAGAGCTGTCAAACAGAACGGCTCCTTCCTCTTCATCACTGCCGGGCACTAGAGCACAACACAAACCCATCAATTTTATGATGTAGGGGAGAATAGATGTAAGGCTTGTGGCCCCTGAAGGACATTCCTTTACTCAAAATAACTTCAGAGACGACAGCGTCTGTGTCTGTGCCAAGTGCTCCCCGCTGCTTGGTTTTTTTTTTTTTTTAATTTAAGATCTATACTATTTACCCCTGCCATTGTGTTACCAGTGGATAGGAAAGGGCTTTAAAGATTTGAATTTAAGCAGCAAAACTCATCCCCAATCTGTGACAAATAACACTGAAAAAAATAAAAAGTAAGTTTGTCCTCTATGTTTTTAGAAATGAGGAACGGTAAATCTGGCCAAACCCTGGAATTATTCTTAAAACTACCAGAGCGATGGCATTCATTGTAGTCCTTGCCACTAAAGCCATCAAGTTTCGCATGAAATGAGATGTGGTTGTTTTTCCTTTCTTTTTCTTTTTGAAGGCTGCTTCTCTGATGATTTGGGCTTTGGTTTCTTTCATTGTTCTAAAACAAAAGAAAGCTATGAAGTAACTTACTAGAGAAACTAATGTGAAGCTATGGATGAGTCCCCTAATTAAACAGACTGATTTCCACCCACGCTTTATTAAATTAATTCTTCTATCGAACAGATCACTCTGCTGGGATAGCTAAAAGATGCCAGTCAGCTTCATGCTTCCATAACTGAGCACACAGAAGTTCCAGGGCCCTGGTATTTTGCTGATTTATTTGTTCTTAAACCATGGTCCTGTGAAATAACTATGGGAATGATAGTGTCTTGAGCATGGCTTGGCAAGAGATAAATTAAACCTGTTCAAATAGCTAACCCAATAGACAATTTAGAAGCAAAATAGGTATTATGTAAAATATGAATGTAATAGAAGTACATTCATCTTTCCTCCTGTCTGCTCAAGAGATTGGGATGTTATTTAAATTATTGAAAAACACATAGTTTATATCATTTTGTCACTTACCACAATCACAGAAGTTCTGTCAATTAGCCAAGTATATTGTTATTTTACAATGTGGCTAACACACCTCAGAGTCTAATAATGGGTTATAATTAGATTTTTTTAAAGTTCTGGGAACAATAACAGAGAGAAATCTCTATTCAGACATGTTACTAGATACATATATAATTTTAGAGGGTAGTTTTGCTGGGCAACTCATTATCTCTCACCTAGACAACTACAGTAGAAGTCAACTATGGTAAATGGCTAGTCTCCAATATGATTTCCAATAATTGTCACCTCCTGATACTCAAACACACCAATGAATGGCACTGATCTTTGTAACCAAGAAGAAACTATAGAAACAACAGTGTGCTGCTTCCAAGGTTAGGCTGTTAAAAAAAAAAAAAAAAAGATGGTTTTCACCTTACTGTCTCTTGGATCAATTACTCAGGGAACAGTCAGTCACCATATTATGAGAACCCTCAAGCAGCCCTATGGAAAGGCCTCAACTGAGGCTTCCACTTTAAGAACCACCTGAGTCAGCCATCTTTAGGCCTAATCAAGACTTTTAGATAACTAGGCCAACATCTTTACTGTGGCCTCACGAGAAATGTTGAGCCAGAATCATCCAGCTAAACTACTTCTAAATTCCTGCCCTACAGACATTATGTGAGATAATAAATGTAGACTATCATTTTAGATCATTAGGTATAGGGGTAATTTGTGATGTAGCAATAAGTAACCTATTTACCTTCTAAACAATTGTCTATCTCAGTGTCTCCTTCCATCACTCTACCTCTAGAATACATCTCCCTCAGCAGCTAGGAAAGCTGATGTTTCCCAAAGGGAACCAGATCACATCTCCCCTCTGATCAGAGCCCTCTGAAAGCCTCATCTGTCTCCTACAAGACCCTGGAGGAGCTGGTACTGGCCACCTTGCTGAGCTCATCTCCTGTTTCTCCCCTTATCCACTCTGATCCACCACAGTGGCCTTCTGGGACCCAGCAGGCATGTTGGCACCTCATAAAGTTTGCATTGGCTGTTTCCTCAGTTCAAAATTCTCTTTCTGTAGATCATGACATGATCAGTTCCTCCTTGAAGACCATTTTCCTTAACCACCAACTTACAGCGATACCGTCATTGTCTTGCTGTATTTTCTTCCTGTCACTTATTTCTGATTTACTGTATTAACTTAGAGTCTGTCCTCATCTCTGCCACTAGACTATCAGCTCCACTCTTGACCATCTTTTCAAGGCTGATGTCTGTTGCCGTTCACAGTGTCTCACATGCCGCCGGTCTTCAATAAAAGATTTGATGAGTACACGTTGTGAGTGAAGGAGGATTGGCTCGCCTCTCCTGACTTGGAAAAGGAGATCTTGTTAGCACCAGCAGACCAAGAAGCAGGCAGAGGGCTCATGCTATCGCCGAACTGCTTACAGGGTGAAGAGACAGCTCTGACCGTTGTTACTGCTTCTGGGTTGCAACATTTACTCTTCACCCTGCAGACCGGGTTATGTGGGCAGCATAACTATAATAGGAAAAAATCCCCCCAAAAGGGAATATTCTTATCTATATAACAATTCTCCTAGGTTTTATTTATTTATTTATTTTTCCCCTAGGTTTCTTTTAAAAGAGAAAAATATTTAGGTATCTACTGCCTGAAAGACTTCATGGAAAATTAAATTAAAGACATTGCATTAAACATGAACACATTAAAATGTTGTGAGTACAATCAGTCCCTGGGGGGTTTTAATGTTTAATTATTACCCAAAGGAAAAAGTAGGGGGGGTACTAAAGGCAAGGGCCTCAGTTAAATTGAAGTATTCAGAATACCGTCATATCACTACACACACTTCTTGTATTTTGTGGCTTATTTGCATTGCTGGTTTTCATTTCAGTAGATTAGACAGGAAGAAAAGATATCATTTTTTTTTTCCTGTTTGAATTGGTATGAGGGAGAACCTTTCCACTGGAGGCAGAAAAGCCTGAACAAGGAGTCCTGCTCTTTCTTTCCAAAATGTTTGCTAAAGTTCAAAGACAAGTAATCTACAACTAGCATCCCTGCCTTCCAGTGTTATTTGATATGCTGATTACTGCAATGTGATCATTCCACATGTATACAAGTATTTAAAATCACATTGTACCCCATGAATATATACAATTCAAAATAAAATAAAACCGAGTCTTCATTTCACTGGGAGAGCAAAGAACAAATAAAAGCTGAAACTGTGTTCCTGAGCTAATATTTATTGAAGAATCTTCCTTTATGTCTTCATCCTGGCCTGCTCCTCAAGACCCCTGGGGATGAAGTGATAATTCATCCTTGAAACTCTAACTCTTGTTCTTCTCTTGCCTCATCTTCCCATGAGGATCAGGAGACAAGGTCTGGTTAGATTCTGAACCCCAACAGTGAAATCTCTGAGTGACACTTACAGGGTTTAGGGATGTTGTTTGCTCTTAAATAATTGAAATAGTAAAAGAATATCTATCTAAATCTTTATGTCTATATATTTGAATCTTGAATTTACTTTTAAATTTACTGCACCAGGGATTTAGCTCAGTGGCTTAAATGCCTGCTTGGCAGGCACCAGGTTGTGAACTCGATCCCCAGTACCAAATAATAATAGTAATAATAATAATAATAAAAATAAAATAAATTTACTGGAAAAACACATTTTCAAAGGTGACTCAGAAGTTCAAATGTTTATATTTGGTTGAGAAAAACATCAAACTGTTTTTGCTTTCAAAATTCCAGCTGTCATGTCAAAGTTTCCTACTTGTATTTAAATATTTCCATAAAATAGACTGAAACAGCCCTGCAGCTCTGTAGCTAATGAGCCCTGTAGCTAATGAGTACACTAAGCTACAAGGATCCTACCAGCCATGTTGCTAGCAGGGCAGGGTCTGTTTCTTTTAAAGTTTCTATTTTCACAAAACATGATATTGGGAGTTCTAGATGCAACAAACCTGGCGGAAAACAGGAACAGTTTCAGAATTGCAGCCTATCCATTAATGTTGTTAACTAATCTTAGTGACCCTAGACTCTACGATAGACACTAAACCATAAGACAAAATGAATATTTGGCACCAGCGGAATAATCTATTCTCAGAGGTTGCATCCAACAACAAGTGCTTAATAGTTTTTGCAGGCCAGTAAGGGGATGAAAATTCATCTTTCTGATTTCTCCACAGTCCCATTCACTGTTATTTCCTTTTTCTTTCTCTCTCCCTCTCTTTCTCCCTTTGGTTCATCTTCTAACCCAATCAAATACATTATTGACTTTATTGGTTAACTCTTACTAATATTAAAAGGGGGGATCTTTTGATTAAAAAGAAAAAAATGTAAGTCTCATAAAGATTTATTCTAGAATTCCAATGTGTTCACTGAACAGAAGCCTATGGTAAAATAGAAGTGACCAACCCTGGGGATTCACTGAGTTTACTTTTGGCCAAAATAAAATGCAGCCAGGGAGGTACTTTAAGCCAGGGAATGATGGCTTCTTAATCAAACAAATAAAAACCTCAGCCTTTCTGGAGTGAGATGGAATCCAACTTGCATTTCTTGAATGACCAATGATGTTGAATATTTTTTCATATATTTATTTGTCATCTGTATTTCTTTATCTGAGAAGTGTGTATTCATTTCAGAAGCCCATTTTTGAATTGGGTCTTTGAATTTGGGGGGCCTGATTTTTAAAAATTCTTTATGTGTTCTAGATAGACATACTTTATCTGAGGGACAGTTGGCTAAAATTTTTTCCCAATTCATGGATTTTCTTTTCACTCTGTTGGTGATTTCTTTTGATGTACAAAAGCTTTCTATTTTATTTATTTACTTATTTATATTTTTATTTTAAAGAGGATAAAACCAAGGATAATAAAATAGAATAAAACCAATCAAAACAAACCAGTGTGATACAGAACTTCCAAATATTATAAAATCAACAATAGTTACCATAATGCTTTTTGTTGTCTTCCAAATAGCTACAGAAACCTTCAGGCATAGTAAAAATCAGACTGAACAGAATAGAATAGAAACAATAAAAACAAAACAATGAGTGCAATAAAAGACTTCAAAACAAGCCAATAGTAAATACAAAATGGCTGCCAAAATATATCTTGTTATCTTTTAAATAGTTGCTCATGCCATCAGATTTAACATAATCAAACAAAACAGAAGAGAATAAAACCCAACCCAACAGAACAATGAAAATGTTATAGGACTTCCAAACAAGGCAATAGAGAATCAACAATTGGCTAAAATCCTCAGAAGGAGATCCCCGCTAGATGCCACACTGCATGCAGCTATCCTCTGAACTGATGATCAGACCACTGGCCCTAGACCTGCAAGGTCAGTGAAACTCCAAAGCACCACAGGCATCCAATTGCATTTCATCTCACTAGCTATCATCACAGCCTGTGTTTCTCTGGATGGGCTGGTAGCTTATGGGGTGAGGGGAGGTTGGCTCTTCTTATTTGCCAGCCCAAGTGCTGGAAGGGACTGGGGTCTGGCTGTCCCCACTCCAGTGGTGGCCCGTGCATGGCATTGGTTCCCACATGTGGCTTGCTTCCTGGTGTGGCTTTGTTCTCTCCTCCCACAGTCCACAGATGGCGCTGACTCACAGGGACATGTTCGGGTTTGGCTGTCCCCAGTCCAGTGGAGGGCCGTGCATGGTGCTGGTTCCCCAATGGGACTTGCTCCTGATATCCAAAATCTTTTTAATAAGATGAGATCTCGATTGTTGATTCTTCAAAGTACTTCCCAGGCAGTCTGGTTTTGGTTTGTGAACTCTCCGCCTACCCCTATGTCTTCAAGATTTCTACCTAGTTTGTCTTCTAGTACATTTAGTGTTTGTGTTTTAATATTTAGATCTTTGATTCATTTTGACTGTAGTTTAGTGATAGACATGGGTCTAGTTTTAGTCTTCAGTATGTGGAAAGTCAGTTTTTCCAGCACCATTTATTGAAGAGGCTATCTTTCTTCCACTGAAGGTATCTGGCCCCTTTGTCAAAGATAAGGTGATTGTGTGTCTTTGCACTTGTCCCTTCATCTTCTAATCTGTTCCACTGATATTCAGGTCTGCTTTTTTTTTTTTTTTTTGTCAGTACCATGCTGATTTTATTATAGTTGCTTTGTAGCATAATTTCAAGTCAGGGATTGTGATGCCTCCTGCCTTGCCTTTGTTGTCCATGATTGTCTTTGCTATTCTAGGTCTCTTCTGGTTCCAGATGAATTTTAGGAATGTTTTCACTAGATGTATATCATCAAAAAATTATCCAATAACAAATTCTGGAGGAGCTGTGGGAAAAAAAGAATGCTTCTCCATTTTTGGGAGTATAGACTGAGGCAACCACTATGGAAATCAGTGTGGAGATTCCTCAAAAAACTAGGATTAGAAGTCTCATTCAACCCAACTATTCCCTTTCTGAGTATTTTTCCAGAAGAACTGAAAACATCACACCACAGCAATGTATGTGTACCCATGTTTATAGTAGCACAATTTGTAATAGCTAAATCTTGGAAACAACCCAAATGCCCATCAACTGAGGAATGGATAAAAAAGATGTATTTTTATACAATGGAGTACTACTCAGGTATAAAAAAACCTCAAAGCTTGTATAGGTAAATGGATGCATACTCATAAGTGAAATAAATCAGACTCATATATGTAAACATCATATTGTCTCCCTGGTGTAAGAAACTGAAAGAGTAAATAAGATCCAAAAGGTACAATAGATGTTGTGAAAGGGAAAGAAACTGCTCAAAAGGAAAGAACAACTGGGATGGGGGAAAGGAGAAAAGAAGGAAGAGAAATATGTATATATATATAAATATATGCACAAGATAGTTAAAATAATTGTACTACTAATTCTGTTAATTCATGGAAAGGAACAGTTAGAGCTTATATTGCTTGATCAATTTTGCATGCCTATATATGGTAATCTGAGCAATATGCAGTATAATAACCATCGTTAATTTCCTATGATCTTGTTTTGAAATTCTGTATCATTTTTATTGTTTTTTATTCTCTTTAAAATAAAAAAATTAAAAGCAAAATGTAAAAAAACAAAAAACCTCAGCCTGAAACAGTAATTGTATTTTATTCATGCATCTGTCTTTCATTATTTCTGAACCTGATATTTAAATAATCAAAGTGACTTAAGCAAAATAAGGAGGCCAGGAGAGAGGGAACAAACAGGAATGGCAACAGTAATCAGCAGAGACCCTTAGATCAGGGCAGAGTTTCAGGAGCTGGGTGGCGGGTGACGGGGTGAGAAACCACATACTCTACAGACTAAACACAGAGGCAGGGAAAGGATCATATGCAAAAGTCTACTGACTAACAGAGGCGTCTACACTTTGCACATTTTTAAGCAAGAAAAAACACACAGAACAATAAGCACATTGATTCCATTTTATAAAAAGAAAACAAAGCAAGATGATAAGACACATGAATAGTAAAAAGGTCAGAGAAACACACATTGAGTTATTCAGGGTTAGCTGAGGTCTAGGGTGGGAGCGTGAGGAGGCATCTGGAGGAGTGAGTGGCTTTTGACTTCCTAAACTTCCAGTAAGTGTATAAAGGAAAGAAAGAAGGGAGGGAAGCAAGAAGGAGGGGTGGGGTGGAGGAGGCAGAGTGAGTGGGAGGATGGGCACCATCTTGATGAGCTGGCCATGGCCCACGCAGTATAGCTGCGCTTCTGCATCTACAGGGAATTGGTTGCAAGATGCCCACAGATACCAAAACCTGTGACTGTTCAAGTTCTTTATATAAATGGATACTATTTACAAGCAACATGCACACGTCATCTCATACACTTTAAATCATCTCCAGATGACCTGTAACACTTAAAACAATATTCATATTACATAAACAGTTGTTATTGCTTGGAAAGTAATGACAAGCATATGAGGTCTGTCCATGTTCAGGACAGATGTATTTTTTTCCAATACTTTCAATCCACCATTGGCTGAATGTAAGGTTGCATAACACTTGGACATGGAAGGATGACAGTACTTAGTTAAAATAAAAACCTTCCTGTATGACTTCAGCGTCTATTGTCTGTGTTGTCACCCTGCTCTCTTTATCCATGTCTCTTAGCATCTTGCCTGAGAAAGAAAGTGAAGAAATTTGCTAAGCCCAAGTCCCTCTTTCTGAGCTCAGAGCTCCTCTGACTCTGGAATGTTCCCTATGTGCTTCCCTGGCAGACAACTAATATCAGGGTTTCTGGCCATCTCACATAGGGCAGATATTCCAGGAAAATCCCACAGGTCACACCCTAATTCTGATGTAGAAAGCAGCTTCTGTCTTCCAGAGCACACAGAATTCAAGGGAAGAAAACTTCAAGAGCCAAATAGACATTAGATTTTAACAAGTGCTTTAAGTAAAAGCTGGAAATGGGAACAGGGACTGTATTTTCTCTGCAAAATGCATGTGCCTTTCTACCCTTCCTTCCTTTCTTCCTTCCTTCCTTCCTTCCTTCTTTCCTTCCTTCCTTCTTTTCTTTCTTTCTTTTCTTTCTTTCTTTCTTTTTCTTTCTTTCTTTCTTTCTTTCTTTCTTTCTTTCTTTCTTTTTCTTTTCCTTCCTTCCTTCCTTCCTTCCTTCCTTCCTTCCTTCCTATATTCTGTTTCTCTTTTGGACAGAAAAAAAGAAATAGGTAAGATTTCTTTGGCACTAGCTTCAAGAGAGAGCCCTGCATTACACTTCATCAAATCCCTTGAAAAGGGAATCCCAGTTAAACAGAGCACCAGGATGCGTAGCTGTTTACCTGGCATTTCTGTAGGGCTCCACCCACAACTCTCTGGAATTCAGAAGCCATTTTCCCTGATGTGAAATCAGCAGTGCTGGGTCCTTGAATTCCAGGCTCCAGCAAGCGGCCTCATATGCAGAAGGACCATGAAGGGATGAGGGTCAGAATCAAGGTGGGATTAGGAGGACAGCAAGACAGCACAACTATGTTCAACAGATGTAATCCATAGATGGTGCCCTACACAATAAGGGAGCTCAAACACTTAGACAGAAACCCCAAACACTAACACACATCAAGGAGGAAAATGATCTGTGTATGACAGAAATGAAACAGGAGAATGAAGCATAAGGCTGATTTTTTTTTTTTTATTGACAAATCTGTCTATTGCTTTTTTCCGGAGGGAGTTAGATTGGCAGTATCTAGACTCACTAGGACAGACTGAACCTCTGAAACTCATCAGAAGCATTAGGGCAAGAAATGGAAAAAAATGTTCAGAATGGCCAACATTTCAGAGACCAGCTGCCTTAGCAGACCTGGTACCAGAAATCACATCCATTCATTCAAGGATGAGACAAATCTCTAAGCAAACATCACTTTGTTTTACAATGGTTTTTCTAAGGAACTGCACAATTCCTGAAGAACAGGAGCTGAGGAGGTTTGATAGAACAGTTCAGAGAAAGGGTTAGAGCCATCATCCAACCATCGGCCTTTGTAGGCAGAATAGAAAGGAGGGGTTAGATCATGCCTAGTGTGTAAGTGGATGCTCATGTGTGCAAGCACCCACGGGAGGGGTTGGGGTGGTGCCTGGCAGGCAGGCTTCTCACCATTTCTCTTCCTTGCCTCCTCCTTTGTCACTTTCTGCTGTGCCATTACATTCTGGGGTGAGCGTCTCCCTGAGCTGGGCTTCCCTGATTCGTTGCTGATGACAGAGCCATTCTCACTGGGCGACCTGCTGGAGTAACCATAGCAACAGGGAAGATGGTAAGTTTCAAGTAGAACAGTCACCTCTCAAGGTTATTTTATTTGCACAGTTTATGTCTATAGCTTTTCCTTTTAGTTCTACTAGCAAAGAAGAAATGATACAGGAGAAGAAGAAAAGCAAATCCACCTACGCTACCGCATGGGTGAGGCAGCTGGCTGTTTGGAAGTGCGTTTACCAGGCTTGGCTGGTTCTGCAGACAAGTTTAGTGAGCGCAGCCCGAAGGCCCCTCTCAGTTTCATTAACACTCAGTGACCATGGAAACAGGGCGACAGTGTTTGTGTAGCATGGCCTCCTTTCAACACATGGCACGCTGGATGCTGAGTGTTTGAATCACAGGGACCTCTTTAGACATGTACAAGCCACAGTTCTTTTTGACTATTCTCTTCATGGCATAGACCTTGCTTGCCAAAGATTAACTCACCCACCATGGGGCCTTCACTCTGTCAATCACACATAACACGCGCCCGCGCGCACACACACACACACACACACACACACACTTCTTTTAACTGTGGTAACCAGAAGTCACTTACATTGTGAAACAGCTGACTCGAGTTATTTGTTCCTTTAACCTCCTAAAGTTTTGGAGATATTTTTTGTGTGCATCTTTGTGCCAGGCATCCAGACCAACAGACACTAACCCACACTGTGCTATCTCAGCGCTTCATGAGGAGCTCCCACTGTGTGCTGAGTGCTCCCCGAACTGGTTGTGAGTCAGCATGATGCTCCCCTGACTTGGTGATGGTCAGTGTTAGTCAGTAAGTGAGGAATACGGAGGCGGTAGAGGTGAAGTGTGTTGTCCAGGACAGAACTGGGCAGTGGGATTAGAGCCAGGGATCCCCCTCTACCCACCCTCCTTTGCTGCTCCCTACAGGGGCCCGAGATGAGAGCAAGCCACAGGGCCTTCTTTCCATCACTCAGGGTCAGACTCTCAACTTCTGCGACTCTGGGAAAGTGGGCTCTCCAGAGGCCCCCGGAGATTCGTACCAGGCTGGAGGTAGACTGAGTGCAAAAACCAACCACCTGCCTCAGCGGAAGGCCCTCAGGAGGCAGATATCTGGAGGCTTCTCCTTTAGTGTCAGTGGTCCACATTTAGCAAAAACGGGCACTGAGCCTCGCCCCCCAGTGGAAAACTGACTGGAATCAATGCCTAACCCAGGAAGTCGGCAGCTGGTGAGGTGGGAGCTGTGTGTCCTTGCAGATGTGCCGCCTTGCTCGTTCCCTCTCCTCTGGGAGCCAAGAGCTCTCAGTTCTGCACACATCAGGACCTTAAATCCACCAGCAGTGAGAAAGCTGGAATGTCTTAGTACAAAGCAGCATGTGCAAGGGCGTTCTATGGAGCACTAGAGCCCAACTTCCACACACAAAGTCTGGGAAATGTTTACTCTGTTCATTCTTGGGAGATTCCTAAGGCACATTAGCATATCAAAGGTTCTGACTGGTTCTGTCACAGAATCATTTTGTTTCATTAAGTCCAGCATTTTATAGTTTATGTAGCCATAAATCCCTTTACCATAAAACTTTTAAAATACCCTATAAAACTAGTCGTCTGGGAAATGTATTCTGAGAAAATACGAATTGGGCATTAATATGTATTATTTATTTACCCAAGAGCTATTTGATTACTAAATGTAGGGTGTATAAATACACATATGTAGAGAAGTCATACACCACTGGGTTGTTTTCAGAATCACATGGTTAACAGGACCTACTCTTCCAGCTGGCTTTATTGGAATAAAAGACTTTCATTTAGTTCTTGAGGAAAAAGGAAAGAGAAAGGCTTTTTGTAACCTATTTTACACTTGCAAATTACTTCATTATTTTGTAGCATTTTAAGACCCTTTCCTTCATTTTCTTCTGAAGCAATTTTCTGACTGTTCCTCTCACTCCAAGGAGAGGTGTCAATGAGTAAATTTCTATAGAGAAAACCCAACTTCATTCTTTGCATTAGCTTGTCGAGTTCTGTTTACCAGGAGTCATCAACTCCAAACTCCTAATCAAAACCAGAGACTGAGACTGTGTGTGTATATATTCACATGGCAGCAAAGTATTTGAAAGCAACAACATGTCACCCGTGAGACTGAATTTAATGGTCCCCCATTCAGAGACCAGTGGTAGACAGAGAGCCTGGAAAGAGTCTTTGAGGTGGGAATGAATCAATTACTGAAAAATGATAGCCTATCACTAAGTGTCCTTTGCAGATGACTGTCCCTATGAGGTTGGTTCTTCATCCTGGCCCATCAGCTTCAGCCACAGACTAACACTGTAGCCCCTGCAAGACCCTAGACCAGAGGAAAAGAAACTGCAACACCCATCAGACTGTCTGCGATTGATTGAGTCTTTAGATTTCTGCTTTAAAATCATGTTTAAAAATGGAAGCATGTGGATAACTATCAAATAGTTGGCTTTTCTTATTTTCATGTATGAAATGTTTTGGGTCATCTAACAGAGACTGTGGTCCATATCTAGGTTGAATAAGGAAACTGATACAGAAAGATGGGGAAAGCAGAAACATGATTCATGATGGATTTGGCATTTAGGATCTTTCCTAATGATGTGAGACTTCCTTGATCAGCCAGACTTGAACATGGATGAGGTTTCTACCGCAGTCTGGGCAATGATACAGCTGGCCCCTCGTAAGATTGCATTTTTATGATGAAATAATAATGAAGCAAATGTAGAAACCATGCAGCAGTATAGAGGTTTTAATCTGTTGTTTCACAAGCTAATATTTCTTAATAAAAATGTGTAGTAAATAACTGAACTCAATTAGCAAGAGGCCACTCCTTGTTAATCCAAGAAGAAATGCTTGTTCTAATACAGTTTTTGTAAAATTAATCTTCACACAATTTACTCAATTCAAATAGGTGGAAAAGAATTTTTATTTGTCCTGGAACTGCTGTGTTAATATCCTAATTCTAGTAATTCTATTTCTTTTCAGTGTCTTTTAAATACGTAATAAATAAGTTGTCAATATGCCTTTATTATATCTGACAAAGATCATAATGAGAATAATTGCTGCAGATAACAGCATTTGCAAACCAAGTCAGATCAATCATCTGTTGCTTCTGTGCATCTCAACTCTGCTTTGCTTGGGCTCTTCCCCACTGCAGAGACCATTGCAGCAATGGTGCCAATTTGTTCATATCTCTGTAATCAAGTTTTGGGGAAGTCTTCCATCACACTTTATCTGAACTTGACCACATGACAAAGCAGGACACAAGCAGAGAGTTGGAAAATGCTTGCATATGGGGGCTAGTTTTTCTTGTTGCCCTTGGAATCATCTTGGGAGAAAGCCAGAGCTAGCTTGCTGGAAGATGAGAAACCAGATGGAAAGAGGTCTCAGTGACATGGGCCACCCCAGATAGCAAGTCAGACTGTCTAAAATAGAACTGTGCTCTCCTCTCCATCTTTCTGTACCATTACTGTGGTTTTATTTCCTTCTTTGTACTCTTCACCACTTGACCTGGAAATAAACAGACCTTATCTATTTCATTATTTATTATCCATTTCTCCCCACCAGATTATAAACTCCATGAAAACACAAACTCTGTCTTGTTCACTGAAATACATCCAGTGTCTGGCAAACAGCAAACGAGTCCAGTAATACATATCTGTTAGATAAAGGGAGGCAGAAAAGGAATGACACAGAAAAGATATGATTTTTCCAATCTCCATAGTGGCCTCAGGCAAGACAGGAGGGAGTAGGCAATGGATGCTGGTCTTGCCAGCCAACAGGACTTACCATGGGGTTCATAACCTTTCTATGAAACTATTGAGAAGTGATTATAATGAGTCTCTGACCTAAATTCTCCCCCTTATCATCCACATCATCATCAGAGTAGTCCTTTTAAAAAACACACTGGATGTCACTGTCCCCCTCAAAAGAACTTTCAGTGGCTTCTCATTGGCTAGAGAGTAAAAGTCTCCTAGCTTGGTGGTCAAAGTGGTCTACAATTCATCTTCTCATTTTATCCTTCACTGCATTCCAACCACTGTGAACTCTAAACTCCGGAACACTCACTGTCCTCTTCTTCCCCACTCTTTCAGATGGATGCCTTTATCTCTTCCTTCTGACTCAGATCCTCCCTCCCCACCCTTCAAGGCATGGCTAAAACAACCTGCCCCAGGATGTCCCCTGGGCAGCATTAAGTCCCCCTCTTCTCTTTGCTGCAGCACTTAGACCCCACGCAGGCACTCACACAGTGTCACACGGTTTCCCACTATTTATCTCTCTGTCTCCTCCACCACGAGATCCTTGGGTCAGCAATTATTCACCCACATTGTTACAGTCTTCCTGATGCCTGTCAAAGTGCTCTGTTCATAGCAAAAACTCCATAAATGGTTGTGACTGGAATCAGAAACTCGATCGAGAAGCTGCCAGATAAATTCCAAGTATCCCAAAAGAAAGGCACTGCTTTTAAAAGACATTAAAACCATGAGTGTGACATCAGAGCCAAATTCGCTGGCATAAACAGAGGAGCTTCATTTCCATGGTAGTGGCTGATCAGTGACATAAAGCCTCACAAAGGGCGACCCAGAGAGGGCAGGGAATGTGACTCTCGTCATCTCCCTTAGTCTCCTTTGCAGTATTCAAAATGAGTATGGAGGGGACTTTCTAAAGAGAACCGGGTAACCCGCTTGAGGACACAGCTACTCCTACCATCAATGACTTCTCCTGGTGACAGGGAAAGGCAGAAGTTGGCCCCTGCCTACCTTTTTCTGGTTTCGGTGGACTTGGCCGTCTTGATGGTGCTCCCGTCCTGAGCAACGTCCCTCTCCTGAGGAGCATCTCTAACTGGCAGGGGGAGGACCACGGTCTCCTGTGTCACAGGGATGACTTCCTCATCTGCCCCTTGCTGGCCCAGGTGCTGCTTGGCATAGTCAAAGCCTTGCACGGGCTGCAAAGATGAAATAGATTCATAGTTATCTTTCTAGGGAAATGTCTCCAGTGATGGTTCTAAGAGAAGACAGGAGGCAAAACACATGAGACAGGAGCAGACAGCTTTCTGCTGAGCAAGAGCCAACTCAAATCTACATTGTTATTGTGCCCTGCAAAACCAGAACCTGTATCAATTCCGCTCAGAAAATGAATCTCTATAGATTAAGACTTGCGTGGAAAAAGGAAGAGTGCAAATATGATACAAATAGGTGTGTGGGACTGAGTTCTTTCATGGACTGCTAGTTGGAAGCAAATGCTAGTTAATACATTAATTAAGATATAACAGTCCCCGTATCATTCCCTGCCTAGAAATAACCTGGTTGCTCTTGAATTCTACTTACATACAGCTTTACATGCAATAGCATTTGTGTGACTTTGCCAAGTCACTTGAACTTTGAACATCAATTTTTCTCATCTGAGAAATGAAGATACTCTTATCTGCTTTACCTTCGTTACCTTTGAGTATTAAAGTGGATGGCAGATCTGAAAAGAGGGAAATGCGTTGCACAGGTGAAAGCAACACAAGCATTGATATCGATACAGAATTTGGGGACCTGCTCTTTCATTCAGACTTCTCTCTTAAACAGGCTGACTCTCCTATAATTCATTCCCAGGGAATTAGCAAGGCTTTTACTGCACAGTGTCTGAAATTCCAAGTGAACAAGGCATCTGTGAGCAAAATCCAACAGACAACTAATAGAGCGATAGGAAAGAATCAAGAAGCATATTTAAATAATTCCTGGGAGTTTCTCTAGTCTGCTTCACAGCCTCCATGTAACACTAAAAGCCAACTCTCATGTAATGTTTATTTTGTTCCAGGCACAGCACAGGGCAATTTACATATACTCACTTAATCCTTACAAGGACCTATCCATTAATATTGTTACCACCGGCATATCACAGATGAGAAAACTGAAGCACAAAGAGGTTAAATAACTTTCCTGAGGGCATACAGGTTGTATGTAAGGAACAGGAAACAGGTGGCCATTCTTAGGGTGACAAGTGTCCTGTTCCAAGCAGATGTTCATGCCAACCAAGCTGCCCTACATCTTGTTACGGCCCTGACTACTTTCTCCTAAGGAAGCCAAGCAGTCATGTTCTTTTCAATTATATAAAGGGAAAAACTAGAAGGAAAGGCTGTCAATCAATGAGAGAGTAAAGTGAAGTGAACTACAAAGGAAAGAAGTAACAAAAGCCAAGAATCTTGGCCCACTGCATTCATCAACTTCAGTGTGCTATCAGCAGCAGCCCAGCTGACAACCATGGTAATGGGTCCGTCTATGTACCTGGTCTCTGAAGACAGGTGCAGGATCCCTGCCATGGCCTCAGCTCCCAGGAAAGCCACAGCCAGCTCCTCTGCTTAGTATGTTAGGTTTATTACTGCATCTCAGGAAGGTCCTGAGGACTTCCTCTGGCACTGTAGCCTACATTCTAACGATGCAGTGATGTCCCCTGGGGCCATCCACCTACTCTGAGGATTGGTGGCGAAGGCTAACTTTTTCATTGTCTTGCTCCTTGACATTCACTGAATTCCAACCACACACACAGTCATGAGAGGTGATGCAGCCGGCTCTCTCTCAGACACTGCAGTATCCCTGGGTTGCAACAGCAGGACTGCAGCAAGACACAGCCAGTTCCACAACTTCGCTGGCTTCATCTGACAAAGGGTTTTGGATATCCAAGTGCCTCGCCCAGCCTAGTTGAACAGAAAGACAACCAGCAGCCCTGCACACAAGTGATTGCAATCAGTTCTCAGGACATCGATTTGCTTGATTTATAACATCAGCTGGATATCTCAAGAGACACAATGCATAAGGTAGGCACACAAAGGCAGCTGTGGAAACCATAAACATTTCATCTATTCTAGCTCCGGAGAGCTTTCAAGCCTGAAGGTATGCTGTAATCTTGTGTTGCCCAACTCATCTTAGCAGATGAATAAGACTTTAGTTCAATCTATAACACATAGACGCCACATCCAACCTCGGCATGGCACGCCCTCACTTCTGGACTCAGATGCAACTAGGTTCTGGTAATTACTTGTGAGGTCTGAAAGGCTCATGTTGTCACCAAGCTAAGCTAGCTGTTTCTTCTTGGAATGGTTTCGTTTTTCATGCCTTGGCAAGTCCCAGTGTACCCTTCCCACCAGCATCCTGCTGTGTCTGTGAAGCAGGTGCCTTTGCATCCACAGAAGCAGAAGAGCATTCTTTGGGATTCGGCTTTTCAGCAGACAGAATGTCTAATCAAGTTGCGGCTTCCCAACAGGTGTATGGGTTTTGTGCGTGATAACAATCCTTTGATTTCTTTTGCACGTGTGAGATGTGATGGTGCAGAAGAATGGAGGGATGCATGACCACAGTAAGGATAATCTCCATGTCCCGTGGGTATGAAGTGAGACAGGAATCTGCCACTTCATTTCTACACAGGAAAACAAAGATCAGAGACTCAGAGCTTGGAGAGACTCCTTCCTCCCAGATCCCAGGGTACAGGCAGGTATATGATGAAGAAAGAGCTCGAAGACTCAGGTGTGGGCTTCTGTTAGTTATGTGACTCTGGACAAATCCTAACATTTCTCTCTCTGGTTTCTTGGCAGCTAAACGAGGATAATAAAACCTGCCCTGACTGTGACCGACCTCATAGGCCTGCCGTGAGGAACAAACGAGGTGACAGATTTAGAAGAGTCCAGCAAATTGTAAGGCATTATTTAAACACTGAGTATTACAGTCAGGATGTTTCTCTGGGGGAATATCACAAAAGTGACTACGTGACTGGAAAATTAGCCTTCAGAGTTTCCTCAGTCCACTGCCCTGCCAGGCACCAGAGGTGGATGGGGCAGAGATATGCAGGCAACTGAGGGAAAATGGAACTGAAACCAGGCTTCAGAGAAGTCATGGGTCTGTCTTTCAGCAGCCACCCTGCTCTGGCCCTGTAGCATTCCATCATGGCAGCCACTGAAGAAAAGTCACTCTAGTCAGGAGAACATTTGGGAGTCAGTGTGCCCAAAGGAAGCTTGCATTAGAAGCTGAGACCATATCACAGTCAGATTGGGCTGGCACAACAAAATACCATAGACAGGTAGGCTTAAAAATAGCATTTATTTCTGACAGTTCTGGATTCTGGGGAATCCAAGATCAAGATGCCAGTGTGGTTGGGTTCTGGTGAAGGCCTATTATGGTTTAGATCTAGAATGTCGCCCCCAAATTTCATGTGTGCAGAGGTGAGACTTTTGGGAAATGATTGGATCGTGGGGATGATACACTCATCGCTGAAATAATCCACTGAAGAGTCCACAGCTGAATGTGTTGTTAGGAACTGGGGGTCTAGTCAGAAGAGGCAGGTCACCAGGGGTACTTACCTCCCAGGCATCTCCTTTCTCCCTCTTCTCCCTGGCCACCATGTCACGAGCAACTCTTTGTCTGCGATCACCCCCTGCCATCCTGTTTCTGCCTTGGCACTAGTCAACCATGGATTTGAACTGTGAACCAAAATAAACCTCTCTTCCTTTCAGCTGTAGGTGTTGGGTATTTTCCCCAGTGACAGGAATGCAACTAAGACACAGCCCTCTGCTGGGACACAGACTGCCCACTTCTTATATCATCACACAGTGCAGGAAGCAAGAGAACTAACCAAGGCTTCTTTACCAAGGGCACTAATCTCATTCCCAGGGGCTCCATCCTCATGAACTAATTATCTCCCAAAGACCTACCTTCTAATACCATCACTTGGAGGATTAGAATCTCAGCATATGAATTTGGAGGGCACAAACATTCTGACCATACCAGATCTGGTTCCTCCATTACTTCTGCCACTTATAAACCATATGACCTTGAAGGAGTTACTTTCCCATGTGTAAAAGGAGGCAATCCAATTAAATCATTTGTAAGGTCCTTTCAGTTCTCTCCAAGTCCTAGTTTTCTGTGCCTCAGTTTCTTTACCTGTAACATGATGGTCCCTCCTCAAAAGGATGCTATAAGGACTAGAGAGCTGCTACACGTAAATTGCTTGGGAGCGTATGGGGCAAAGAATGAGCATCAGATAAGCATTAGCTATCAGGTTCTGATCATGAAACAGAGGGTGTCCTCCAAATTAGACTTGTATCAGTGTTTCTGAAGGCTCCTATGATGGTTCCAAAGCCCAGCAGGAAAGGCCTGCAGGCCGGAGTTCCTCCCCTGATTCCCACATACCTTCGCTCTCTGAGGCAGATTTATCATGGTGTCTGGCTTGAAGTCGTTCTTGTTCTTCCTGCAGAGCACAGCAGTGATGATGATGATGATGACCGTGACCACAGCAATGGGCGCCAGGACCGCAGCAATGATCCACAGATTGTTGGGTGGGTTCTTCACCACGGCTGTGGGAAGGGGCCAGCAGGAAGCATGTGACAAGGAGCACTAGGGAGAGGGAAGCAACCCAGACATAAATCCCCCAGCCCCAACCCCAAGTCATGAGACAGATGGGAGGAAGTGGAGGTTAAGTGGGTTCAAGGTCAGCAAGCCTGTGCCTCAGCAGCATGTGACCTTGGGGAAGTGGTTTGAGCCTTCTGAGACTCAGTTTCTTCATCTGTAAAATGGAAGCATCACTTTGTAATGTTTTAATGTGGGCCCTCCTATAGGGCTCAATAAAAATATCCTCTATTAGTATTAAGAGGAGGAAGATGGATCCCTATCAATTTTCCTCATTTGGTGATGTGAGAATTCTGTAATGGTTCCTAATAGAGTCTTGAACATAATAGGTGTTCAATTAAAAATTGAAAACATGCATACATGAACTACCACTCTCCCTGTTGCAATTTGATTCCCCACACAGATATTCTAATAGGACAGTCTATCAACAAGTTATAAATTCCATCTGTGTGGCTATTCTAGTCCATATTCAAATGAATATACTCATAATCCAGTTCATGTATCATTCTATTTAGAGTCTGGTTAGCATAACTTGGTCTTCCTGATCCTGCTGAATTCTGAGGATCACCTCTACAGATGACTTTATATTTCAAGATCATGTGTCAATGAATACATTGGGTTTGAATGACTTCAACTGACCTAATTTTAATAACACTTCATCCACCAACATGAATTTATCAATGTACACAAGACAAATCTGTTCTATCCTCATCTAAATAGAGGTGAAGGAAGTTTACATAGTGTACCATGAAAAAAGGCATCCTCCAAAATGATAAAAGTGAGCTCCCAAAGCTGAGGACTTTGGAATATAAAGACCCCACTGTTAAACACCATGTGGAGAGGGATTGTCTGAGGGTCTAGTGGCTTCCTCTGCCTTCAGCCACCTCCTGACTTTAACTGGCCCCTTGTTAGCTGAGATCTGCCTGTCATCTGGCTGCCCTTGGGCTCAGAATATTATTAGTACAAAAAATATTTCTATACCCACAGTTGTTAATCACATTATTAACTTCTGAAAACAGCCCACTAGATTCTGTTGACATTACACACTTAATTGTCACTGCTTTTAGTAATTCAGAATTTATATGCGAGTTTTGTGTTTGTGCCATTAACATTTTCAAAGCTTAGTGCTTCTGTGAAAACTATCAATATGCCTCTTTGGCCAGACTATCCTATCTTGATGGATAAAAATGTACAGAATCTCAGTGTATATACTAGCTAAATAGCTATGTATGATTTTTCTCATTAGCAAAAACAAAGCATTTATGTGCTTTGCCTTTACACTGTTTGATTGTTTTGGTGGATGTGTTTTTTCTAGGGCAGCATGTAAAATCCTCTCACCTCTGTTGAAAAGGTAAGAGAATAGATTTATCTTGTCTACATTAATAAAGTCATTTAAATGATATTAAAGGGAGGTCAACTGAAGTCATCTAAACCCAATGTATTCCACTGGCTCTCGATCTAAAAGTACAAAGTCAAGTACAGAGGTGAAAAGGAATGAGTGGCTATTTAAATTGCAAGAGTGAGTAGAGGACAGAAAGGAAATGAAGGCAACGTGCTGTGAGCGCCTATTCTGATGCAGCCAGTGCCACATCCTTTGCCAGTGAGCTCATGTCACCCCAATTCACTGAGCCCTGTCCTGGGGAGGTTGGATGCTAACATTGAAAAATCATTTCTCTAGAACAAAGTTTTATGTCATTTCCGAGTTTACATGCATGAGTGGAAGTGTGAGTTTTACACATGCACACAGTAGGATTTGTCAGAAGGAAAGAAGTCAAAGGTCCGAATGATCCAAACAGAATAAATTATCCTCCTGTGGAGCAAATATTGAAAGGAGAAGGAACCTGCTCGAGAATGTTTCTGGCTCCTTTTGGTGGCCGACACCTATTAGGTCTCAAACGTTAAGAGTCCACAGCTGGGGGCAGTGGATGCCAGGAGGAATGTGCACAGGGCCCAGCCACTGGCGAGTGCTGGGTCCACATCCCTTTTCTGCCCAAGCCCTCCAGTGGCTCTCGTGCCCCTCAGAGCCACCCATGAGGCTCAGTGACCATGGCCCTCATCTGTGTCTGTGACGTTGTATCACTCTGCCCACTCAAGTCACCGCCTGGTTGGCTCTCAGACTCTCCTCTGCCTGGAATCTGCAGGGATCCGCAGGGACCACTTCCTTCCTTCCTCCCCTTGGCTGTTCGCTTCCTCACTGATCCTCTTACTGATGCCTCCCCCAACCATCTAAAACAGCAACTGCTGCCTACCCAATATTCCCCAGCCCACCCCTGCTCACTTCCCCGGTGGCACTTACTAGCATCTAATTCATTGCTTATTTCATCTCTTGAGTCTGCCCTGCCAGGAATGTTATGTCCATGAGGGCAGGGACTTCCTTGTCAGTTTTATTCATTGCTGTGTCTGCAGTACCTAAGCCAGTATGTGGCACACAGTAGATGCTTACTGAATATTTGTTGAAGGAATGAACAAGAGTGAGTCTCTCTCACCAAAATGTTACTCCAGTTTCCTTTAAGTAGCATTTTTTGAGATGAATGTCACTACTTTCCAACTGAGATCCTCTTCTCAGCCAAACTCAACCTGCAAACAACTACGAAGGTCTCGGCTAACCACCACCTTCCCAATCCCACAGGTTCCTGACCATCCTGAGCCCTGCCTCTCCCCAGCAGTTCACTCCCATCTGTGAGTTTCTTTCTTCCTTGAATTCTGAGCCCCACTCTTTCCTGGCCTTCCTCTTGTCTCTTGCTGTTCCTCCTCAATGTCCTCTGCTGGCTCTCACTCTTCTGCAGGTGGATCCAGGCCCCAGTACCACCTTTTTCTCTCTAGCAGACTCCTCTCCTAGTTAGTTTCATCCACCCCTCAACTCTGAGTGTCATCTCTCCCCTGTCTACACCTCCTGAGCTCCAGGGATGCCTCACCAGACATCTCAAACCTGACATGGTAAGAGCCGAGCGTGGTGGCGCATGCCTTTAATCCCAGCACTCAGGAGGCTGAGTCAGGAGGATCATTGTGAATTCGAGACCAGCTTGGGCTACAAAATGAGTTCAAGGCCAACCTGAACTGCATAGTGAAACCCTGTCTCAAAAAATAGGGCCGGGGATTTAGCTCAGGTGTGAGGTTGTAAGTTCCATCTCCTGTACCAAACAAAAAACAAGACAAAATCCTGACATGGCAAAAGCCAGACTCGATTTCATCTCCCATGTCCCCATTCCAGCCACAGGAAGCCTCTTTGTCCCCCATCTTCTGCACCTCACAAGATGGCACCACAAATGGTGCTCAAGCAAATACCTAGAAGTCACCCTTGGTTCCTCCGCCCACCCAGCTCCTGTTCCTGCCACATACAGGATCCATGATCTTGTCCTCAGCTCTGTCCTCCCAAATATCCTGAACCCATCCTCTTCTCTGAGCCTCTGCCTCCGGTGCTTTTACCTCTCTCCTGGAACCTAAAGTGGTTTTCACTCCTGTCCTCTATGATGAGAGAGAGGAAAAGAGAGCGGGAGAGGAAGAGAAAGAAAAAGAGAGGAGTGATCCCTGAGGAATCCACTGAGAGAGGGTGCAGCACAAGAGAGGAAGCGAATAGTTGACAGACATGAAGAAGACAGTGTCCAAGAGGAGGCCAGGGGAGAAATGCGGAGGGAGAGAATCTCAGCTGAAAATGTCATTTTAGGAACAAGTTTGTGGAGAGTGGCCAACATCATTCCTGGGCAAAGGTGCTGGGCAAGCAGGACAACATGTGGTCAGAACCACCACCCTGGAAGCAAAAGTTGTTCCTGATGAAGGCAAGAGAGGAAGAAGCCAGGAAAACTGTGAGCCAGGTGCGCACACCAACCCACTGCTCCTTACGCAGCACTGACATCAGGTAGGAAACGCAGGAGAGGAGACCTTCCCTGGCCTTCCATGCTTGGGATGTTGCCACACACAATCTCACACCTTCACACCCCTCCCTCCCTCGCTTTCTTTACAGCCTTTGTTTAGGTTCCCAGTGCCTGGGACGCCACACAGCTTCCTTACTGGTTCTGCCACTCCCTGTCTCCTCCCATCCTGGACACAATTAATCTTCCTCAACTTCAAATGATACTGCCCCACTCAGAAATCTTTAGTCGCTCCCCATAACCCCAAGTACAGGGGCTGCTCAAAAACTACAGTGTGTTTAAATTTTTAAAAAGTTATCCCAGTAAAAGACACATTGTCAGCAATATCCCTCAAAATATTCCCCCTCACTTTGAACACACTTATCCAGTTGCTTTGGTCACTTTCTGCAGCAGTTTTCCAAGCCCTTTTTCCTGAATGTCTTTATAAGATGTGCTGAGTTCCATTGGACAGAAAGGCAGGCTCAGAAAAACATGACTGTGTGTCCTCACCTACTTTATTCACTGAATCTGGCACCAAGTGAAGTGTGGCTCTTCCTGAAAATCAAAATGACCATAAAAGGTAAACATTTTGAATTGATTTAGGACACTGAGGCAGCCACGACCACACAAGAGGACTTCCAGAACTGTTTGAGAAAAGTGGCAAGAATGATGGGTCGTGTTTGAAGGGAGGGGAGTGTCTTTAACTGTACCAAGTTTTAAAAATTTAAACATGAACCGTAATTGTGATCATCCTCAAATTATATACCATCCCCTTCTCCTGCCATTTAAGGACTGAGTCTCCTGATAGATACACTTCTCTAATTCCATCAATTCCTCCACCTGTTCATGCTGGCCATGCGAACTCCTTTTTTTCCATGCACACCTGGTATTTCTTCTCTCCATTCTTTTCCTTGGGCTGTTCTGCTGGAACACACCCCCTTTTCTCCTTCTGCTATAATACAGGTAAGAACACAGCTCTGAAGCCAGACAAACCCAGATGAGATCCTGCTAACCAAGTACCAGTTCTGTGATGCTGAACAGGTTATTTCATTCTTCTGAGATTCAGTTTCCTTTCCTGCAATTTAGAGCTAAATAAACACAGTCCCTGTGAGAGCAGAAGGTGAGAAAATCTAGGTGAAGCAAGTAGCACAGTAGTGTCATAGGGAGGCATACTCACAGAGGCAGATACCGTTTTTAATGTCCCGTCTTTTGTATCTTCATTCCGGATGGCCCTTCAAAGCAAAGCTTCCTCTGCTGGTCCCTGGGTCACACTGCCTAGGCCAGGCCTCTCCTGCAATATCCTCTTTCCTAGCTACATTAACTCTCAGTCCCTCAAAGGCAAGCCAGGTCTCAGTTGCATCTGTGTGTCCCCTAGCACCAGGCATTGTTCACATGGGACTCTATAAATGTCTATTGAATCTAATTATCTTTCATTTCCCAGGCATACAAACATAATCTCAGCTGTAGCAATCTTTCGTAGCTACCCTCTAGATTACAGGAACAGGGTAAGAGCGGTATCACCTGGGGGCAGTGTGATATCATTGGGTAATTTGAATACTATAAACCACATTTCTTACCCAAAACCTAAGGCTTCACACAACACACAAAATGCAGGTGATTAATTTAAGAATCTTCCAGAGTAGAAAAATGTTTAACTCTGACACCATTAACATGAGTTGGGAGATTCAGACTCCAAGGAAACATTTAATGGCTTTAAAAATGCGGAATGAAGACTGTCTCCTTACGGTCAGCTTGTAGAAGGACAACGTGGTGTAGAGTCAAGGCCATCCTTTGGGAGTCAATGGTGCTCAGGATCTTGGCTGCTGCAGTCCCCAGCAATGGCTTCCCATTGTACAGGGTGTAGTAAGTGAGCTCCGCTGGGTCCTTTGGTCCCGGCACACGCTGCATCTTTACCATCTTTCAGAAAAAAAAGAGGCCGGGTGTTGACAGCACGTTTTGTACCGACCCAGCAGCCCTGGGGCGATCAGAAGGCTTTCCACACTGCTAAAGTAGGCTGTGGCTAAGTGAACCCACATGGGATAGCCTAGAAATCAACCTTCACGACCCTCCCTATTGCCAACCTTTGGAAGCCTGCTATTGTTGGAAACGGAGATGAAGTGGGGGGAAAAGGTTTTGAAAAATATGAACATCTGGAAAGCACAGTTTGAAGTTGGAGGTGAAAACACAGAATAGGATGTTTCTCAGGCCCCACAGAGGTCTGGCCTCATTAGAAAATAGGCTTCCACATTAATTCAGGGCATGGTAGGTTATTCTCAAACAAGATTTTTAATTTCAGATGTCTGCAGTTGGCAGAAAGGAAAAAAGAAAATTAACCTACACATCTGCAATTCAAAAGATCACTGATAAATACAGCAGTTGGAAATTCTAAGTTTGTCTTCTAAAATACTAGTGTAGTTGTACTTTTCTTTATTATAAAAGTTAGACATATTTGGGAAGATTTGAAAATATAGAAAAGCATTAAGAAATGAAATAAACTAAAAATAATCTTTAATGCTTTTACCACAGCTAAGTACTGTTATTCTTTGGAGTACTTCCTTGTAGTGTTTGTTTTTTTGCCACAAAAACCTTTCCTTTGTAATTTTACAAAATTATTTCTCATACTGTCATATAATATACCTTGCTAAATGTGCTTACATCTTGGGCCTCAAATATTTCAAAAGCATAAATATTTACTTTGGCACGGTATTCAAACTTATTTAACAAATGCTTTATTATTAAACATTTACATTGTTTCTAATTTTTCACTCCTATAATTAATAATGGATAAACATAAATGTAAAAATTTTAATTTTCAACACTTATATAGTGTTCTACTATATGCATGCCTGGTAAACTTAACTTCATTTATTATATTGAGTATTTAAGTTACCAACTTTTTGTTCTTACCATTAACAACTGATAAACATAGTATGTAGTATTTTCCAAAATACAATATATATGACAGATTTTTAGTTTCATAGACTATTAAAAGATTTACAAAAATGTTTATAGCAATTTTGTTCATAATAGCAAAAAAAAAAGCCTCCTGAAAATTCAAAAGTCATTAAAAGTAGTCTGAATAAATGAGTAATGGTGTGGTCATACAATGAAATAATGTAGAGCAGTGAAAATGAATGAATGATGGCTAATTTGTATCAATGTGGATCAATACAAAAGCCTGATGTTGAACAACAGGAATGAATCATAGATTATAAAATTCAAACCTGGCAAAACTACATGACATATTATAGAAGTATTCACATATGGATGGTAAAACCTATATAGGAAACACAGGAGCAACTGAATACAAAATTTAGAATCAAGCTCAACTCTGATGGGAGGGTAGGAAATAGAATCAAAGGAGACACACAAAAAACTCCTGGCGATAAGGCAAGGGTAATGTTCTTGCCCTTTGGGTTGGTTGTGGCTCCTTTTATTAATGCATCTGAAACCACATATTTTTTTACTTTTGTTGAATGTATGCTATATCTAATATGTACAACACAATAAAAATGGACAAGAAATCATATCAAACACTTAATAAAGTATCTGAATACCCAATAAGCACATAAAACATGCTTAATGAGGATATTTAAATTAAAATTATGTGACATCACTGTCCACCTACCAAGAGGGCTAAAATAAGAAGGACTTACAATACCATGTGTTTGTTGATAAGTATGTGAAGAAATGGAACTCAGTATCTGGTTGGTGGAATGTAAGATAGTATAACCACATTGGGACATGATCTGGTAGTTTCATCTAAAGCTAACATACCAACCCTATGAAACAGCAATTCTACCCCTATATACCCGTGGGAGGTGAAAGCATGTAGCCCCAAAATGATCTATGCAAAAAAAATGTGCATAGTAGTCTTGTTTCAAAGCTACAAATTAGAAATGGCCCATGTATGCATCAGCACAAGAAGAGATAAACTGGGCACAGTAGCACAGGTCTGGATTGCTAGGTCCTAAGGAGGCTGAGGCAGTAGGATTACAAATTTGAAGCCAACCTGAACAACTGAGCAAGGTCCTGTCACACAAAACAAAACAAAATGACAGAGATATAACTCAGTGGTAGAGTACTCCTGGATTTTTTGACTAGTACCACAAAAACAACAATAGCAACAAAAAGCAACAACAACAAAAACAGCATTATAGTCACACAGGAGAATATGAGCTTACTCAACAATAAAAGTGAATAAACTACTAAATAATATAACGTGGATGAATCTCAATGACACTACAGTACTGAGCCATAAAATCTTTTTATAAGATTATATACTAAATATTCCCATGTATGAAGTACTAGAACTTCAAAATCAAGCTATGATTTAGAAGCACATGGAAATATGTTATGGAATATATACAGACCTGTAGGGAAATGATATATGTTATCAGCTAGAGATAGTTTTATAAAGTAGTAAATATAGTATGCTAGTTGTAGTAGCTAGACAGTGAGTATATCAGTGTTCGCTGTACAACTTTTTTCAGTTTTTCTGTGAGCTTGAAAATGTTCATTGTGAAACAATGTACCATAAACATAACTAAAAACAGGGGTCTCACTGACATATAAATTTGGAAATCACTATGCTGAATAAAATTAAGGAAATTTCTTTATTTCGAGTGTCTTAGAATTTGATTATGCAGTTACACTTTATGAATCTTCAAGAAACACTTATAGGATGTGACCTTGCCCAAGCCAGGAATCTTAAAGACCCATTTCCTGTATACTATCTGGAAAACACTGTTCCTACCTTTGCTTTTGTGTTCACCCCATCTCCTCAAGAGTAATTTGTAACCATTTAAAAGTTTGTCTAAATTACTCACTTGCTCTCCAGAAAGTTCACATGGGTTGCTCTATTTGAAAGCGTCCATTCACCCCATTGACACTGGATAGTGTCATTTTACTCATCTGTGGTGGGCAACAATGGCATCTAAGTGGTAGTTAAAACTTGCATTACGTTGATTACAGATGCAGTGAAAAATTTAAAAATGTTTACAGGTCAGATGGTGCCTTCTTAGGACTCAATTTTCCAATCAGATCAACTAGAAAACTATCGAAATCTTCACATTCATGAAGGAAATTCATCTTTTAAAATTATCTGAGCCCAGAAGAAAAGCCTCTGTGTGGGAGGAAGGTAGCAGCTATGTAGAGGGCCAGGGATATAGTTCAGTGACACAAAGCCTGCTTGTGTAAGCTCAAGGTCCTCAGTTCGAGTCCCGGTTCCCCCACCCCCAAGAAAAAAGAAGTTATACAGAGTGAATTTCGGGAGAGAAGGTTGCATGTTTTCCCTTTCCCTAGTGGGAAACGAGGCAGGACAGTGTTAGTACAACCAGGAAGGGGTGAATCATCACTCAGATATCTACTGGCTCCACTCAATTTCAATTTAATAGCAAATTTTTCTTAGCATGATTTTTCCAAAAGTGATGCCAGAGGCCATCTAAAGTCTCTGGAAAGTGGAGATTTATAAAAATAAACCACTTGCTTCACTCTGACTCTCCAGGCAGCTATAGGAACAAGTGAACTAACTGAGCACTTAGAAAAAAAAAAAAAGAGAGAAACATCTCTCTGGGCGCGTTTAGACATGCAGAATGTGTTAGTTTGCTCCGGGTTACAGGAAATACCAGAGTTGTAGGATGAGACTTTCTTCCCTTTCAGCTGGTGCAAATCCCTGTCATCTGAGCACCAGGGGCTTCCCTTCTGTCTTTTGGAGAAGGGCGAATTATAGGGCTTGCGTGGGATGCACAAAGGAGAAATTATAAACCTGGCAAACGAAATTACCTGTCCCTTTACCTTGTGATGAGGTTGTCAGGCACCACAAAGACTTTTAGAACCAAAGCAACATCCAGTAGGACAAGGGGCCAAATTCACAACTGTGAATAAGGGAATCCAGAGGCCCCATCAGGGGCATGATGCTGACCCACACAGGGAGAGAAAATGGGTTGAGATTGCACATGTGCTAGACACAATCAATTACCAGTCAGAAATTCACACACTGGGGTAGCCTGCTAGACTGTCCAATGAGGAAGCCCACCCTCCAGGGGTAGCTACTGAGTACTTCGGTAATTACTATAATGATGAGAGGTGAGTTCTCATTGGTGTAGATTGGTTAGAATATGCAAGACACTCCCACTCTTGCTAGAACCGGGGCATGGTGTCTAGGAAGGCTGAGAACTGCTTCAGTGGGCATGCCTACACTGCTGATTGCCTTGAGTAGGTTCCCTCAGAGATAAACCCAGAAAAGAGCTGATTGTTTGTAGTTTGAGAGGGGTAAGAAACAGAGGGGTAAGAAACAGAGAGGAAGGGAAGGGGGAAATACACATGTGGGAAGAGTCTATTAAACCAATTACTGCACTGGGTGATTGGAACTTACTTCTGTGGGAAAGCCCTGGAAATGATCTTGAAGATACATTTCAGAATTTCCCTAGAGGGGTTCTGGAGGTTTATTCAGCTCAGTAGCACAAGTGCCTATTTGGCGAGCACGAGGTTGTGAGTTCAATTCCCAATACAAAAAAAAAAAAAAAATTCCCTAGAGCAAAAGGGAGGAAGCAGAGGTATTTATCCCTCCACCACTAGTTAATTCCTAGACCTTTCCAGGCAGCAGAATTTGGGCAAAGTGGCTCCCAGTATTCCAAGAGCAGCTCCGCAGGTCAGATGTGGGACTGGTGTTGGAATTCCAGCTGGCATGCTTAGAATTGCTGGAAAGACAAGGGCAGAGCAACACAAGTGCCTGCCCCATGCCCCTCTCTAATCACAGGTCCACTACAAGCTTGGAGGGTTCTGTGTTTTAATTGACTAAATATGGGCAGCAGAATTTCTCATTTTATAAATATCTACACGTGTGCAGAATCTGTTGGGAAACCTCCTTTCTTACTGATAACATAGGAGGCTGGAAATGACCCTCAGCCCCTGAAACCTCAGAGTTGTGTTAACAACATGACTTATCCAGTGGCAGCCAGGATGCTCCCCTGTACATATGAGAAAGTGCCCCCCACAGTGGCACTGCACACACCTACCTGCACAGTGTAGCTCCCCAGGGTGGTGGCCCGTTTAAATCGCCGGCCTTGTTGCTGGGACATCATGAACAGCTGGGCAAGGCGCTGCTCCATGACACGGGCAAAGCTCTGGTTGTGTAGGCCCACAAGCGAGTTGTCCACACCCTGCAGCACTATGGGTACAGAAGGCAGAAGGGATCTCATTGGCCAGACTCCTCGCTGACTCAGTGACCACAACCAACGCCTTCCCTGTATGGCCACTAAGGACTGCTGCCCTGCCTCCTGTGCAGGCTTGGGTGTCCTTACATCACTTCACCTTCACAACAGTTCAGGAGTTAGGAATCCCCATCCACAGGTTCCAGAGAAAGGTGGAAGTGACTTATCTAAGAGTCAGAGTGTAAATCCAAGCCCGTGTAACTCCAAAGGCTGGGCACTTTCCTTTATGAGCTGTGACCTCTCTAACACTGCTCTACCAAACCTGAAGTTCCTTTAGGATGATCCGTGCTTCTAAAAGTCCACATGGGAACACAGCAGAGCTGCACTAGCAGTAAATTGGCTAGTTCCAACTCCAAATGAATGGCTGAGGGTTACACTGATTGCAATTTTCTTTCTCGACAGCTTTGCTAAGAAGTCTCAGCTACATCTGACAAGTCAATGTCTTATATCTGAGCAAACTGTCCTGTTCAATGTCGTCTCTCCCTCTTCTGCAGAGTTCTTTTGGTGCCCACTCCTAAAGGTGCTCAGGGCCCCTCAGGTCCTCTCCCACTGAGGAGTAGGAACAGATTAATGAAAAGAGTGGGCTTGCTGTCAGCTCTGGCCCTTGCCAGTCCTAGGGCTTTTGGCAAACCACTAGTCAACCCTGAATCCAAGTCCTCTGTAGAAGGGAGTAAGACAGTGGATATCACAACGAACATTTCCAGTGGGCACCAGGTGACACAAAGCAGCTCAGCACCTGGAAGGTAAATGTGGTTGCTTTCTTTCCCATCCTTCCTCCACTGCTAGGCTTCAGGAAATCTGGAATCCACATTAAGGCACTGATGTTGGAGCTTTAGGCCAGGGCCAGTACACGGAGGAGCATTTAATGAGCTCTAGAGCCAGTCTAGCTGCGGTCACTTTCTATGGAGGAAACTGCCTTTTCCTATCTACCCCAGAATCTAGCCCTTGCTTCTTGGGAAACACATATATACTGCCTCCAAAGACAGTCACACCAAAATTTTAAGCATTAAAAATGACAACTGTTTTCAAGAGACCGAAACTTACAGGGGCGGGAATGCAAAAGCAAAGTTTTGATTTAATAGAGTTTGTTCTACCACAGTCCAGCCAAGGATCACTGATGCCGCCGTTCCACCAGGATATGGAAATTGCCTGGGTGTAAAGAGCGTGCTGTCTTTATGGCATCCAGTACAGCGGGGTGCTGCCCATAACCAACACTAATGACCACATTCTACACACAGGCCTGGACCAAGCAGTCAACCACAATGAGCTATGAGAATGGTGTTGAAATAGATCAAGAGAGAAGTAAAACCCACAGCTGAGTCTTTGAATCTATTTCTTTGAAGTCATAAATGTCAAATAATCCCCCTGGAGGGTATAAACCGGCTCTCTTTCTAGGATCCTTGTGAGAGATTCCTAGGTTATCTGTCAGCTGAAATCCCTGCAAAAAAGACAAAGTACTGCTGCTTTATCCCACAGGGTCAGGTACCTGAGTGGAACACTCGTGTCGTCCAGATGTCTGGAGGATAGAAAAGTCCACTTCTAATAAAATTACAGGCCAACCTGTAGAAGGGTTATATCTAACTTGGCCTCTCTTGACAAGTGGATGAAACTGAGAGGGGGACACACGATAGTCAAGGGACATCCTCGTGGATTATTTTATGGGATTCTCAGCCATGATGCAAAGGTAGATTTCCTATAAAGGCAACAGTCAAGCGGGGTGTGGTGGTGTACACCTGTAATCCCACCTACATGGCTGAGCAGGAAGATTCAAGCATGAGCAGTTTAGTGAGTCCCTGTCTCAAAACAAAAAAATAGAAAGGACTGGGGATGTGCTCAGTGGCAGAGAAACTTTGGGTTCTATCCCCAGCATCAATCAATTGATCAATCAATCAATCAATCAGAAAGAGGCAATGCTTTGAAGCTCCTACATGATAAAGAAGTTCTGGAAACAGAAAATGCTGTGCATGTGATGTAGTATTGTAAATATTTCTTATGTCACTGAATTGTGCAATAAAATGGTTAAAATGGTAAGTGGTAAATTTTATATCATGTATTTTACAATAAAAAAATTTGAGGGGAGGTGATTGCCTCCAGGCTAGTATAGGAGACACGGGAATGCCCAGAGATATAGGAATCAACCCTGCACAATCCTCACACGCTGCCATGTGACTCCCTGCAAGGAAAGCGGATCCTTGCCAGGAAGCCACTGGGGAGAGCTGGGGCTGGAGGCATGGCCCAGTTTGAGTCCTGACTTCCCGTTTCCTGAACATTCTTGGATAAGTCACTTAGTTTCTCTGGGTTTCAGTTCCTCATCTGAACACTATCTGCTCCTGATATTATGTCATTTATAAAGAACAGATGATTCAATAAAAAAGGCTCCTAGCACAGTGCTACAGGGAACATGAAAGGAGGTCAATAATTTGTAGTGTGCTGCATATGCTAGCACATGTCTATCACCTCAGAACTCGGGAGGCTGAGGCAGAAGAATCCCCATGAGGTCGAGGTCAGTCTGACTACACAGAGAGACCCTGTCTCAAAAACAAACAAAAACCAAAACACCAAAAAACTATAGCAATCGGTGTTGTCCCAGTGCACCCCTCCTTTGCTAGACATGTTCTTCTCAGAGTAAGGAGTAACGTGGAGGATATGAATCCCAACATTCGACTTCTCTCCCTTTCCCCAGGAACCGTGGCAGGCTTTGGCCTCCATGGCCCTCTGCCCACCCGGAAGGCAGTTGAGAAAGGTGTGCACCCACATCCCTCATATGACACAGATATTCCAACCCTAGCACCTCAGCCGGGGACCTGCACCCACCCTCAGCCATCACTCATTCAGCCTGGAGAAGGGGCTCAAGCCCTGAGTTTTATCCAGAAGATGGGATGACTTTATACCAGTGTTGTCTTACTCCTTCTACAATCACACTGCGCTTTACAATTCACATGATTAGGACTGGTCCAGCCTACTGCACTCTGGCTGGATTGTTTTATTTGTGGTTGAATCCCACATGCTCAGAGCTGGATCCTTTGTGCTCAGCTAAAATCTTTCTGTACTTCTAAAAGTCAGAGTGTAGAGTTTATAGGGCCTGAGTGAACTGCTCAAGGACACCCAGGGTAGTTAATCACAGAGTCAAGAACAGGAAATCCATGCATTACTGGGTCTGGGATATTTCATCTTTGGTGAGTGAAATAAAGAAAGATTCATTGACCTGAGGTGGGCTCTTACCTCTTTTTGGGCATATTGGGATGTTGCTATCTTGGCTCATATGTACAAATGTAACTGTAGGCGTCCTGGAAGGCAGGAAGCCTCCAGGTCCTCTGCAAAGAGGGTCTATAGGAACTGGGAATGGTGCACACCTGCAATCCCAGCACTTGAAGAAGCTGAGGCAGGAAGAGCACCAGTGGGAGCCCAGCCTGGGAAACTTAGCAACTTAATGAGACACTGTCTCAAAACAAAAATTAAAAAATGGGTCAGGGATGTAGCTCAGTACAAAGGCTCTAATTCAATCCCCAGTACCACAAAAGGCAGGAGAAGAGGGCCACAGAGATCAACCCAAGCCAGTGATTTTTCCATTGAGGGATCCATCGTCTGGGAGAGGATAAATGTACAGTGTGGAAAAAGAAAAGAAAAGAAAAGAAAAAAAAAGAAAAAGGGAAAGTACTATAGGTTTAGTTGGAAAACAGCTAAAAACATGTTGGGGTTTTAAATACAAACTGCAGAAAGAGAAGTTTCTTTGTGGTGAGCAATGAACAGAAGACAAGAGACTAAGGGAGCTGTGGGGGAGTAAAGGCTTAATGAAGCTATCTCATCTCTCAGCTCCCAGACCCCAGGCCCTCTGTGAAGGATGGGGCAGCCCGTGGTGGCTGCCTACACAATCAGAAAGTGGCCACAAGTTTAAGAGGAGGCAGAGGGGTTCCCTTAGACCAGGCTCCAGCCTGTCTCGAGTGCTAAGCAATTGATCCTGAGCAGCCCCAACACTACGATGGCAGCCACCCTACTTTGCTCTCCAACTACAGACTCAGCGTAATGAACGCGGGTTACATAAATGAGCAGGCAGGTGGGGGGTGGTCCCAGGGGAGCCCCGAAAACAGAACAATGTGCAGAGCTTTCTCTTAAGGTGATCTCACTGAAACGGAGGCAGGGCAGGACACTAGGAAATCAGGAGGGGATAAGGACGCACCAGCAGTCAAGGACAGCCTGTGTTTAACAGCGACAGTATAAACGCGCAAATGGAAACCCCGGAGTTTAAAGGAGGGAAAGGTATCTGCCGGTGAAGAAGTGAGGTTCCTTGAGGAAGAAATTTGACTTTGAATGTTACATAACCCACTGGCTCCAAAATCGTGTTGTTGGATTAGCACTGTCTCTTGGGCATAAACCTGGATAGGCTGGTTTTAAATTTTTGTTTTAAAATGTTTCTTTAGCTTGCCTTCTTAGCAGGTAAAATAATCTCTGCATATCAAGGGCTCTGCAGGGAAGGGAAAAATTCAATTTTCCACAATTTAGAAGAGATTCTCCAGCAGGTTTCATCTGGCGGGCGCCCATGGTCCTTACTTGACAATTCAAGCAGTAACTTTTCTGCCACTTGTTTGGGACAGCAAGAGAGGGGGAAATGGGGCAGGGAAGAAGGATGTTTGAGACCAGGCTGCTTGTCCAGGCACAGCTTCCATCTCCGCGAGGACCTTCCTCCCTCCTTGTGAGGGGCTGACTATGTCCCCCAAATTCTTCTGTCAAAACCCTGACCCTCCCATTCCTCAGAGCACAACTGCATTTGGAGACAGGATGTTTGAGGAAGTGAAGAAGTTAAAACGAGGTCATGAGGGTGGTCCCTAATCCAACATGCCTGCTGTCCTCCTGAGAAAAGGAAATGAGGACCCTGACAGGTCATGGGAAGACAACAGGAGATGATCCTCTCCAAGGCCAGGAGAGGAACCTGGAGACACAGTCTGTAGTCACCTTGCTCTCAGATCCCGGTCACCAGAACTGTAAGGAAGCAACTGCCAGCAGTTTAAGCCTCCAGCATAGGCTGCAGATCACAGACTTCCCCAGCCACCCTGTCCCTTTCCCTGGTCACTTTTCCTCCTACAAACATCTGTCCTCTTCTTCCATACTTAATCCCTGTTTTTCTCACTTTCAGAGCCACTGTCTGGCTTTTGAAAAATATAAACAGAACATTTTTGCCTGTTTCACGAAGTTCAGCTGCAAAATGTCAAGGAAAAAAAGGAAACATCACCCAGACCTCCTTGTTCTTCACCACCCTCCCCATGAGGACTCACCAGGATCAGCATGGGGTGGGACTCGAGCTGGGGAGGTGGAGACATGTTCCTCTGAGTGGCACTGGGCTTTTGCAGGACAAGGCAGAAAGGCCTGCCATCTGGAAACATAACCCTTCACAGCTCGGTGCTGTCCCTTCTGATTTATAGGTCCAATTTTTGCAAGAGATGGCTGCCAGGTGGGGTCTTTAAAGGCAGCAGTTATAGCCAGACATGGTGGCACATGCTTTAACCCCAATGCTCTGGGAGGCTGAGGCATGAGATCACATGTTTGAACCTAACCAACTTAGCAAGACCTTGTCTCAAAATGAAAAAAGCCGGAGTTCGAGCTTAATGCAAAGGCCCTGGGTTCAATCCCCCGTATCACAAGAAAAAAAAAAATAGTAGCACTTTTGAATTGTTTATCTAATATCATCTTCAGTGTGATTTTTTTTTCATAGCTGAATCCACTCACTTCCGGTCCTGTAGAAAGAACTCCTTGACTTTTTTTTTTTTTTTTTTTTTTTTTTTTTTTTGCGGCACCAGGGATTGAACTCGCAACCTCGTGCCTGTCAGACAGGTGCTTAAGTCACTGAGCCAAACTCCCGGCCCTAGTTTTTTGAGGTAGGGTCACACTGTGTAGCTCAAGCCGGCCTTGTGCTCGCGTTGTAGCCCAAGCCGGCCTTGAACTCACAACACTCCTCCTACCTCAGCCTCCCAAGTGCTGGGATTAAAGGCATGTGCCACCACGCCCGGCTCTTGACTTTTAAGACAGATCAAAGAGAAGTACCCTCATATCACTAAAAGGCATACAGTTTTAAACAAAGCAACCAGCTTATAAAAGGGGCAGAAAATAAAGAGATTACCTGTAATTACCCAATAGTCTCTGGTTGTTTCTGATATATCAAGATTGGGATATTCCAGTGCTAAAAGGAACAAGAAACATATCAAATTACTACTATAGGTTTTATATGTAAATATTATCATTAACTGGAACACAGAATTGACAAATGGGCGAGCAGCTAAATCTTGCTTTGTCATGCTTGGGAACTCTGTGAAATAAAATCAAACTATCTTGCTGTTCAGAAAACTGAAACACTCAGTAAAAGGTCAACCTTTTGTTAAAGGACTGTTAGGGTTTGTGGGTTTCTGCTTTTTCAGGTTTTTCATCCAAACCTTCTTAAACAGAAAGGACCTCATCAAAACCCATGCCTCCAACCTGTCTTAGCTGGAGATTTGTCTTTAAAAATTATTCAACCATCACCAAAGTCATTAGAAATGATTAACTCAATGACAATGGATTTTTCCAATGTCAAGGGCTTAAGTTTAGCAGCCAAACGCTTGTACCACTATGTCTTATTTGCTTTACAAGGATGGTGACCATGAGAGGTAACACATGTAAAAGACGTGGGATGGTGTCTGGCATATAGTTAGTGCTCAATAAATCTTAGCTGTGGTTATCACCAGACTATCACAAGATGAAAAAACAAATAAATTCTGCACATGCGGTGTGTGAGATAACGCCATTATTTTATGACATCATCTTTTCCATAAAACCCAGAGTCGTCTTTCCTTACTAGATGGAAGTCTCCAACAACTTGCCAATAAATATTCAAAAAACTCCCAGTGGCTAGTATGTGCTAAGTTCCCCATTTCTACATATCATCTCATTATTTATAGTATCCAAAACAACTGTAGAGGGAAACTATGAGACAATTTTGCTAATGCGTGCTTTTAAAAAAATCTTGTCCAGTGAAATGTAATATGGATTAAATTTAGGAATATAAACCTTTGCTTCCTTTGGCTACCAACTAAGCATTTGAGGACAAAAAGTAGGCTGCATTGTCTTGGAGGTCTATGTCTGCTGCATGGTAATGAGGATTATGTAACAGAATCAGTAGGGAGAGATGAGAAGGCCACAGACTATGCAGACTTCATCAAGTACAGTCACGATGCTGACTGCAAATGGGTTGCATTATGGTATCTATAGCCAGGGCAGGGCTGGAAGGTCTGGGAACATTGGTTGACGGCAGGAGTGGCAGAAAACCATAGCAACCTAGATTGTCCCCAGGGAGAGATGCCCTCATGGGCAACACTATGGGCTCAGAAGGCAGACTGCAGGGGTTCACACCCCAGGCCCCCTGTCCAACTGATTATGGGACAGTGGGTATCTTGTGAACCCTAAGTTTTCTCTTTTAAGTTTGCACCCATCTTCTAGGATGATTGTGAGAACTCAATGAGATAATAGACGAGAGAGGGATAAACTTACCTTGTCAGTGCTTTCTTACAACCTGCAATACGCTTCTCATGGATTCAACCCACAGCGAGCACATTTTTCAGTTGTCATTTCATTCTAACAGGGGTGGCAAGTGGCCTGGGACCAGAATTCCGCTTCGCCACGGGGACGTACTCACGTTCGGCAATGGTGAGCGGCGGGTAGGTGAGGTAGAATCCCACCAGCTCGGCAGAGAGCTGGCTGAGGAGGCTGCTGGCCACAGTGCCATTGAGGAACGTGCTGTGATTGCCCACGACGTACACCAGGGTGACGGCCTGGGAGGCGTTGGACGTGCTCACGATCTGAATCGACACAGGAGGAGAGGGGAGGGAGACATGCCAAGTAAGAGGAAGGCCTATTTCACAGAGGCTGAGAGTGGCGAAGTCTAAGCAGAAGTCAAGGGTAGGAATGGAAGGGTGGTTGGGAGAAACAGCAAGGAAGAGACAAGAATAACGACAGTCATTTCCTGCTCGCACGCTGTGGGCCAGGCTCTGTGCTAAGTGCACAGCTGCTCATTTAATCCTAGGTCGTGTGTCCAGCTATGACTCCCGTTTACAGATGAGGAAACTGAGGCCCAGACTGATGGAGGGATTTGTCCAAGGTCAAAAGACAGCTCAAAAGTGACAGTTGGGATTTGAACCAGGGCCACCTGGCTTCAGGTTCTTAACCGGTATCTCTCTGGGGGCTTACGCTGTCTCAAGGAACTTTTATGATTTTGAAAACATAAAACGGAGCATAGGAATACTAAGTTAAAGAGGGCTCAACAATTCAAAGCACCAAATCAAACTCTTAAGGAATTTTAAGGTTGAAAGAAGCAGCAGTGCACAGTGGACAGACTCAATCATCTGCCTTATTATGGCAGAGAAAAGAACCTGATGATAAGCAGAATTCAGAAATACAAAACATGTATTCTGGAGAAAAATTACATTTGCTTGTGGTCGATTAATTCCATATAGAACATGTTTTAAAAATCCTAGGAGATGACATGGTTTTCTTCACACATTTTGTTTAATTCCATTCTTTAGTTGCGGGAAAATGAGGTTTTCTGGGTCAGTGTATGGACAAAAATATCCCCCAGATGAGATCCGAAGCACACATGCTGGAGGAAGTTATTGCCTTGGTGAGATATTTTTGCAGGATTCTGCATTTTTCTTCTCCTGTATCCCAGATTCTCTTGTCACCCACCCTGCTCTATGTCCTGCAGGCAGACCCTTGGGGGCCAGCCATACCATGTGTCCTTTCCTGCTGGCTTCAGCTAAGGATGGTTCAGCAGACATAGAGGGAGACCAGGGGATTGGAACCAGGTCTCCCTTCATGCGCAGTTCCACAAGACGGTGCCTTTCACCCAGCTCCCCTCAAAATACTTTCCTTTGAGTGTGTCCTGTCTTTCCAGCAGGAGGCTGACTGCCCCTCAGACTTCTGCCATCAAAATCTCATCCTCACAACACCCCTCTCAAACCTGACTTGGAAGAAGTCTTCTTCACTCTGTTCCACAATTTTCCCCACATATGGACGCACTCTTCCAGTTCTCTAACCCAGAGCCATAGTGACTGACTCGAATGATAAACAGAATCAGCCTCCCTGCTCAAGGCTTTCTCCCCTCTCTGGGAAGCATTGCTGGAATGCAGCTTAGCCTCAGGGGTTCAAGGTTCTGTCCCAAGGCACCAAGAAGAAGGGCACTTGTTCCTGAATAATTTAAAAGACCTCACCATTCTGTCACCTAAAAAAAATAATTAAATAGTAGCTTAAAAGATAACTTTTCAGGAAAATTGAAGATACGACTCTATGGAAGAGCACTTGCCTTGTACATGAAAGACCCGGACTTCCATACCCAACAATGTGAAGCAAGCTTTATCTATTGTGAATGTTCTATTTTTTTTTTCAACCATCAATAAAACTAAATCTCTCTGGATCTCCAAGAAGGCTGTAATGCTCGCAGTATGAATACCTCTGTAGATACTACATTTGGCCATATAAATGATACTTGTTATTGTGGTAAAATACATGAAACAAAATTTACTGCTTGAACCATTGTTAGGTATACAGTTCAGTGACACTAAGTACATTTGCACTGTTAGGCCACCATCACCAACATTCATCGTAATTTTTTCATTATCCCAAACTCTAAGTGTATCCATTAGACACCTCCTAAAGTCTCCCTCCGCCCAACCCCTAGCAACCACCACTCTACTTTTTAGATGATTCTTATGAAGTCATTTTTTTTGTTTTTTGTTTTTTTTTGTTGTTGTTGTTGTTGTTTTTGCACTACTGATGACTGAACCCAGGGTCTCTGTACTAAGCTACATTCCTAGCCCTTTTAATTTTTTTTTCAATTTTGAGACCAAAGGTCTCTAATTCATCAAGTTGTCCAGGCTGGACTCAAACTTGTGATCACTTGCCTCAGGCTCCCAGAGTGCTAGGGGTACCGGTGTGTACCAGCAAGCCTGGCTGAGATCACTTATTAATTGCACAATTCGTATGTTGTAAGAGCAAGTAGATAGTACTTGCCCTTTTGTGACGGGCTTTTTTCACTTAGTGAAATGTCCTCAAGGTTCATTCATGTTGTAGCACGAGTCAGAACTGCCTTTCTTTTTAAAGGCTGAACAATATGCCACTGCATGTCTGCATCACATTTGTTTAATCATTCACACTCTGATGGACACTGGGGCTGCTTTCACCTTTTGGTTACTGTGAACAATGCTGCTATGAGTGTGGGTCTACAAACACCTATCTGAGTTCTGGGTTTCCACTCTTTTTGATACATATTCAGAAACAGAATTGCTATGTCCTAAGGTAATTCTGTGTCAAATTTTTTGAGGAACCATCATACTGCCTTCCATAGCAGCTACACCATTTGACATTTTTTTTATATATATATTCTAAGAGTCCTATAATTTAACTCCTTGATCTCTTTGGGCTTAGTTTTGGTAGATGATGTTAAGTAAGGGTCCCCTAGCAGTGCACAAACATTCTAATTCACACTCTCACCAACATTTTATTATTTCCTGGTTTATGTTTTGTCTTGTTTTTGAGAACGGCCATCATAATGAATTGAAGTGGCATTATGTTTTTTATTTATATTTCTTTAATGATTACTAGTGCAGACCAACTTTTCATGTCCTTATTAGTTATATATATTTTTGGAGAGATGTCCATTTGACTCCTTTGTCTACTTCTAATTATTGTTTTTTAATTCTTGAGTTGTAAGAGTTCTTTATATGTTTTGGACATTAACCACATATCAGATTGTGATTTATAAATATTTTTATCCATTCAATAGCTTTTGCTGATTTCACTTTGCTGACAGTGTGTTTTGTTAGACAAAAGTTTTTAATTTTAATGAAGTCCAACTTATTTACTTTGCTCTTGTTGTTTGTGTAATTCTTCCTGTCATAGCCAACAAATTGGTGAATCTAACAAATGAATTTTTTTTATATTCTAAGAGTCCTATAATTTAACTCCTTGATCTCTTTGGGGTTAATTTTGGTAGATGATGTTAAGTAAGGGTCCAGCTTCGTTCTTTTGCATGTGGCCATCCAGTGTTCCCTACTTGTTGAAAAGACTTTCCTTCTCCCATTGGATAGCTTTGGCATGCTTACCACGTGACCACATAAAAGAGGGTTTAGTTCTGGGCTCTGTGTTTTGTTCCATTGACCTGTATGTCCAGCTATATGTGGGCATTATGTTGATGGTCATAGCCTTGTATTCAGCTTTGAAATCAGAAAGTACAAAACCAAGATTGCCTTGGTTGAAGGTCTCCTGAGATTCATTTGAATTTTAAAATGAATTTCTCTATTTCTGAAAAAAAAAAATCACCGGGATTTTGATAGGGGTAGCATTAAATTCGAGATTGCATTGGGTAGTGCTGACACCTTAAGCATCTTAGGTTTCCCAATCCATGCACACAGGCTGTCTCTGCATTTACTTTTATCTTATTTAATATACTCAGGTTTTTGTAGCTTTGAAAACTGATCATTTCTGGTGGCTATGTCCCTCTAACAATGCCAGGTCCACAGGTCTGATATCAAGTTCACAGTGCTGGTCCCTGAAAGTCATGCCCTATTCCCCAATAGAAGCAGCCCCTGCAGGGGGCACTTACCCATCACCCCTTTACTGTAGTTTCTGAGTCTACCTCTTACTTCTCATTCATTTAAACTCTATTCATTTAGCTAACCAGACCTACAGGCATTTGGAGCCCAGCACTGTTGGTTTATGTGTCCAACATCCATTCTCCTTTCTTCTATGACAGCACCAGTTTTCTCTGGGGAGTCACCTCTCCTCTCCTTTCTGTCCATGCACTTTGGATGGGGCTGCCACAACCAAGCTCCAGGAGGGGTCATCTGAGCCAGGCCTAGAGCTGAGTGGAACATATCATCTCTTTGGCCACCATTACTGATCCACAAATGGACACTGTAGGTCCAGTAAGAGCTAATCCCAGGACTCTGACAGAAATGACCCAAGAAAGGTACTTTGGTTCCACAAAACTGTAAACAGAAAGGATGAGGCAAACCTGGAAGTGCCAGGGCCACCCATTGGAGCTGAGGATGATCTCAGCTCAGAGCAAAGCAAGCTAAGAGATGGAGCAAAAGCCTTGTGGAAAAATCACTGAAGCACCTGGATCCAGCTGTACCTAAAGCAAATAATCTGTGAACTTTGCAGCTGCAGGAGCCAATCACTTTTTTTTTTTTTGCCTAAGCCTCATAAGCTTGGAATGTATTGCAACTAATGTAGTTCTTGACAACAGTAACCCAGCCCCTAATGTCAAGGCTATACAAGTCTTTTCCTTGTCACTTTCTCAGTGATTCTCTGAATGAATGAATGAATGAATGAATGATTCATATGGTGAATCATTCATTCTTTTTCTATAAAGGATTCAAAGTGCTTTACAAATAGACTTTTTAAAAATTGTATTATATATTTATGTTTCTGTATAAAAATGAAAAGTTATTGTAAGACCAGGTCCTACAAAAAGACAGAAAACCAGGTGTTATGGTTTGTGTTTAGATGTCCCCCCAGAGGCTCATGTGGTCATAGGACTTTTTCAGAAGTGGCTGAATCTTGAGTGTGTGATGCTGGAATTAAGAGTGTGTGATAGTAAATCAGGCCACTGATTGATTTGGCATAGTTATGGCTAGAACTAAGGATATGAGTGCTACACTTGGCCTAGGACTGGTAACCCACATACAATATAAGGGACAAAAAGAGTTTTGTCTCCTTCTTGTTGCTTTGCTACTTCTGGCCACCATGAACTGGTTCCCTCTTGTTGGTTTTGCTGTCTTCCACCGCCATGAACTATTGCCCCTCTCCCATGTGCCACCCTGCCTTGGAGTCAACCAATTATGGACTGAAACCTCTACAAACTGTGAGCTAAATAAACTTTCCCCTTTTAACTTTGGGTGTTGGATATTTTGTCCCAGCAACAAGAAAAGTAACTAAGACACCAGGAGAATAGTTAGCACATAGTGACATATGTCAACTATAGGGGCCAAGAGGGTTGCTAAAACCAGGGAACAAATTCTGAGTTTCCCGTCAGTGAAGGCTAAAAATGAAATGGTGTCAATAAAATAATTCATCCAATTCTCCACTAATCTCAAGAGCTTTCAATATGTTCAAGAGCATCTAAAATCTATTTAGACAAGATGTTCAAATCACCTCTTATAGTCTTTTCCATGGAATGTTTGTTACTTATTTAATGGAATTTCCTCTAATGGTCCATAACTAGTATACAAAAAGAGGCTTCTTAAAGCCAAGGGCAGGTTATTCCTCTTGGTGTCCCTCTCACTGCCTGATAAATAGCAGGCACCCAATAAGTCCATGCTTCCTGAATACAATTAAAATAGGTTTCACTGCCAAGATCAAACTAGGCTTATGCACCTGTGAGGATCACAAATTCAGTCAGGAAAAAAAAAATTCCCACAAGAGAGCTGATTCACATTCACACTCCTTATATAAATCTTAAGTCTGTGACACATTTTTAGATCTTAGTCTAATGGGAACCAAATCACGATGAGATACTTCCCCATACAAACTGGGTGAGTCTAGGAAAGGAGAGCTGCTTATTCAAATTAAATTGTATGCTTTCTACATCATACTGGCTTTGCTGATAATTCACTTATGCTAAATGTCAATATCAAAAGCACTGGGTCTAATTGCAAAGGCTTTAGTTCAGTAGTCAAAACAGAGACACTGAACAATAGAGTTAATTAGAGAAACTTTGGGGGCTGGGTGAATATGATTAAGAAGCATATTTTCTTAGTGGGTTGATATCTAGATAACTGCAAAAATCGGGTCTGACAAAGGTTGTTGGTGGTTTGTATACTGTTGTCCAGGTAGCTGAACTCCATGGGGCACCCGGGGTGGGGTTTCTTGAGAAAGAACTCATGTGTTTGCCAAAAGTTCCTGGAGGACCCCCTTTCTGTGTTGTGTTAATGGGAAGCTTAGTGCAGAAGAGGATGGATTTTGAGTTCAAGTCTTTGTCCCATTCTTTTCCAACCATGTGACCTTCTAGAAGTTGTATAAGCTCTCTGTCAGTTCTCTCTCAAAGAAAATGAGGGTAAAAATATCTCAGAAAGATGGCTTGAGTATAATGTAACTAAATATTTGCAAAACACCTAGCACAATTCTTGGCATACAGTAAGCCCTCAATAGTGTGTGTGTGTGTGTGTGTGTGTGTGTGTTCATGTGGATACCTGAAATTATCCCGGTGCAAAATCTTGATGAGTTAGCTATTTAAAACATTCATTTATTCATTACTATACATGTCATGCATTTGTTAGTAGATTCTAGTTTGATTTTTAAAAATAATAAATGCTTTATACTGTGGAAGTATGAGAAAATAAATATAAAACTCCAAACCATAGCAGGTGTGCAGTGACACAGCATCCCTCCTGTCACAGCCCAACCCCAGATATCCTCACCAGTGCTATGGCTTTGGTGCTTTATCACCTACCCAAAGCACAAAGTTACATTTACACAAGGTGACCTTGAAATGTGGGTGAGGGACCCCACATTATTTCTCACCAACACTGGTATTGCAGTTGCCGGTAAACCGTTCATCCCCAAACCCCCTCCTCCCTACCTGAACCTTCAGGTTGCTTCTGGTGTTGAGGACTTTTCTCTCCGCATCCTGAAATGCCTTCTGCAGCCTCTGCTCCATCGTCTGAGCAAACTTACAGGACTGTATGTTGTCTGACTGGCTCACAAACTGTAGCACTAGAGTGATGAGAATCATACACAGCATTTGCCAAAGCTCTGCATCTTAGTTCCTTAGATTTAAGAGCAGTTTTGATGTAAAGCTGCATGACTTTAGGTTAGAGAAGTTAGGCAAATAAGCAGTAAGACTGGACGAGGTTGGATTATAGGTTTGAAATTGACTCTTCACAGGATCAATATCAGAGAAAAATCAAAACATGATCCAACCTGAGATTTTCTCCAATGTAGAGGATGTTGTGATTTTATTCAACCAAAATATGCAGGCATCTGCTCAAAGACTGATGAATAATAATTTTAAAGAGATCTTGCCTTCTATTTTTTTGGAGGGGGAAAAATCAATTGACCTCCATTACTAAGTTGATTGTGTGTTTCCATCTCAATGATTTCTACACTCTGTGGTTTACACACTCTGCAAATCAGAAATCACTAGGGAGACTAAAAGAAAGAAAGAGTCCAGGGTTTAAGCAAAGAGGTTTTGATTCAGTGATGTCTGGGACTTCCTGCTCCAAACCGTAGATTTTATGCATACTCAACTTTTATTGGCATTTTCTAGAAATATAGGGGGCAACCATAATACTAAGTGCTCATATGCACTAATTATATAAACTGGGAGGAAAAGTTGTGATGGAACCGTTCTAATACGTTCAGGATTAGAAAAGTTTAGGCTGATGTGCAGGGGACCTGGACATTCGACTAGTGGGGCTCTTTGAAGAAGATACACAGGGACTTACAATGTGATAGAGCAGCTAGCAATGGATTGGATAAGCAGGCATTCATGTGGTATTACCCCTAGCCCCACAATGCACAGGAATCCTCTCCTTTGGAGTTACTTGCCTGTTTTCAGCTGGAAGTAGCTTGCAGGCTGGGGCTTCCATGGAGAGGCAAGGACTGCCACAGACTGCAAGTTTGGGGTATGCTGCTTCAGATCTGCGGTGACATTGCTGACTCCGTAAACCCCCAGCATTTCCATCACAACAGCAGGCAAGTACACTAGCCTCCCTTTGGTAGCATAATAACCAACCGAGACGTTATGAGAATGTTCCAGAATGTCCACCTACAAAACAAATGGACCCCAGAACTCACCGTTCAGTTCCACAATGTTTTAAGTTCTTCTAAGTGTTTCTCAGAGCCACAACTGTTACTTAGTAAGACTGGGAGCAGGGTGCTCTCATTCAACAAATATTCTAATAATCCTTTAAAGCATATTCCAATAATCCTTTAAAGTATATTCCAATAATCCTTTAAAGCATTATGTAGATTGGTAGATTTCAAAGAATTATAATACAACAAAATAATATTGACATCAAATCTCCCTGGAAGAAAACTGAATTTGTATCTTTTGCATTCTTTAAGGGCCACAGTATAATCCTATCAGCAGTAATTATCACTAAAAAGCCAGAGAGGAGACAGCAGACAAGAGAGATTTCAGGTGAATGGGATGCTGGGAAAATAGCTTTATTATACGTCTCATCATTTATGAGAATTAAGAGGCAGAAATGATAAATTAAGTGGGACACCTTCAGGGAATGGATCAAGAAGTAAATCAGGTGAACTCCTCTGTCTGGCAGCAGAGAGGAGACTCAGGCAGACTTGCCTCCACCCTTTGTGTAAACACTGCTTCAAAGCCAAGGTGGGGATGAGCCACAGACAGATTTTCTCATGGCTGAGCCCTAAGGGACACCGATAGCCTGGGCTCTTTCTGCCTCCATGGGAAGCTTTTGAGACTTTGGATTTATTTTATGTTGCTTTCTTGGTGCTGTAGGTCAACGGTTCTCAGTGTTCATTGTTTTTCTTTTTATATACTAAACATAAGGTTTATTACAGAATTAGTATTTGTGAAAGACAGAGAAATGATAATAATTATCTCTAATATTCCTACTACCACCATGATACAATTGTAAAACAACTTCTAAGTATATTACCTTTGAGTTATTTTTCCTTAATACATATTTCATATATATGTATATGCACATTTCCAGACATATGTAAACATGTGCATGTACACTATATACACATACATACATTCATGTACGGTAGATACTGTTTTGCAACCTCTTTTTTGAATATTTATTTTTACTCTTTTATTGGTACGTATTTGCAGTACATAATGATTACAATTATCATGGGTAGTTGGTACATGTACATAACACATCTTAATTCTATTTTTTCTTTCTCTCTTTTTTTACCCTCTCATCTCTCCCTCCCTGCTCCTTCTACTATAACCTCTTTTTTTGCCATGCTAGGGATGGAAGCGAGGACCTTGGATATGCTAGGAAAGTGCTGCATTATTGAGATACATCCTTAGTCCCTCATTTTTAAAGATTGTGGCAAAATGTACATCCACCTACAACTTGCCATCTTAATCACCTTCAGGTGTACTGTCTGGTGGTATTAAGGAGGTACATAATGGTACCACCCTCCATCAGCAGAACTCTTCATCTTGTAAAAAGTGAACCTCTCCATCAAGGTGTGTTGGATACCTACTTCCCCCTCTTATTCTTGAATCTTTGTGAGGAGGGTCCTGTGGGGCTAGGAGTAGAGCTCAGGTGTAGAACACTTGCTGAGCATGTGCAAGGCTCTGGGTACCATGCCCAGCACCAAAAACAAACAAACAAACAAAAACCAAACTCATGTGGATTTTCCAAGGAAACCAAAACCATTTATTGATTTTGCAACAGGACAGGTGTTTGGTGGTCCCTCCAGAGTGCATCCTCCGTTGGCTTTTTTTCCCCTAGAGATGGTGGAACTGGAGAAACTTCAGAGTAGACTATGGACACAGCCCAAAACAATTCCATCTCAACCAGTGAAAAAGGTGCTTCCTTTCCAGCCTTGTAATTACCTCGAAACCCAAAGCCTTGGTTCAGGTACACTTCACTCTTACCACCTGTCTAATCTTAGCTGCTGCTGCTTTTCTCCCCCCCACCCCTTCCTCCTCCTTCTTTAAGGAAACAATGTCTTGCTTGAACTTAACAAGCTACTGGTTTCCATTATTCTCTTTTTTACCACCACCTTTTATTTATGGCTCATGATTTTGGTTTAAATTTACTGTCGTCATATCCAATATCCCTTCAAAAGAAATGTGTTTAAAATTTTAAAAGCAAGGCAATTTAGGGAAAAGAAAAGTGCTAATTGGTACAGTGGTCTGTGATGATGTGCAGAAAAGACCAGAGCTGTAAGGTAGCTGGAGAATGAAGCTGAGTGAAAAGTGCATCAGGCAACTAAATGGGAACATTCACATTTCCAACGACTAAGTCCAGTTTCTGGTACAGGAACCACAGAAGCCTCTTATGGAGTACACTTCTTTTTATTCTTTTTCTTCCTTTCCTTTTCTTCTTTTAGAATTGTGAGAGATTGACAGTGGCCAATAAAGTGTGTACACGCCAAATCTCATTTCCAGTCCTCGGTGTGATGGGCAGGGGACTACTAAGCTGAATGCAGCTGGCGAACAGAATATCAAAGGAAGCCAGAACAATATTTGTAAGTGGTGCAAAAGGGAGTCCATGGACAGCCAGTTGTGTTTCCTGCTTTAACACTTGGAATCAAACCGAGAGAGTATAAAACAAAGCCTCCATCACTTGGATATGCCATCAAAACCAGCCAGCAGTTGTTAAACAGCACTTGGCATTAAAGAATTTGGAGGAAAAAAATGTTTACTTCCTGGTCTACAGCTGGCAATTTAAGCAAAGTTGGACTCAATTTACAAGTCAGAATAATTTTTAAATGTCCAGAAATAAATCCTGATTTACAATGGTGTAGAAGATAAAAGAAAAAGCAATGGATAGTTGCTAGAGAATTACAAGGACAATATTAAATACTCTCCCCAAATGATGGGATAATGGGATGGTTTAAAACAGTATATCCAGGCTTTAGAAAGAAAGAAAGAAAGAAAGAAAGAAAGAAAGAAAGAAAGAAAGAAAGAAGACATATGGCAAGTAGTCTCAATTCTCATTTCAAAACATGACCTTTTTCTCCAGTCACAACATCTTGGCTATTTATTAAAGTGAAGAAAGATTTGACTTCTGCTGTGGTACTTAGGAAGGAAGAAAAGCATCTCTGAACCCTGGATGGATTGTAATCAAGTAAGGAGCTTACGTGAGCTGTCACATCGGTCTGGTGGAAAGCCTTCCGAAGGGCCTGTGTGAGCCCTCTGGCTACACTGAACTTCAAGGATTCACTGCTCTGCATTCTCCTTTGGGTTAGAAAGAGGACTGCGGGGTGAAAACAGAAGCACAGCAATCAGAGTGAGATGCAAACCTCATCATGCACAAGCCTTCTCTCCTCCCAGCCACCATCTCCTGCAAATTCTGCTCAAAGCTAATAAGCAGAGGCCCGCTGATGAGAAGATGGCCACGGATAGTGGCTCTGTGGGTCCTGCTAAAGTCCTTAGGAAAGAAGGTTGAGCCATGGGTGTGACCCTCATGGACCGAGTTGGTGGGCACTATATTTTTGACCCATGTGGCGTAACCTTGAAAACCAGGCTCTGCAGTGCCCGTCCCAGGGAAGTCTGTATGCAGTGAAATTCTTCTGACATCATCTGTTATGGTTTAGATCTAAAATATACCCCACCTCCCCACCCCTAGATTCTCATGTGTGTGGAAGGTGACTGGATCGTGGGGTGCTGTACTCCACAGATGAGTTTAGTAGCTGAATGTGCTGTTAGGAGGAGGGGCCTAGGGAGAAGTGGGTCACTGGAGGTGTGACCTGGAAAGGTGTATTCTTGTCCCCAGCTCCTCTCTTCATGCTCTGCTTCCTGACTGCCATGGGCCAAAGACCCATTTTCTCTATCACACCCCTCTGCCATCCTGTTTCTGCCATGCAGACTGAAATCCTAAACCACAAGAAATCTCTTCTCCTTTAGGTTGCAGGCACTGAATATTTTGTTCTAGCGATGGGTAAGTGACTTAAGTAAGACACCATGCACTGAAAGACTACTTAGGTGCAGGTGCTGAGCATGGTGCTATAGCCCAAACCAACCCTAAGTTTGGGAAGGGCAGCCTCACCTCACAGACAGGGATGGGGATGGGGATGGGGGACGCAGATCAGGCATCTGTGATTAAATGTGACCGGTGCTGTTAGAAAGAAAGCCCAGAATGCTATCAGAACTTCTAAGAGCATCCAGCCCTGAGTTGGGCAATAGGCTGGGATCAGAGAATTGATTCTCCATGGGAATTGATGCTTCAGCTGAGTCCAGAGGATAACAGGTGTGAGCTAGGCAAGGGAAGAGAACACCTCCACCCTCCACCTCCCAGCAGAGGGAAGGCCAAGTGCACAGCTGCAGGGGAGAGAAGCGGAATGTGTCAGTGGACTGGGTTAGGCTTGGTCCTGACGGCAGCGGGCAATGAAGAGTTTTAAGCAACACGGTGCATATTAGGCTCCCTTGACTGTGGACTGGAGAACAGATTAGAGAGTGGGGAGATGGGATGGCAGAGAAATAAACATGGCTGGTGTTGCAGAAATGTAGGTGAGCAATGCTAACAGCACAACCTCAGGAAGTAGCAGTGTGAACTAGGAAGGAGAGCAGTATCTGGGAGGGAGAAGTGGAAGGAGCTTCTGAGTGGTTGGATGTAGCTAGGGCTGGGAGGAGGTGAAGAGAAGAGTGGGGAGAGATTTGTGCACAGGAGAGGCTGAGGGGCTGGGCTGTCTGCCCCTTGAGGAGAAGGTGTGGCTCTAGAAGGAGACAGGAGCGGGAGTGGAAAGCCAGATGGTATAATTTCTTGAGAAATAGAAAGAGATACTGTATTTTCTACTCTGCCTAGTTTCACAGTTTCCCATTTTAGACAAGGATATGTCTCAAGATATAATTTCATCTCATTCTTTGTGGGGTGAGGAGGAAGGCGGGATGCGAGCATTCAACACTGGCATGCTCTTTCAAATAATTTGCCTAATGCTTTTTATAGCAGACACTACCGCACTATTAAAAGCACCCTGTGCATTCTAGGCCTGCTTTGCTGCCACTAGAGATTGAGGCTAAAGTGATAGCATCCTGCTTTGCTCATGGTTCTAATGCTGCCTGCTCGTGTTTTCTTTTAAGGAAGTCTCCTTTTTAACATCAAAAGAAATCTGGGGCTCCCATCTTGGGTACCAAAGCTGTCCTTTCAGTATTTTCTGATTAAGAAGACACATGACAAAAAGCCTGTCTGAGTCCTGTAGTACATTCCATGATTTTGTATTACATGAATCACATTATTTATTCATCAGCGACATCACTGATTCATTCTACAGACAAAACATGGTGTGCGCTGGCATTCTCAAACCACCCAGTAGAAGAACCGTGATTCCTCAGGGTCTTCTGATGTCAGGACTGAACCTAGGGCTAGAATCTGTATCACCTAATGCTGCTCCTCTCCTCTGACACTTGATAAAGACCAAGGTTTTTCAGCCCTGTCAGGTTGGATTAGTTGGGGCTGGATTATTCTTTGTTTTTGAGGGCTGTCCCCTGCATGTGTGAATGTTTAGCAGTATCCCACTAAATTCCAGTGGTGCCCTTTTACCCATGTGTGACAACCGAGTGTCTCCCAATATGGTCAAATATCTCCTGAGGGTGGAGGGCAAGACCATGCCTGATTTGAGAACCCCTGACCTAAAAGAGAAACAATTCAGCTACATGTCCGAGACCAGGTATGCTGCTTTCCAATCAGAGCAGAAGGACAAGGGCCTCTCACCTGTCTTCACCAGGAGCTTACTGGACATCTGACACTCCAGGTTGGATGCCACTTTACCAGTCGTGACCACTGCAGTCGATGCGGCAGGAAGGACAGCATCGGCGTTTTCTGCCTGCAGAGGTGGCAAGTGGGTGGCCCTCACAGACGCTGTGATGGACGTCAATGCTGCTGTGATCGTCAGTGGGCGAGGGGTGGATGCTCTGGGCATCTGTGGCTTGGTGGGGTTTGGGAGGCTGGTGTGCATGGCTTGTGGTTTCCTGGGGAGGTGTGTTGTGGACAGCAGGCCAGAGGCAGTGCCTGCGTTTCCTTGCATGGCTGCGTGTGTGCTCACGGTGTGTGCTGTTCTGGCAAACATGTAGGTTGGCGTGAATGGGAAAGCAGTGTGGATGGTCCCTGAAGTCGCCTTTGGATCAGATGCTGCCTTGTTGGTGACATTTCTAGCTAGAACAGTGGTCAGACTGCTCTTGGCTAAGCCACTGCTGCTGGTGCCCTTAGCAACCAGGGCTGCAGACAGGGCTGGTGGACTCGATTTCCTCAGCAGCAACGTGGCAGCAGTTGCTGCAGTTGGTTCTATCTTGGGTGACACTGAGAAGTCCACTGTAAAGAGAGAAAAGGCAAAGCTTGTCATTGGCCCGGAAGGCACTCATCCCTTGTCCTGGTGACGAATGGACATAACATGTGGGTGTGTTAGCCTGCAAAGCCTCTGCGCTCTGTGCTTGCAATGGGACCATGTGGGCAATACGACTTTAGGCTCATTAAATCAATTAACCGTAATGAGAATGCCACTTATAGCAAAGCTGTGGTTGGTAATAAGGACACAAATTCTGAATACTTTCAAACAATGAAGTGGGCAGAGGATCAATGCCATGCCTGTTTAGGACTGCTAACTCACTCCTGAAAGCTGGATATCTGTGTTGAGCTTGAGGATGCTTTGGCCATGAAAGCAGTCATACCTGTTTTTTGGGTACCAGGAAACAAACTATCTGCATTAGTGGCTGCACCTGTCCATTTCTTGGGGCGCTGAGAAGCTCGCAGCACTCTGGAGGGGGTCCTGGGAAAGGCACTGGTGGATATAGGAGGAGATTCAGCAGCTGAGTGATATTCCAGGATGCTCTTGAATGGTGTGGAAGCATTTATCCCATGTGAAAGATAGATGTCGCTAGAAATTTGGGGACCTGTATCTGTTCCATCTGAAAGCATTTCTTGCAAGCCAGCTGTAGAAGACAGCCTGAGCCAGGTTAGCCAAAGAGGATGGGTTGGCTGGGTGGGCATCCGTGAATGTAGATGAGACATAGAACGGTGACTTATGGATGGATGATAGTCAACCTTCTCTGTTTGGAAAACTCTGGAATAGCTGTTATGGCTTGTGGGCCAGAGGTCTGTATGATTCTCAACCATGGTCACATCTGACTGTCGTACAGGCTTGTGGGTGCCTGGACTTAGGACGAGATCCTGCATGATAAAGCCTTCTGCAGCCACTGACTGCCCAACAATATCTTTGAAATCCTGAGATTTTATTGCACTGGCAGCTGAAGTTAAACCACTGGGAAGAGGAGTTGCAGCTGAATAAATTTCCCAACTTGTGGAGTTAATTGTGTGATCGTTTAAATCATAATTTGGTTGGTGCTGCAAGCCAGATATTGTTGATTGTGTGGAAAGGGGTCCAGTTTTTACTAAAAGAAAACTCCGGAAAACATCTGTGGTTGTTGGCTTGTTTGTGTCGCCCATTGTTGAGAAATCAGAGACATCAGAAGAGGAGGGAAATGCTGTTACTTGTTTGGAAGCTGAAGCTGGCAACTCAGAGTGGCCCGCAGTAGCTGTGAAACTCTCCAGCTTGGTGCTGGAAAAGCCCGGAGATGGGGAAACCAGCTGGGTGGTTTGAATGGCAGGCATGGAAGGCAGCGGTGATCCTGATAAAAGAAAGTTTGTTCCTGGTGTTGTAATGATGGGAGATGAAATGGGACCAGTGCTAGAATCAGAAGTGAATCCATTTACAGTGTGAAGACTTGAAACTTCTTTACTTGGAAAGGCCTGGAGAGCAACTGTCACATTTGCCTTTTCATTTTTCTTGAAAACAGCTGTCCCGCTATCCTCCTTCTGCGGGAGAAAGATCTTCTTTGTGGAAAGGTGAAATTTGCTCAAGGGGAGAAGGTGTGTGGCTGCAGGAAAAGGGTGCACATCTTTATTTTCTTTTTGCAGAAAGAGGGGCATTTCTGGCACAGGGAATGGAGAGGCATGATTCTCTGTGGGCTGGAGGACAGAGGAGGGAAAGTCAGCTGCCCTGTTCAGTGGTGATGCGGGAACCACCCCAGAAGGGATGGTTTGCCCTTGACCTGGTGCAGTGAAAGACAGAGGAGGAGGCACCCAAGAGGAAGATGTGTGTTCTGCTGAAACCACAGGCCCTCTGGAATTCTCTGGAGCTGCCGACAAATGCGATGGGTTAGCAGAGTCATTTGCAGGAGGAGTAGGGGCTAGCTTTCTGCTGGTCATTTCTACAGCCACTGATCGTGCAGTCTGGAAATGCGAAGGCACAGCCTCTGCTGCAATCTTAAAAGTTGGCAAGGGCACCCCGCTGTGCACTTGTTTATCCCCTGCCCTGTGCACTGGTTGGGTGGATGCAGGACTTGAAGCCACTTCAAGCGTGGGCCATGAGGGGGCTCCACCTGGAAGCCGAAGAAGACCTCCAGGTGCTAGGGGAGGGGCAGGCAGCTGAGCCAGTTTTGCCATGGAGCTCAAAACCCCAGGTGTGGGTGAGCCTGCTGACGGGGGACCCTCTGCTGGGGAGAGCTCAGAGTGCTGCTTTGTCGAGGATCCTGAAAAACCTAGATGAGGGGCAGTTGTGAAATCCTGGATATTTCTGGATGGAGTATGGTTCATTTCACCATAAAATGAACTTAGGGCATTGGCTACGTTCTGACCTGAAGAGACGACAGTTGGAGCTATAGGAGGGCGCAAAGGCACTTTGGTGGGCCGCTCTGCTAGCTTAGAGAAAGTGATGGGATGAGGTGAGTGAAAAGCCAATGAAGAGGATGAAGGTGGAAGGAGGAGCGGGAGACTGTCTGACCATGGGGGATGCTTTGGAAGTGAGGAGGTCCCTACTGGTGGCTGAGAAGGGGACATGGAACTGAACATCACCAATGGGACTGCAGACAATGGGGGAAGCATGCTGGCAAGAGGCAAACCTGACACATCCGCCTCTTCTCTTTCCCCTTGAGGCCTTGGTTGGACCAGGGACTTGGTGGAGTCCTTGGATGGTTCCAGAGAGGCACTATGTTCACTTCCTTGGTAAAGGGAAGAAGAGAAGTCCTCCTGAGCCCTGGTCTTGCGGTGCATCTTGGGCGGAGGTGTCCGGGCCGGCTGCAACAAGCTTGTGTTGTCAAGAGACTGTCCCAGCACACTCTTGATTCTGTCTGCTGCCACAGAAGACTTGACTTCCGAGAAAGGCCATGTTGGTGAAATTGGTAACAACTTCCGGTGAGGAAATGACTCTGGGGTGGGGGTGACTCGCAGCTGTAGATTATCTGTTCCTGTGAAACAAAGTATCGCAGTGAGGCAGGGAAGTGGGGCTGTGATGGGCAGGTGCTGAAGACGATGGGTGGGCAAGACTGATGCTGCCTAGGCCAAGGGGGACTCTGCCCCTCACAGAAGGCTCCCCAAAGAATTCAAACAACAAATTAAACAATTACAAAATGCAAATGTTGACAGGAACCCACAGGGCAGGGTTGGTGACAAGTAGGCTCTGATGAGGCACGCTTAAGCAAAAATGTGAAAGATACTCATTTCTTTTCTTTTCTTTTTTTTTACAGTAATTGGACTACCCATGAGGCTTGAATTATAAAACTCATACCCTAGAAAACCCAACACAAATGTGGCTACCTACCTGCCATGACCAGTCCCGCCAAAATAAACCTCATCCAAAAACCCAAAATGCACGACACTGAAGAAGGACTATGCGTCTGAGTATGAATTTTCTTGGGTTTTTTTTTAGGTTCCCATGATGTCTCCAGAAAAATACTGAGGTTGTCTATGGTTGGAAAGATGGCTCCAATGAGACTTATTTTTCTTCTTCGATTTAAAAGGATTCCTGATGTGATCACTCACACCGTGTCGAGAAGCAAAGATTTCCTTTGGCTTAGGTGAATTTGGAAACGAAAATGACTCACATCCAGACCTAACACAGGAGACGCCTCTCATGAAGCTCGGTGTCGCTATGAGCACCTGCAGAGACCAGAAGTGTCAGCACTAATGTGTGAAACCAGGGGAGGGAGGCAAGGAGCTCCTGGGGAAAGGAAGGAAGGAAATCCTACGGAAGCTGGGACTCTCACACCTCCTGCTGGATGAAC